>SMDT01001590.1:0-525602 GCA_005392925.1 Aquilaria sinensis | reverse complement strand
CTAGAAATTTTGGCTGGTACATTCTAATGTTGTTGTTGATTTTTTCTTTAAAGTACTAAACCATGGTGAGAGTGTGTAGACTGTTAATAGGACTAATATAGTTCTCATCCCAAAGGTTAAGTCTCCGAAATCCATGCCCCAGTTCCCCCCATTAGTCTCTGCAATGTGATTTCTAAAATCATCTCTAAATTAGTGGTAAATTGGCTTAGAAAAGTTCTAGTAGAGCTTATATTAGAGAAGCAAAGTACTTTTGTTAAAGGCTGGTTGATCTCAGATAATATCTTGGTGGTGTATGGTAATAATACTCTATGTGCTTTGAACTTGGAAAAGTTGAAAGCCTACAATAGGATTGAGCAGAGATTTGTCGAGTAAGTGTTATGAAAATTGGGATTCCTGGCCATCATGATCAGCATTATTATGGAGTGTATTTTCTCTGTCTTATATTTAGTGACCGTGAATGGGCAACAATACAGTTGTTTTCACTTAAGTAGAGGCCTTAAGCAGGGAGATCTTTTGTTGCCCTATTTATTTATCATCTATGCTAATGGCCTATCCTATTTGCTTCGTGCAGAGATGTAGCCAGGATCATTTTCAGGGGTGGTGGCTTCTAGAGGAGGGCCTTGTGTCTTTCACCTTTTCTTCGCTGATTATAGCCTGGTATTCTATAAAGCCATTCAAAGAGAAGGACATAAACTAATGGGGGTTCTAAAGATGTATGAGCAGGCTTTAGGTTAGAAAATAAATTTTCAGGAATATGGAGTTTTTTAGCTTGAATTCTAGTCAGGGGTTAGAGGTGGCTTTTCCTAAATATCTTTAAAGTAGAACAATGTCACAATGTCGAGAGGTATTTAAGGTTACTAATTGGCCAAGAGAAAAATGAGCATTTAATTTTCTAAAGGAGTGGGCTCATAAATATGTCTCAGCTTGGCATAATAAGACGTTGTCGAAAGGGTAAGGAAATTCTTATTAAAGTAATGGCCTAATCCATACCCATTTATACTATGAGTGTTTTTTTGTTTTCCACTGATGTTGTGCAAGGAGTTGAAGATTACTATGAACAAATTTTTCTAGAATCATGGAAAATCCTGTCATTGGGATCGCATGATGCAATATAAAAAGAATAGTAGGATTGGTTTCCGGGATCTTTTGGGGATTAATGTGGTGATGCTTGCAAAGAAAGGCTGGAGATTGCTGACAAATCAAACCTCCTTGTGCACCCAAATTCTGAAGGCTAAATATTTTCCTACTACTTATTTCCTGGATGCTCAAGATAAATCCAACTTATTTTTTATCTAGTAGAGTATCCTAGAAGGGAAAAAAATCCTCTTGAAAGGTGTAAAATGGTAGGTAGGCTCAAGGGAGTCTGTGCGTATTTAAGAGGATGCCTGGGTTCCGAGAGTGAAATCTTTTAAATTTTTAACTCCCTCATTCTGTTTGGAACCTAAGGCAACAGTTGATTAACTAATTTTGAGCAATCCAAAATCTTGGAATCTTCCTCTCCTCTATCATTTGTTCACTCTGGTAGAGGCGGAATTAATATGGCAAATCCCACTACATGTATCGAAGTCACAAAATGCTATGGCCTGGCGTTTTAACTCTATCGGTGTGTACTTGGTGTGCAATGGATACCATGTTTATTTTGCATATGGTGTTAAATAGGGCATGCCTACCTGGCCGTAATGAGCAAATATGGAAGGATATTTGGTGTTTTACAGCTCTGAACACGTACAATATTTTCCTATTGGGTGTGGCGCATAACTACTTATTGACTCAAGAAAATTTAGCACTCTGGAAGATCACTCAGAGTACTCACTGTTCTCTTTGCTCATTTATAGTTAAGTCTGTCCTTCATGCCTTCTGAGACTACTCATTTTCTCACTTGCTTTGGAATACTAAGCATTTTTTTATGACAGAATTAGGGGGAGATTTGGCTTGTGAATGTTGACAAAAGTGGTTGATGCATTGTTATTGGGGGAATGGAGAAATTTTGTGGTTGTGGCTTCAGTCTTACGTTGATGCGGTTAAATGGAAGTGTTAGAAGATGGTAAATGATTTCCTCGTCCAACAGAGTCTTTGCGCTATGGCTTCTCAGTCTACAGCTTGGTTGAAGCCTCTTGTTGGCTAGTATAAGTTGAATACAGACATTGCGGTGGGATATTCTAGTATTCTTGGTGTTGGGACGAGTAATCGAGATGATGAAGGGGGGAGTTGTTGCTGCTCTAGTTGCTAGAAAGGTGGGGGCTACCAAATGTCTTTTTTGGAGAAAGTTTGGCTTACTTGGAAAGATTGAAGTTGGCTTATGACCTAGGGCTTAGCAGGCTGGTGGTCGAGGTTGATGCTTCCAAAGTGGTCCAAGCAGTGTTGGGGAACAAGGAGGGGCAGTCTGAAGCTTTCAACTGCATTAATGAACTCCAAACCTTGTTCGTGAAATGAGATGGTTGGCTTTTCCTTCTTACTTACGGGGAAGTAAATGAAGCTGTGCATCACTTAGCTCATGTAGCTCTTGCTTGTAATGATTTTTATCTTTGGATGAATGTTTTACCATCTCATTTGTTAACCATTGTTAACATAGACATCACGGTTTAATAAGAAGATGATATGATGGTATGATGCTTTCTATTAAAAAAAAAGATTTTATTTTATTTTATTTGAAAAAAATTATAAAGTATACCCAATTCGATCATTCCTTTTAGTTAGATTACCAATTTAGATTACCACTATCATCGACTCTTCTCCTACCAGTTCCCATTCCCTAAATTTCTAGTCTTTCCCTAAACCAATGAATGATTAAGGAGACGGATTATGTATGACATTTTGCCGGAGAATCTAATTTAGCCATCGGATACTTTCAAGTGGTAGTTAAGTAACAAGATTGTGGTTCACATGATGATGGGTACGATTGGGTGATCAATTGAGAAAGTTAGGAATTGTGCTTTCCTTTCTTTCATTGAACATTCATTGATGTCCACCTCTCAATTGTTCCCTCATTTCTAGATCCTTCACGACTCCAAATTGCATCTTTGCCTACTAGCCAGTTTCTCTCTTGGCCAACTCTACATTTTACCCACATCCAACATTACTTAAATGTGACAGCCCTTGAAACTATAAGTCTAATCAGACAGGTAATTATAGGAGGCTTGAAGATTCAAGTGATGGATTAATTTAACAGATTCACATTCTAGATATTTTATTTGCAAGTTAGAGTCTTTGTTTAATAGGGGGTAGTAGCTAAAAATGAATAAAGTTGATCATTTAAGCAAGCCGGGCTAAGAGTAGCATTTTGGTCATTTCACATAGTGACTCATTTTTATTTCACGGTTTAATAGAGCATGAAAGAATATTAAATTTGAGGTGCAATGGTTTTTCATAATTTTCACTCTATCTGTAACACCCCCATATCCTACATGGGTGAATTGTGAGAAGCCTTATGTGGATATATAGGCTTCAATTCCAGAACATAAGCACCAAGCGCTTATCCTTTTCCAAAGGATAGCCCATGTGGTTTGGGCAGGTGTTTGGTTGACTAGTTCTGGATTTGGATTGTTACAGATGGTATTAGAGCCAGGTTTGGTTCAAAGTATGTGGTTGAGTCCACTGGTATGGGACGGGGGAACTTCCTTATACTGAGAGTCCATTCCTAAGTACCTAGCACTTATCCTTTTCATAAAGGATAGCCCATGTGGTGTGGGCAAGTGTTCCGTTGATTAGTTCTGGATTTGGGTCATTATAGATGGTATCAGAGTTGACCCGGGACCACGATGGTGTGGCATAGTAGGTATGCACATGCATTGTCTACCGGGACTGATCCTGGATTCGAGAGGCTACTTGGCTAGGGGCTAAGTAGTCCGATTAGAGAGGTTACTTGGTCCAAGGAACCAAGTAATCCGATTGAGCCCAACGAGGATGTTGGGTACATAAGGGGGGGAGTTTGTAACACCCCCATATCCCACATGGGTGAATTGTGGGAAGCCTTATGTGGATATATAGGCTACAATTCCAGAACATAAGCACCTAGCGCGTATCCTTTTCCAAAGGATAGCCCATGTGTTGTGGGCAGGTGTTTCATTGACCAGTTCTGGATTTGGATCATTATAGATGATATCAGAGCTGACCCGGAACCGTGATGGTGTGGCATAGTCGGTATGCACATGCATCATCTACCGGGACTGATCCTGGATTCAAGAGGCTAATTGGCTAGGGGCTAAGTAGTCCGATTAGAGAGGTTACTTGGTCCGAGGAACCAAGTAATCCGATTGACCCCAACGGGGACGTTGGGTACATAAGGGGGGGAGTTTGTAACACCCCCATATCCCATATGGGTGATTTGTGGGAAGCCTTATGTGGATATATAGGCTCCAATTCTAGAACATAAGCACCGAGCGCTTATCCTTTTTCAAAGGATAGCCCATGTGGTGTGGGCAAGTGTTTCGTTGACCAGTTCTGGATTTGGATCGAGGGGACTAAATTACATATTTGTAAACAACTGGGGACTAGCGTGTAGTTATATCTGTAAAGAAACTATTGGCCTCATACTACTAACTTTGGTCTTAAATTTTCAATTCTGTTATAGATAAAGCCAAAATATAGTGAAGAGTACAAAGAGGGCATTAGGTATGTGGCAATTTCAAGTGAGGCGGTGGGGGGATTAACCCTATCCGGTCACTTTCTTTTTCATTAGCAACCCAAAACTCTGTCCCTCTCTCAAACCACCATGAAAATGTGATGGATGAAGGGATAAAGCTTCCGCCAAGCCAAAACTAACCATAAATCAAGCAAGTTTTGGGGGTAAAAATCAAGCTTTGTGCTACCCTAAGCTAGAATTTCTTGTCTATTGTTCAAGTAAGTTCTAATTTTTATTTCCTTGTTTTCAAGCTTCATTTCAATCCTGTAGCTACTGGAAATGGTTATTAAATTGGGTTCCGTGATGCTTGTTAGGAGAAAACAAGCAAAAGAAGCTTGGGAATCAAGCTTGTAAAAGGAAGGGCCTTAGGTACGGTTGATTTTGGAATGATAGGATATACCAGTTCTTCCTTTAGTTCCAGCTTTTAATTGGTTATTTTGGACTGAAA
Organism: Aquilaria sinensis; assembly: GCA_005392925.1. Taxonomy (NCBI): domain Eukaryota; kingdom Viridiplantae; phylum Streptophyta; class Magnoliopsida; order Malvales; family Thymelaeaceae; genus Aquilaria; species Aquilaria sinensis. The sequence continues at coordinate 520,533 of SMDT01001590.1, read as the reverse complement.
TGAATGTGCTTGAACTAATTTCCATTAGCTTGTAAGGAGAATTAAGTGCTACAATTGATTTAAATTTATAGATGAAGGGAAAGTAGAAACCGTACGGTTATGTGTGAGCATTGCTAGGACTTGGTTCTAATTTAATTTCTAGATTTTTTTGGGTTTTTATTGGGCTGTAATGTGGCTGAAGTTGTTGGGAAATATTGGGAAATGAATAAGAAGTTCTTTTAATTAAGTGCAAGAAACAATGAAGAACAAGGGATTTGTTGCGTAAGAAGTGGATTAAGGGCTGGTTGGCTAAATCCATGGAAAGGGTTAAGTTAATCATTTAAACCACAGAGGGAATTATTAATTATTGGCCTAAGGAATGGCTTGTCCTATTGTTAAATGATAAATTATAGGTAATTACTCAAGCTACTCCTTAGAAGAGACTAGAATCGAGACAAAAGGCTAAGTACCTAAAGCTTGTAAACTAAGTTACCTAAGGTAAAGGTTACGTGAATTGTATGCTTATGTGTTAAATAAATTTGGCTAAGATACTTGTATATCAAGTGGCTGAATTATTGATGGGTTTAACAAGCATGTAAATTGAGTATTGATGGCTATTTAAGAAGCTTATGTGATTGGGTTTGGTAGGAAGCTAAACTATGAAGTGCATATAAAGTGTGTTAGTGCATATTTATAGACTTAAATGTATAGGCAACATGGACCTTAATATGGTCTAATTTATGAATATTATGATGGTTTGAGAACCTAAGATACCTAAGGTTACCATGATGGGCCAAGGCTTAGGTGAACCTAAGAGGGGAAGGTGTCCTCAACCACTCATAAAATCTTGGATTGCTAGCACTAACACATGCATTTAAATAAACAAATAGTTCACTCCTGTACATAAAATAAGGGATATTGGCAAATACTAAGAAGCTTTCAAAGCAGTATTTATATGGACAAGTTGGACTTGTCAATTGTAGGACTAATGAGTAAAAGAATTATGGAAATTAGCTAGTCCCATAATTATTGGCTAATAATATGAGTTCCTGGCACTATGACTTGAGCTCAAGTGCATTAGACATATATTGACATCTTTATGGATAATATGCATAATCCTATATAAATGTTTTATTGCAGGTTACAAGCATTACCGGGAACCTTTGGTTCTCACATCGCTTACTTGTTCTGTGTGCAAATTTTAGTATATCTGGACCTAACAACCAATAGAATGAAAGGTTGTTAGTATTTTGGTACCAAGTGTGCATAAGTTAATTACTATTATACATTGTTGTTATGTTTCTTTCTTGGTGGTACCTAATTACTCATAATACTAACTTACTGGCCTTTGTTGTATAAAGGCAAGAAGCAAAGGATACCTGAACACTGTAGTGATCCCTTTTGGTAGTGTAAAATAGATGGGATTAGATCCCAGGATTCTTAGTGTTTAGCATATGCACAACACTTTTGTGTATGATGTATATATGTACATAAAACTTATGCCTCTGGTAAATGCTATGGAACTATTGGTTATGTTACCTAGTAGTTTGTATGGATTCATAGTGCATAATAGTATGTTTTATATGATTACATATTTTGAAATGCTGGCCAGTTGCACCAAGTATATATTATTTTTATGGTCATTGACCTATAGGCATAGTAAGACGTAATATAAAACAATAATGCATTAAGGATTTAATCAATTAGCAGACTCACTAAGAAGGAATTTACACAGGGCTAGCACTAAATTAGTGTAAGGTTCCCGGGGTCGTATATGACTTAGATGGGATTATGGGTAAAGACCTGTGACATTAAATCTCAAATCGTCTCTGGTAATTTGTTTATCATCTTATTTTGTGTGAAGAAAATGATAGCCTGTTAACTGCAAATAATGGAGGCAAAGGGCTATCACCATCAAGCTATACTCTGGCCTCAAAGCCCAGCATAATTATAATTTGCCCAAGCAATGTGACACTAATGTGGTCTTAAAAGCTCTTTGCCCTGAGGCTCATTGGAGCATTGAGGAGGATGAGACTAATTATAGCATTGTAATTTTTCTCCTTCTACTAGCTTTGTTCTTTTTTGAGTTCTAATTTCCTTTCCCTCATTTTTCTTTTGTGGTTCCCTTTTGTTTGCATTTGCGCTAATCCACCAGCACTTCTGACTTTGCAATTTGATTGATTTTTCACGCTCTCTATTTGGCCATTTGATTTGCTGACCACTTTGTATTTGATCTAAATTGCAACTAAATATTAATCTTCTAAAATGAATTAGTCAATTGCTCATTGTTTCATTTCCCATTGTTGTTGTTGTTGTGGTCATAAACTTATGCTTCGTAGTTAAGTAGACTAGTATAACTACTAGAACAATTATAAACCAAATACTTTAGTAGTCTTCCGTTTGATTAAGGTTAGTTATTTGGTTTTTGGCTCAATTTATTGTGCGCGGATGCAAGCCACGTCAAGTTGAAATATAAGGCATTTCTTCTGCCAAAATAACTCTATTCTCCTACTAAAATGACTTTTTCCTATTCCAATAAGGAAGGTAACTCTCTTCTGCCTTTTACTCTCTTTTCTAATTAAAATGGTTTGTGAAATTTTGACATTTTCACAACCCTAATTTCTTTAATTTCTTTTCTTTATTAGTGTGTTTCATGTCAATTCTATATGTGTATGAAGAATGAAGATACAAAGGAATCTCAAGGCAAGCAACAATGCTCAATTGTTATGTATCCTTTGTGGTTAAGAGTACAATCTATTTTTTTTTTTTTGCAACTTGCTTCTAAATAAATCGTGGTCATTTTATCTGTTATTTTGTAAGAATAAGAAATCATTTTCTACAATAGCTTTACGATAGATAATACAAATTCTCAACTAGGTTTGCCTTCACTAAGATGACGACATTTTTTTTATGCAATCATGCAATAAAGTTTTAGCAAAACTTGTACATAATGCTTTTTAGCTTGCAAAAGAGAAGTAACGCTACATTATTTTCATTGATGATATCTATGCAGTTGGGTATAAACATTGTCACAAGTGCATTATGATATTTATTTCTTCACATTCTACACTACCCTACTTACCAGTATAGTTAAAAGAAGGATATGTTTTAATGAGATAGGTACTGATTAGAAATTTGATACTCATGGATTGTAGTGAAGTCGGTACCAGAAGTAGGGGTGAAAAGAACAATTTTGGAGGGGTTGCTAAGTTAGCTTAATTGTTTCAGTAGTGTTGACAGCATTAACGTCTGGTGATGCTTGAAGAAAGTTCTGATTGGTTTTATGTTTTTCAAAACCTAGCTTCCTTTGTATAGGAAAATAACTGATCTATACCTATTTCAATTTGTCAATACCATGTATTGTAGGTGATTACAGGTGTTGGCATTCTAGATTTGGACCTTATGTGTTTTGGCCGATTGGATCACAAGACCATGCTTCCACATTCTTGTGAAGAAGCAAGAGCTCAAATTTTGCAAGTATCTCCCATTTATTCCTTTGACTTGTTGATCTAATATGCATACTACCACACACTCCCAAGTTTGATCATAGTGTACTCGTTCTTATGCATATTTGGGTAACTTGAGTAGATTCACTCAAATAATTGATGATTTAATGGTGCACAACTGAAATCTATTTGTGTTAAGGCAGGTATGGTGGCTTTAAGACATGATGCAATAGAGGTGCTCTTCCTTACCACTTGTATAGAACTCTTGGTGAAATATTTATATTTGGATTTCAAATGTACAGATTTATCCTTGAAGTTTCAAACGCAACATATACGTGTTTCGATAGTTGGTAGCTGATCATATTAATTCTATTAGTGCTAAAATTTACATGGTGCATATGGTAAAGAACTTGAAAGAAAAGGAAACAAACAACATTTATGGCTTGGTCATGCAAAAGCTATGAGAAAACTTCACAAAAAAAAATGATGTCCAAACAATTTGGCGTTGAGACTTTAGCAAGTGAAGAGCTTTTACGTTATTGTTTGCAAACAACTTTTCTGGTTAGTGATCGAGTTTTAGATAATTTATTGGATAGTGGAGAAGAAACTGTTGAACTTAAATGCTAAAAGCTACAATTGAATAATTTTTTCAAAACTCTAACATTAATTGATGATACTAATGTCAAATGGGGTCAAAATCAACATTTTGGGGGTCAAATTCCAGTTTCACTGAGAGAAAAGTTAAGGAGAAAGAAAGAATCTCCATAATGTAGCTAAACTAGCTTTAGTCTATGACAACAAACAAAATGTATTGATATGACTTTAATGAAATTTTTAAGTATCAATTAAATTACCACTCATTTAATGCATTCTAAGTATTTTGCAAATCTTACCTAGTCCAATATAGGCACCATCAATTGTCCTTATTTTTTTGTATTATTAAAAAATATATCAATATTCATTGCAACCTTATTATGCAGTTTATATTTTTCTATTTTCATGTATTCTATTAAAAATAACACAGCAATTTGCTTTGAATAAAAAAAGTCTATCAATTTATATCTAAATTAATTACTTTATAATATTATAGATGTCTATTATCCAAGAAACATCATAAGAAAATATACTCGTGCTCGCAATGAAAAAATTTCATTACAAGATGGTGGCATTAAAAAGTCAAGGCCTATGAAAACAAGAGGATATAGAAAATAGCTTTGGTGTCTAAGATCTAACATTATTGACTTCAAGAACAACATGCACAAGAATAAAAAAGAGATAGTTGCTGATAATTTTCATATGGCCAAGTTTTTAGGGCATTAGTCAGATATTTGTTTTAGGTATAATATTCATGATAATTGTTAACATTGACAATTAAAGTTACAAAAGGGAATTATATATATATATAGGGTAAATATCGCCAACTGTCCCTAAACTATGCCCGTGTTGCTTAATCATCCCAGAACAATCAGGTGTTACTCCAATCATCCTCAAACTTTTTAATTGTTGCACTTTCATCCTGCCATTAACTAAACCATTAAATATAGATGGAAAAATAACATGGCTGCTGATGGGGGATTGAAAAGTGATGTGGCTGCTAATGTGGCACCATTTTTCCATCTATCTTTAATAGTTTAATGGACAGCAAGATGAAAGTGCAACAATTACAAAGTTTGAGGAGGATTAGTGCAACACTTGATAATTTCGAAATGATTAAGCAGCATGGGCATAGTTTAGGGACGACTATTGATATTTACCCATATATATATATATATATATCTGGAAACACCACGGTGGGTGCATATTTCATTCCACAAAATATCCCAACGGCACTTACAAATCCAGGTCAGGAGCCTACATCAAATAAACGGCAAAACCCGGCCTAAAACAAAAAAAAAAAACCAAAACCTAACCTTGTGCCGCACAGCAAAATTAAGACATACAAACTAAAAAACCAACAGAAAATCCACACCTATTCTAATCTCAATAGCTTTAATAATCAAACCAACCAATAAATCAGGTTGGCAACAACCACCATGGTGAAGGTGTTTGTTTCTTTCTTGCCATAAGAAATAAATAGCACTAGCAAAGCACATTTTCCTAAACTTTGCCTTAATACTCTTCTCCTTAACTTGCCTATAGAACTAATCAAGCAGCATATTCCATCTCATAGGAGCATCAAATAGTATGACTTTGCACGTAAGGTTTCTCCAAACACATATAGAAAACTCACAGACAAAGAACAAATGATCGCGAGATTGATTCTGCATAAGCTAAACAAAGAGGGCACAGAGTAAATTGTAGGAGCATAAAATAGCATAATCTATCCAAGGTGGGCAATCTCTTAAGTATAGCAAACCAACAGATCATGGAAAACTTTGGAACATAATCCCAAACTAACTGAAACCTATCAATAGGATCCTAGTTTTCAACAATATGCAAATAAGCATCATGCATTATAAACTTTTCACTTTTAGCACAAGTCCAATCCTGATTATGGACACAATCGGAAAAGTTGGGAATTATATTGATTCTAATTTAAAATACAATATTTTACTATTACTAGATAAATTAATAAATTTAATAAGTTTTACTCCCCCGTCTCATAAAATCTGTCCTCTTTAATACTGCATGCAACTTTAGACTTCTCTACTTTTTACTTCTTTTTTTTTAATATAAAACTATTAGTTCATTTATTTTTATAAAAAGTACATGCACTTATCTAAAAAAGTTACAAGCAATTGTACTTTTTATTGGGCCCTATGTACTTTTACTTCTTAATTTTCTCAACTTCTCTTGTTTCAAGGATTAATAATAATATATATATATATAATAATAATATATATATATTATCATATTTGGAAAGATAAAAAGGGCGATAACTGTTTTGAAACTGTCAAAAAAAAAAGAATAGAGGCTAAATATTGTAAAACGAAGAGAGTATGACATATGTACAATATATTATTAGGGAATTTTTTAATTAATAAATTTAATAATTAATAAATTTTAACATAATAAATAAATTTATTGGCGACCCTCAATATCATATTGGGATTGTTGATCATTTTCAAGTGTCAAGTTTTTAGGGCATTAGTTATAAAAGATTGCTTTAGGTTTCATATTCATGATAGTTATTAACTTTGAAAATTGAAGTTGCAAAAAGTAACTATATTCATTCTAATTTAAATTACAATATTTTACCTATTATTAGAGAAATTAATAAATTTAATAATTTTTATGATATCTGTAAATTCTTATAATATATAAGAATTTGTTAATTATTAAATTTAACATATTGGCAAAAAATTTATTGGCACTACTCATAACGATTTTGGGAGAAAAATTTTACTTTTTAAATTGTCCTTTTGATTGTAATATTTTTATAATAATATTTCTATAATATTTAAACATATAAATTTTTTTGAAATTCTACACCATTTGGAATCTCATGGTAATGCTATGTATGTAAACTAATCTTTGTATATAGTACATACTGATAATGGCACCATGGGATAGAGCTTCAAGGCAAGTAACAACAAGTAAAAGAATAATACTAGAACCCTTTAGACATAACCAACATAACTTTAAACATGTAAAATGAGCACCTAAATAGTAATCATTAGGAGTAAGATATTTTACCATTTCCAAGCAGCAAATTAGCATGCTAATAACAATCTTCAGAACCCAACCTGTTGGAATTGGTTCTGCATCCCACAAACGTGTCCTTGAGGGAAAGTAGCTCTTTGATGGCTGTAGGTATATGCATCCTATCTTGCGGGTTGTTCATAGAACAAGCCACACCAATCTCCAAGATACACGCCATATACTTCAATCTCCTTATCTTACTGCACTTTGTTTGAGCACAACCGTTTCTGTTAGCAATAAGTGTTCCTTCCTCTTCTTCATCCAAAAGCCTAGGGTCTATAACCCCTTCCACATTGTCTGACAGTGCCCTTCTAACGAAATCATGGAGATTAAGGCCATGCTCGAACATTTCATCTGTCGGTTTTCGCCCCGTGATCAACTCCAGCAACAGAATACCAAAACTATAGACATCCCCACTTGTTGTTGCCTCATTGCCAAGGCCATACTCTACAATCAACAAATACTGTACATTGTTAACAAAATAATTTTAGAAACAAACCCCATCAGCAACCCCCCACGCCTCCATCCACCCACACCCCCCCCCACTCCCACACCCAACACCCAAACACGAGCGTTCAAATTCACACACACCATCAACCTAGATTTAAACATAAAGCAAACCCTTTCCTCCCCCTTTCCCCCTTCCCCTCCACCACCTTTCCCCCCTTCCCCCCCCACCACCCCAACCATCCGACCCCCCACCACTCTCCCTTCTCCCCCCCCCCTCCCCCACCCAGCCCACACTCCCCACCCCACCTCCCCCATCCTTACACACCATCCCTCTCTCTTTCCCTAACACCAAACGCCACACAAAAACATACATAAAACTATCAGGATTCTACGGCCCATATAGATTATGTAATAAAAGTGATATGTTTTAAAATCTTATAGTCACCTGGGGCGGCATATCCTATAGTTCCTTTGACTTCTAATGAGCTACTTTCATTTGGGACTGTTAGATGAGGAAAGAGCTTTACAAGCCCAAAATCTCCAACATGAGCACTCATGTCATCATCCAAAAGAATGTTACTTGGCTTTATGTCACGATGAACAGTCGGCTTCAAGCAATGATTATGTAGATAATCTAATGCATAAGCAACATCTATAACAATATTAATCCGCTGTAAAAGGCTGAGACCTCGGGGTTGAACTTGGTCGTGATCATGATCATGATCTCCTGTTGTGGAGCTAGGATGTAACCACTTCTCTAAGCTTCCATTACTCATGAACTCATACACGAGAGCCTTGAAATCATTTCCTTGGTCATCAATGCTTGAGCAAGAAGTGACAACTTTTAGGAGGTTTTGGTGTTGAACAATTCTCAAGGCATTACACTCTGCTACAAAGCTCTTGGAAGCACCCCATTGCCGGAAGTTAAGCAGTTTGATTGCGACCACCATTCCATCTTCAAGAATGCCTTTGTACACAAAACCAAAGGCACCAGAACCTATCAAATTTGATCTAGAAAATCCATTAGTTGCTCTTGACAGATCTGCGTAAGAAAGTTTTTGCCTTTGCACGAAGAAGAAAGATCTGCGACTTCCAATTGTCTCTATTTTGCTTATACCTTTCAACTTTATGTATATGATAGTCAAGAGCACCATCAAAATAGTACCCCCCGTAACAGGAAGTAAAATAAAAAACATCATTCTTTTGATGTTTCTATCACCAGAACTGAAACCGTTCATTGCACCGCAAGGCTTTTAAACCTGTGACATTGCCGCATAAAACCTTATTGTCCCTAACTTGATCAAACGAGGCCTCACTGAAGGCTTTGATGTTTGGAACTGGACCTTCAAGTTTGTTAAAGGACACATCCACAGTCGTCAAGCTTAACATGTCATTGAAAGTTGTCGGAATGGAACCGGAGAGTAGGTTGTGGGACAGATTTAGATATTCCAACCTCAACATATTTTTTAGCAGGCTTGATATACCTCCAGATAATGAGTTATGACTTAGATCCAAATGTTCAACATAGCGAAGCATAGATATCTAAAGTGGAATGCTTCCCACAAATCCATTCCAACTCAAAATCAAGGTTAACAAACTAAAACACCCCCCAATCTCTTTGGGAATTAATCCAGTCAAGCTGTTATGCCCTAGATCAAGATGTTGTAGATTTGGAAGCATTCCAAGTGTTGCAGGTACTTCTCCAAAGAGTTTATTGTTCTGGAGTGAAAGCCAAAAAAGACGTGGCAACATCCCTAGCTCTTTCGGAATCTCACCAACAATAAGATTTGATGAAAGGTCAAGTTGTTGTAGCTGAGTTGCCTTTACAATCCCTAGGGGGATTTTACCAGAAATATGGTTGTTTGAAATATTTCAAAATGTCAAATTTAGGCATTGCCACCAGCTAGATGAGATTTCTCCATAAAACTGATTGGCGCTTAAGTCCATGTAATTCAAATTGGGGTATACACCAAAATCATTTGAAATATTCCCCTCAAGCATATTTCCATTAAGTCTAACTCTAACCAGGCTTGTGCAATTCTTCAAGGTTTTGGGGGCTTGCCCTGTGAAATTGTTATTTCGAAGGCCTAGTAGTTGTAGCAATCCACCTTGGCAAATATTGTCTGGCACGGACCCTTGAAGCTTGTTATCAGACAATAATAAAAAACTCAAATTCTTCAAGTTATTCATCTCTGGAGGAAGAAAACCACTTAGGTTATTCATGAATAATCTCACATCAAAAAGCAAGCTGAGTTTTCCAATTTCTGGTGGAATTTGACCAGATAAGTTGTTTTGGTATAGAATCAACTGAGTTAGACTTGTCAAGTTCCCAATGGAAGAGGGAATGGAACCGGAGAGAGTATTGTTCCATAGATAAAGTGTGGAAAGGTTTGTCAAGTTTCCAATTTCTGTAGGAATTGACCCAGATAAAAAATTTTCAGATAGTTCAAGGTTTGTCAAAGACCTTAACAACCCAATCTGACGAGGGATGGAACCAGAAAGATTATTTCCCCATAGATACAAAATGGAAAGCTTTGTCAAGTTTCCAATCTTTGCAGGGATTGACCCAGATAAAAAATTTTCAGATAGTTTAAGGTCTGTCAAAGACCTTAACAACCCAATCTCACGAGGGATGGAACCAGAAAGATTATTTCTCCATAGATACAAAATGGAAATCTTTGTCAAGTTTCCAATCTCCGCAGGGATTGATCCAGACAAAAGATTTGTTGATAATTCAAGGTCCGTCAAGGATGTTAAAGAACCAATCTCAAGTGGGATGGAACCAGTGAGAGTATTGTTCCATAGATAAAGTGTGGAAAGGTTTGTTAAATTTCCAATTTCTGTAGGGATTGACCCAGATAAAAAATTTGTTGATAATTGAAGGTCTGTCAAAGACCTCAACAACCCAATCTCAAGAGGGATGGAACCAGAGAGATTATTACTCCATAGATACAAAATGGAAAGCTTTGTCAAGTTTCCAATCTCTGCGGGGATTGATCCAGACAAAAGATTTGTTGATAATTGAAGGTCTGTCAAAGATGTTAAGGAACCAATCTCAAGAGGGATGGAACCGGAGAGAATATTATTCCATAGATAAAGAGTGGAAAGGTTTGTCAAGTTTCCAATCTCTACAGGGATTGAGCCAGATAAAAAATTTCTAGATAGTCCAAGCTCAGTCAAAGACCTCAACAACCCAATCTCATGAGGGATGGAACCAGAGAGATTATTACTCCATAGATACAAAATGGAAAGCTTTGTCAAGTTTCCAATCTCTGCGGGGATTGATCCAGACAAAAGATTTGTTGATAATTGAAGGTCTGTCAAAGACCTCAATAACCCAATCTCACGAGGGATGGAACCAAAGATATTATTACTCCATAGATACAAAATGGAAAGCTTTGTCAAGTTTCCAATCTTTGCAGGAATTGATCCAGACAAAAGATTTGCTGATAAATCAAGGCCTGTCAAAGATGTTAAGGAACCAATCTCAAGAGGGATGGAACTAGAAATAGTATTATTCCATAGATAAAGTATGGAAAGGTTTGTCAAATTCCCAATTTCTGCAGGGATTGAGCCAGATAAAAAATTTCTAGATAGTTCAAGCTCTGTCAAAGATTTCAACAACCCAATCTCATGAGGGATGAAACCAGATAGATTATTTCTCGATAGATAAAAAATGGAAAGCTTTGTTAGGTTTCCAATCCAAGATGGAATTTTACCCTGAAAGTTGTTATTAAAGAGTTTAAGAATCTCCAGATTCCTCAAATTTCCTATCTCTGAAGGGATGGGGCCGTCGAACTTGTTATGGCAAAGTGCAGCTTCAGTTAAACTTGTCAAGTTGCCAATGGAAGAGGGCAAGTTAGTAAGAATATTTTCGTACAACGAAAGCACTTTAAGTGATGTCAACTGCCCAATATGATAGGGGATGGAGCCGTAGAGGAAATTGCTGGACAAGTTAAGAGTGTTAAGTTGAGTAAGAAAACCGATCTCAAACGGTATTTTCCCATAGATGAAGTTCGAACCAAGACTAAGGTAGGTAAGTTTTGAAAGGTTACCTATACTTGCAGGGATGGTTCCATGGAAGGAGTTGTTGGACAGGTCGAGAGTTGTGAGATTGGGGAGAGAGGCGAAGCTGAGATGACGGAGCCTACCACTGAGACCGAGGCTGGACAGATTGAGGACTTTGATGCTCCCAAATGGATCACAACTGATTCCGACCCAAGTACAACCACAAGGGTGCTTAGGATTATGAACCCAAGATGGCAACTGGTTGGCTCCGCCGTGGAGGGTGGCCTTCCATTTGAGAAGTGCCTCCGCTCCCTCATGAAAACTCTTGTCACAAAGACCAGTGACATTGTTGTTGCCGTGGAAATGAAGGAACAAAGGAGTGAGGAGCAAAGCAATCCAAAGAGATGAGAGGAGATTAAAGGCCATTTGAATTTTCCTACTTTGGGCAACCTTTGGTATGGTAGATATTTGTTGGTACGAGATAATATATATGTCTACTACTAGCATATTTATAGGCACGCTCTGGTACTGTTTGGTGCTTTATCATACTAAGGAATAATTCCTACAAATCAATCAGAATGTTAAATGCAAATTAGAAGATTATCCTAGAAAAAATCTAGAGAGGGATTGATGATAAAATCTAGAAGATAGAATTTCGAAGAGAAGAGTAACTCTTTGGTTAGTGTGTCATCCCTATAAAATCCAGGAACTGACACTTTAGCCCAAAATCTCTAAAAAATGACAATGACGCCCCTGATAACAGAGTACACTTTTTTCCTGCGAAATACTGACGAAATATTGCATTGGGTGGAGTGGTAGTTTGCTGATGCCTGGGCAAAGGGGGTAGCTTGCTGGGTCCGAATAGCAGCAACCCCAATTCTTTCCTCCTTCGAATTTTGTTTTTCTTTTGTCCTTTTCAGCTTTTTTACTTTTTTTTTCTAGTTCTTATTTTTTTTTTTAATTTTTCCTGTTTTCCGGGCACCTCTTCATTTCTTATTTTCTTTACCAGTTTTGTTTTATATTTACTTTTCCAATTTTATTTTTATTTCATTTTTCCATCTTTTCCAGTTACTTCTTTTTCATTTTTCTTTGTTATTGGTTAAAAAAAAGATTGTCCTTAAGAAGAAACTCATACACTGAGAAAAAGAAATAATTCCAAAGGAATTAATAGCAAATAAAAAATCCATCTAACTATTTTCATGCGCCTTGAAAAAGAATCAGTTTATAAAAGAACAAGCAAAACCAATGGCCCCAAAAAAAGGCCAAAAAACTCATTCGCAGCATGCTGGGAGGCAAAAGATAAACGATTTTCAGTTCGGGAAGCGGGGATTGTGCTAATTTCTTCATGTTCGATTCTTCTTCTTCTTCGGCTCCTTCTTCAAAGACTCGACCTGCCTGGAGTGGCCTTTTCAGCAAGCACCTTCGCCAAGAGCCTCAGACTTGACTTCTCCTTTTGATGTGCTTCGTTTATCGAAGTCAGCTTGCCACCTTGGAGCCAAGGTAGAAACTTTTTCTTCAAAAGCTCCTCTTTCTCAAACCTTTCCTTCTCCGCAGCTTGAGCCATCCATCTTGGCCCAAGTCAGAGCACATGGCCTTAGTTTTCCAGACAGTCTAAGACCGAGAATCGGAACGCTGCCTGCTTCGCCGCCCGAACTGAGTAGGCCAGTGTACCCCACAAAAAATAAGAACAAACTCAGTAAAGAAAAAAAATGAGCCAAATTTAGAAGAAATCAAAAGGAAAAAACAAAGGTGTGAAGTAACCTGGGCAGCGTGCTCAAAAACTCCAGCAAGGACTCATCGTCTACGCCTTGGCCTTGAAGGAGGCCTCGGTGGATCCCCCTCGAAATTTGGTTGGCCATTAGCTGGGAATGCCACAAGTTCATGTCCTCCGTAAACGACCAGAAAGGCTCCCTTCTTAGCCTTCGGGATATAGGAATCCCGAAGGGCTCGTTTCCGGGCGTGCTCGACCATCCAACCCAAAGACGGTACCTCCTCTGCAGGGCAAAACAAGAAGCTTGTCAAAACAAGTAATTTTCAAAGTAAAAAATAAAAGCACATCGTCTAAAAAAAAAAAAATGAACCTGGAGCACCTGACATCATGTCGGAGTCCCGGACTCCCTCGGAAGAGATCTCCTTGCCTTTTCTTGCGGAAATAGGAGGACTTCCACCAAGGCATCCAAGCCAAGTGGGACTTAGGAGGGACGTCTGGTGCTTCGGTCGAAAGGGAACTACAGCTGGTCAGGCTCAATGCGAACCTCCAGGAACCCCCGGGGAGGAAGAGGCGCGTCTTTCTTCGCCCGCTTTGCCGATGATGGCCTGGCCCCAGACGATTTCCGCCTTCGGGGAACCCTTCTTTGTTTGCTCCTCTCTTGACTTGACCTTGAGTAAGCAGGGACTCGTCGCCCATCTCTGAAAAAGAAGGAAAATATCAGTGTGAGTCTAGTGGTATCCATAACAAAAAAAATTTTTTGGATAACTTACTCTCACAAAAGGCCTCAAACCTCCTTCCGAAGGAGTTTCAAATGAGTCTTTCCCGGTGATGGCAGGAGCCGGCATCCCGAGGTCCGTCTTATGCTCCTTCACTACCCCTAGTTCCCGAAGGACCTCTTCGGTCATCAGTTTCCACATAATGGGGAAAGGGTAGAGGGAGGTGAAGGGACCTCGGAATCCCAGTCGGAACTGCTCGGATCCATCGGTCGAAGTCCGCAAATCATGCCAACTCAGGAGTCAGCAGCATCCTCGGGTCTATGACGTCCATCTCCAATTTTCCCAGCCCACTTGGTCGGAACGTACGACCAGGCCTCCTCCATCTTCAGAAAGAAAAATTTTTATTGCCACCCCCGCCAGCTGTCCTTAGTGGCGAAGGTGAACATTACTTTTTGCTCCCTGTTCCCCGAGGTGGCATAAAGTAAAAATTGAATGTAATATAGTACTGCAAAAAATTGTTTAGACAAAATAAAGGAAGGCGTTAAAGTAACAGTACGAGTTGGGGAAGTTGATTTACGGCAATACCATGAAATTGGCAAAAGTACAAATCACCCTCGAGGGAGGGTACCGAAGTCCGGCATCAGTTTGGGGCGAAAAACGTAACCTCATTTTGGTGGTTCATAAAACTGACCTAAGGTCCAGGAAGTCTAGTGGTGGCGTAAGAAGAAGAAAGAACTTTTCAGTCCATTTTTCCAATTTTTCTGACATTAATTCAAGTATCCAAACAGAACTTTTCCGGGTTTGAAGCCAATGGTATCAAAACCACAGGATAACCCTAGAAAAAAAAAACTTCAAAAAGTTAAAATTCCGAAACAATCATAAGTACAAAATATAACATTGCCATAAAAATTCTTATCCGATATAACAAGCTGCCATGTCACCTGCCAAAAGAACGCCTTCTGACACCCCTAAACTACACGCCTGGTTAGACTGATTACGAGAGCGATGTTGCGCAGACCTACAAAAGGAGAGAAAGGCTACCTCGAAAACACCAAAAGACAGGCTATGGGCGAACAGCCTACGTCTTCAGACAAAAGGTCTATCTTCGGCATAGGTATTCACCCAAGGCCCCGAACGGGCTCTCCGGCTGACAAGCCGAAGTTGCTTTCTGAAGGGCTGTGATCGGGGCTAATACATACTTCCTGCCAAAACCAAGATCCGAAGGAAGGCTAACCCTCGGGAGTTTCATGGGCCGAACTAAAAATGGGGGACCAAACGGATTGTCTTCTATAAAGAGCTCTAGGAACCTTGCCGAACGGACCCCCGAAGCGAAGGCAAAAGCCTCATAAAACGACCTTGAGATCTCGTGGCTTTCTCCATCTCGACCCCTAAAGTCGAAACCTTTGCTTATTTCCTTCAAAACTCCTTTATTAAGTTCTTGTCCCGACGAAAGACTCGACCTCTGGAATTGCCAAACCCAAAAAAGAAAACAAATCACTTAACTCAAGTGATTTTCCTACCCTCAAGGGATTGGATGACACTTACCCCGGCATGAAAAATTGAAAAGAAATACATGAGCAAATTATTGGGTACGAACTTTATCAAATGTTAATATACCGTCTTCAGATAATAGTTTTTCCTTGCATTTAGTTAACTTTGCTTTAAATCTGTCCACAGAACATTTACTCTTCCCATATTTGAACCCACTGGAAGTCCAAGATAAGAAAAAGGAATTTTCTCATCTAAGCACTTCAGATTTGCTGCTGCCATATCAACCTTTCCTTTCCGAAACTCCAATGCCACATAAATGACTTTTTTTCATGTTTCCATTTTTATCCATCATGGATTTTTTTCAATTTTGAAAAAAGTTCAGAATTCTGTTTAGATTTAACTTGTTTTCCAAGTTCCAATCTACCATAAATAATGTGTCATCTATATTTTGCAAGGTAAGAGATCACCTCTCCTTTGACCCCAGCCGAACTCCTTTAAACAGCCTTTTTTCACCAGCTTTATTGACCATGATGGTCAAAGCCCAAGCCGCTATTAAAAATAAGAACGGAGATAGTGGATTTTCTTGTCTTGATGAGCTAATTTCAAAATAGAAAACCCCAATCTCATAGACCCAATTTGATGAGTAATCCCTAACCTCCACTTCTTATGGCAATTCCAAATAGAAATTTACTTACTTACCTACTCTTCCTTGGTGCTTCATCGATGAAGAATCACCTTATTCACCATGAAATCAGTGCTACAAAATTTGTTCATGTTTCCTGCCACCATCGTCAACCTTTTTACAACCAAAAAGAAGAGAAATGATGTGTTGTTCCTTGTGGTAAAAAATCGATACAAAAGAAAAATAAAATTAAAGATAATAATCTAAAATAAAAAATAATATCACCGATGATACAAAGGATTTTGAGCTGAGGTATGAAGCTGCCCACTTTCTTTTGGACGTTTCGTGCCACACCGGTGCAACGGCCTCGGGTCACGCCGCCCTCAGGATATAACAGCCCAACTTTGTTGTTGCAGTTCTACTCACACTTGCACTATGGTAGAACAAAGCTCCACTCACACCTTTCTTTGCCCAATATTATTTTTGGAGATAAAGAAAATATCTTTGTGGAAAAAATGAAGAATAGGAGAGAGGGATAGACCAAAAAATATATATATGTATATCAGACGAAATAGGGGCTATATATATATATATATGTTATGAAAGTAAAACGTTGGAAATTAATTGTAGCTAGCCGTTTATAATTTAAGGCTAATAATATAGCCCAACGGGTAGTTAACTAGGAGAAATAAAACATACGTTTAAAATCCTAAACAGCTATAAAGCAAAAACGGCTATAAAATAATTAGTTATATATATTTAAAATTATTTATTGAAATAATATCCAACATTTCCCTCTCCATTTCAATAAAAAACCATAATACTATCAATTTGGGTAAAGATAGTTTATTATGCTTAATAAAGGTAGTGATACCTTGAACCTTTACTTAGTGAGTCGGTTTCTTTGTTCCATGACCAATAGTGGTGCTACCTTGAACTATGGTCGCTTGCGAACACAAGTTCACCTAACACACATAATAAACTAGGTGTCCATTGAGCTTATAAGCCTGCACTATTGATGGCCATGTGAAAATCCTGATTTTTTCATAAGCGATTTTAGTAGTAGCCCACAGAGCGGCTTCACTCCAATGCTCATATAGGTGAAAATCCGTCAAGGGTGCTCCTGTAACTTTGACACCCCACTCAATAAAGAGCTACAGATTCTCATTAAGAGCAAACACTCAACCCTCAATCATTGCAGGATAGATGCATCCACACCATAAGGATGAGTCGAGAAAAATAGTGCATCTCTTAACGGCTTCACTATGATTTGTTTTTCCCATTCAGAACCCAAGCTTTAGGATCTCTGATTTTTGGGTTGGGTATCCTCATAGGAAGCTCCATTCAATTTGGGCTTTAATCCTATCCCCCTCGATGTAATCCAGACCTTGTCTTTTGCAAGAGATTTTGTTAGCGGATCTACAATATTTTCACATTATTTTATATAGTCCACATTAATAACTTCGTCAGTCATATAGGACCTCACAGTACTGTGTTTTCTTCTAATAGGTCTGGATTTTCCGTTATAATAACGGTTATTCACTGTATGTATTGCAGCAGTATTGTCACAATGTATTAAAATAGGAGGTACCGGTTTTTCCCGTAAAGGGATTTCAAATAAGAGATCTCTGAGCCAACTAGCTTCCTTACATGTAGAGGCTAGAGCAATTAATTCTGCCTCCATCGTGGACTTTGCTAATTTGCTGTTTTTTAGATTTCCAGCACACCGCACCACCTGCTAAAATAAAGACATATCCCGTAACAGATAGAGAATCACTTGACAAAGTATTCCAATCAGCATCACAATGGCCCTCAAGTACAGCAGGATATCTTTGAAAAAATAAACCATAATTTTTTGTATATCTCAAATACCCCATTAAGTGATAAATAGCTCTGGTTCTTGGCTTCTGGTTATATTTCTGTTTCATTTCTAAGAAAATGGAGCGTATGTTTTGTCATGTTAATTATTTATTTGTCAATGTGCGATATGCCCGTTTTAGACTACTAAAGTAATTTTTTTATTTAGGTTATTGTTTACTACTAATACAATGCCAACAATATATATTTATTCACAATTTTCTTGAACAAATTAGGTTAGTAGATTTGCTATTGATTCTTCAATTGTGAGCCATTTTGAAAAGTGAATTGGATCCCATCATATACTTCCAGGTTTGCTTTCTACTGCCATTTTATTTTTAACAACAGCTCTCTTTTAGCATATTTTTTTTAGAGATAATGTCTGTAATTATGCATAGATTGCAACTGTTGTTGTTGCCATTCTTCACTTTTTTGTTGTTGTGAAATTTTATATGTTGTTCAATTGTGATTCTTACTTTTTTTGTTGTGAAATTTTTTGGTCTCATGTGTTGTTTTTTAAGATGTGTAGAGTGAGTATATTTTTTGTTGCACTAATAAGGTGCAATTTTCTGTAAATGTGACAAGTTTTTAACCCTCTTTTTTTAATACTTTAGAAATTAAGAGATGAGGTAACCAGTTTACATAAAACACAGGACATAGAATTCCTAATTAGTTTAAAAAAACTGCTTTATTTCTGCTAGCCCTCTAGACTACCGCCTTCTGCTGAATCTATGCAGTTAGAATATCATCTACTAATGCAATTTTCATATATATTGCTAGAAATATTGCCAAAGACTAGCCTTTGATTATAGATTAGGCTGCCATCTTCTAACTATTGTCAAAAATTTTCTTTTCTTAGGTTAAGACAAGGTTTTGTTTTATGTTTTACACAGTTATTGATTAAAACCCATTAAGAACAAAATTTTCATCTTATAACATGGTTTTTTTCAAACTAGTTGTTGATTATCTTTTCAATCTAATATAAACTTTATGGTTACTATTAAATTTAGGCATTGGATAAAAGCTGGATGCAAAAACCTTGAAACACTCAAGAGTATGAGCATAGAGTTGATCATTTTTTGGAGTTTGCATTTAGGAATGTGAATATCGATGATACTATAAGGTGTCCATATAAGCAATGCAAGAATTGAAGGGCTCAAACTCGTGATGTTGCTAAAATTTACTTGCCATGGAATGTTTTTATGAATGGATATTCATTTTGGTTTGTACATGGGGAAAATGAGTCTTCCTCGAACATTATTTCTCCAAGCCTCATAGATAAGTTAGGAGCAATGCATTCAATTAAAAATGTTGACAAAGATGAAGCCCGTGTTGATGAGATGAGTGCTTTGTTGCGTGATGCATTTGGGGTTGGAACTCATTCAAGTGTTGAAAGGAGCAATGAGAATATAAGGTATGAAGTATAAAATGACCATGATGAACCTATGAGGCCTTGCAATCTTGAGTATGAACAAGTGGACGATGTGAGTGCGTCAGAAGAGTATACTAAGGCATTGAGTATGGCGACCGAAGAGCTTTATGAGGGTTGTCAGACACACTCTAGACTATCTTTTATACTCCATTTGTATCACTTAAAATGTTTGCATGGGTGGACGATTGCAGCAATTAATGCCAACTTAAATATGTCTAGAGATGTCTTGCCCAAAGATGCTAAGCTCCCTTCATCATATTATGAGGCAAACAAGATCATTAAAATTTTAGGACTAAGTTATGAAAGAATTCATGCTTGTCCGAATCATTATATGCTCTATAAAGGGAGAATTCTGAACTAGAATCCTGTAAGATTTGCGGAGATTCTCATTGGGAAAATACTAACTAAAGTGGTCAAGTAGACAGTAATAATAAGAGAAAACAAAAAAAACCAGCGATGGTGTTACGTTATTTTCCATTGATCCCAAGACTTAAAAGGTTATATAGCTCACCAAAATCTTTAAGGGACATGCAGTGGCACGATGATGGTTATGAAGAAGAGTAGAAGAATGATGGTTTATTGCAACATCTAGCTGATGGAGAAGCATGGAAATCATTTGATATCAGACATACTGATTTTGCCTCTGATTGTCGCAATGTAAGGCTTGCTTTGACAAGTCATGGTTTCAACCTATTCAATTCAATTGCAAAACCATACAGTATTTGGCACGTTATCCTAACAATATATAACTTGCCTCCATGGGTTAGCATGAAACAAACTTCTTTCTTGTTATCATCTCTCATTCCAGGAGAAGAGGGTCCTGGGAACGATATTGATGTCTTCTTAGAACCTTTGATAGATAGGCTAAAAATTCTATGGGAAAGAGTTATTACATTTGATGCTCTAACTAGGCAAACTTTTAAGCTACAGGCCATGTTAATGTCAACAATTAATGATTTCCCAGCTTATGGAATCTTTTCTGGTTGGAGCACCAGGGGTAAATACACATGCCTGTGTTGCATGGGCTTCACATATTCTAATTGGTTGACACATGGAGGAAAGACTGCTACATTGGTCACCATAAATGTCTTCTTTCAAACCACCATTTTTTACCACAAAGACATTGTTTTTATGGTAATGATAAGATAGGTTCTCCATCTACACCAATCACTGCATAATAAGAGTATGGATGACATAATAAAATAGAACCCTGAATACATTGAAGCATCATAATGGGCTGCACTAGTGGCAGGATGGCTTAATATAGAGTACCAGGTATTTTACCAATAACTAAAATGACTTAAGTATTTCCATATATTGGTTATTTACTCTTAAACTTTCAACCGTAATCCCAGGAAGTTTGTGCTAGAAACACTAAAAATGGGAAGAAGATGACCACTCCACACACCATGGCAAGGAAGAGTTATGCACAAAAGAGGAAACAAATGGTACGTAAGTTATATTTCTCATATATGTATGTTTTTAGTTTCTAGTTCAGTTTTTCCCATGCACAATTATCTATTTGATTATTAAGCTTCAACTTTTAGTGTTTGGTTATTTATTGGGCAATTCCCTGTGATCAAGGCTGATGAAAAAAAGTTGAAAAAAAAAGTGTCTTCCTCATTGCTCATAAATAGAGTTTTTTTAATTGTAGCTTATTACGACCATGTTAGTTGGTATTTGACTTGTGGTGTGCCATGTTTTCCCCATCCACACATGCACTAATAATTAGAATAAGATGACTGAAAATGTTAACTTTTATTTGCTTCAAGAGAAAAAAGATTGGCAGGGATCCCACTCGAATAGAATTATGATCAGAGTGTCGAAAGAGTCAAGATGGAAGTTTGCATCCAAATGCTGAAGAGCGAGTGGTAATTTGTAGCCTTTTTTGTGCATATGTGTGCGTGTGTGTATTTGTTTCAAATCTTGGAAAAAAAAATAAACTGATGTATGTTTGATTCAAAACTGGTTATGACCAAAATAATAGCAGACTTTTCTAGCGGTTCTAGCGCCGCGTCGGATGCTACTTTTACTAAAGTTTTTGGTATTGAGCTTAGTGGGCATGTTCGAGTTATGGGTTTTGGAGTTACCCCCACAACATACTTTGGGTCAAGCCATTCAGAAGGTCATTCATCCCAGGTTAATATGCATGGGGAATAAGTAGCAACGAAAGTAGAACTTCAATAGCTTGTTACTCAGATTGATTCTCGATTCAATGCTTAATTCTCTCTTTTTGCACAAAAGGATAACTCAAATCAGGTACAATCCATAGCATCATTTTCTAAATACATTCCCGATTGACACACACACACATATATATATAGGAGATTAACTTTATAAAACATAATCATGCATTTCGGTTTATAGGTTGGAGGTTTTCCTACTGATGTCGAGAGCGGTGCTAGACAAGCTTTCCGTTTGTCACAATCGAGCGATAATGATGACACCCATGAAGATGATTAGACATTATATATGGTACTTGTGAACTTAGGTTGACATTTCTTGGATATTATCTCCTATGTTTAATACTTATGCGGTTGAAATCTTTTGTTTTGTTAGATTATTTGAACATTCTAGACATTGAATGCTATATATTAATGATGAATTTTATTTCTATTAATCATGATTTAGTTTTGATTTTTCTATATTTAAGTGTTATTATTACACAAAGTATTAGGTATTTATTATAATACATGCAAAATGGTATAGAAAATCTAGCTTTAAACAAGTAAACTATATACAAATCGAAATAGTTGACAGTGTGAAGTTGAAAAATGTACAAATAATTCATCATAAGTGATCAACAAAGAAAATCACAAAAGCAACATACTAAAGTGGTCGACCGCTTTAAGTAAGTGGACAAGTTTGTAGTCTTAGAATTAGCTAGCCGCTTCTAATGTATCAGAAGCACCAACTCCAATTAGAAGCGGTTAACCGCTTTGATTTTCCTTTCAAATTGAATGGGTGGAGGTGATATTGAGAGTTGTTCGGTACATTAAAAGCAGTTAACCGCTTTAAAAGTGACCACTGCAAAATTTGAAACGGTTTCTAACCGTTTCATATTTATTTTGAGGCGAATGCCTGTATAAGCGGTTATGTGAAGCGTTTAGAAGCCATTTTTGTTTAGTTTGAAGCAGTCATAACCGCTTCTATGAGGTACTAAAAACCACTTCAATAGTTCTTTTTTCTTGAAGTGTTCTTACATTTGTAAATTCCCTATTTTTGTGAAAAATTCAACAACAAAAAAAGAAAACAAAACAATTTAGCTAGAAAAATAGATTGTTTCACCACGATGAACTGGACTGACAAGAATAACTCTCCATTAAGAAGTGGAGGAGCTGCTTACATTCCAAGGACTGTTTTTGGTCGAAGGCCTTCACGAAATCCATGATAAATCTGCAAGCTCTACGATCAAAGTCGCCAAATTTCGAACATACTAGATATTCAAACCTTTTTTATTCTCTACATGAATGTCACCAACACTTTTAATTGGTGTTGGCATTCCTTCACCACATCAACAAAACAGATGCTACCTGGGCCAGCTATCTGCCACCAATAAAAACCTTTTTTGTTCCTACACTAGAAATGAAAAAAGACAATGAATGATCCATTAATTGTACTTCTTTATTGATGAGATTTTCCTACAAATGTATTCTGTCCATGTCAAAATGTAAATCTTTGCTTGCACCATTACTTCCTAGATTTGTCAAATTTGTGCAAAACTTTGTAAAATTTTAAGATTTTTTTTCAGAGCTTTGGAAATTCACCAAATTTTGCCTCAAACTCTTGGGGGTTGGCAACTTTGCCCCAGAATTTGCTTTTTTTTCACAAAATTTTTCGATAACCTTTAATTCACCCTGAAACTCCTCAATTTTGCCTAAATTAACCCCAAAAGACCTTTAAAACTCCAAATTAGTACCTAACCTAAATCAATTCCTATTTCAAAACCCTAGATGACCGTTCTAAATTTCTAAAAATTTGTAATATGAAATAAAAATAAAATATATATGTGTCTGATCCTACCAACTTACTAAGTTCTAAAATGATCAAATTGACCCACATGTTTTAAAAAATGACCAAATGGCCCTCAAAAAACAAAAATGCCCCCAAACTAATTTTTCTAACCTATAACTAAACAAAAATTAGTATCCAAACAAAATTGAGTGTCAATAAATTGCTTCATGATTTGGTTTTCTAGTTCAATTTCTTTTATTTTTGTTTCATCGTATTTCACGCTACAAGAGCTAGTCAATTTATCAACATGTGTTTGTAAGGAGATCTCTTAGTAAGTACTTCGGTGGGGGGCTTTTGAACTCTTGTCAAGGTGGTAAGCTGTATCTCATTTATAGCTATTGTTTTTTTTTTTGTACTAAAAAATAACAAAAAAGTGAAAAAGGAAAATAACAACAATTAAGCTAGGTAAATGCTGAAGTGCGGTTCATAGAATTCTATGAAGCAAGTGCAGCTGTCATAAAGTGATAAGCCTCCAACACTGTTGTCCGAGAAACAGCAACCACCAGAGATGTTCATCGACAACCTTGAATTAATGTATTAAAATCTGCCACTATTGCTTGGTTGTCCATGTTGCCAATTGCTGGATCAACTACGCCATGGAAAGCATGAATGCAAAATGTGAGAGCAATAATTGTTACTTGTAAACCCAATGCTACCACCATAAGAAGAGCTTCGTAAACAGCTCTCAACTCAGTTGAGAAGTAACTGGTATAGAAACCATTCTTTCTTATTTGTTCTCTAGAACCATTAAGAAGAACCAATGCAGCTACTTCACTCTTTGAATTTGAATTCCATGCACCATCCATAGCAATAATGGAAGGAGTAAAGTTGCAAGATTCACCCCTAGTAAGGAACAAAATGGCGATGCTGCATATGACTACCAAGAACCTAATTCCTGTAAACCCGAGCTTCATAAATATCTATTGTTATGGTTCCTTTGTTTGGTGGATATTGTTACGTCTACATGTGAAATTTATAGATCAAGAACTTTGAAGGATTATGGGCTTTAAACATAATATATACCATAACATGTATGTCATAGCACATGTTGACCATGGTGTAAGTCTTATTGCCATTTTGAATACACCCTTGGTATTGAGTGTTTGCAATGTTTTTTAGCAGCTTAAAGTTGACATTTTACAATTCTTATTTACTATGTTTAGAAGTCAAACGATTGATACTTTTGGCTTTCTTGGATAATTTGAACTTTGTGGATGTTGAATGCTATGTATTATAAATATTATTTATATTGTATATAATTTTTTTTTTTCATTCGTATCTATATTTAAGTATTCATATTACTTAAAACAAAACAAAGAAGCAAGTGATCATTATAGCAGCTGCAAAATTATAAAAAAAATCTAGCTAAAAAAATAATTATTGAATAAGTATACAAACAATTGAAGCAGTTGACTACCTCTAATTATTGAATTACCCTATGAACAACAGAAGTGGTTAACTGCTTCCAATGATTAAATGTATGACAAAATCATCAAGTGGTTAACTATTTCAAAATGACTGCCATGGAAATCAAAATGATCTATGACTAATTCAAATTTTTTTGAAACGAGTCTCCCAGAAGTGGTTGTCTAAAGTGGCTTGCAACTGTTTCTATTTCTTTTGATAAGTCAAAACCACTTCTAAGATGTACTAAAAACTGCTTTCTAGGGATCTGTTTTATAATAGTAAAACTAATCAATTAATTATAACTAGTTTAAAATAAGTTCATTCTCCTTATAAAGAAAAAAAAATGATTATTGTTAGGATTTTGGATAATTTATTAACTGTAGAAATTAAATTGCTAAAGTTAAAAATTAAAACTTACTCTTAGATAATTTTTTTAAACCTCTAATGCTAATGCAAAATTGGACAAAACCCTAAACCAACACCATAATAAAAAATTTTATATGCTTTCAATTTTAATTCAATTTTTAGATAACAAAATAAAATAAGGATTAGTATCAGGAAAAAGTTTTCATGTAATCACTCTTACCACAAAAGAAGCAATTCTTAGAAAACAATCCACAAATCCTTACTGAAACCTAGATAACAGCGAGAGGCAAAGTTACCAAGTGTTTAGAGATGTCGTCATCCCAGATAATACATAAACAATTTTGCTAGAGTAAGTCTTATATAACTTTGACTTATACCATCAGCCATCATCCTATAATATAGAAATTGATAATTTGGCACAGACTTTTGCAAGTCAGTCAATCACATCACTTATCCGCAAAAATCCTACAAGTGCCAATTGCAATTCTCTCCTGCCATATTTCAAGCTTCCTGTCGGTGAGTCCCTTTTCATTGAGCTCTATCGGCTTCTTAAGAAAGCTGCCTGTGCCACTGCCACTAAAGCCCAAGCCACTACCAACATCATTTCGACACTTGATTGTCGAATTGAATGAGGAGCAACCAGATCCAATCATGACATGGACCCTCCACCTACGTCCCGACTCGATCTCTCCCACTGTTGTCCTAGGCAAGCCTTCCCCTCTTTTGGTAAAATGTTTGCTTAGCCCCTAATCTATTTATTTTGTTCATCTAACCCCTAAATGTTTCCGTGTTTGCATAATAGTCACTGACAATATTTGTAATTTGTATTTTTATTTAATTAGTGTTTATTTGTTTATTTTATTTGATTATTGTAATTTGTTTGTTTGAAATAGATAACACAAGGGATTATAATTTCAAGCTAGCTATCCAATTCTTTAAACAATTTATTTTTTTCTTCTTTATTTCTAAAAAATTAATTGGATTGAGGTGGTAGAATTCTCAAATAAATCTTCAAGAAAGTGTTCTTTGTAGATTTGATAAAATCCCAAGATAGATTTATCTATTCAAATCTGATTGATCTGATAAGATATACGGTTTGGACAACATGTCATTTCAAATTCTTGGTTGATTTAGTAAAATCTTGACATTTCAAGGATATTTAAACAAATTCTACATTCAGTTAGTATGGAATTAAAGAAAAAATAATAATAATAATAAAATATATAAATTATTTTTAAAAGATTATGCAATAAAAGGAAAAAAAATTAGGAATAGATAAAACTGAACCAATGGTACCATTTTTGGGCATTAAAAGAGTTCCTTTAGCACAACTTATGTGATCTTAGAATCCCTTGTAGACAATAAAAGATGTCCAACTAATCTAGGTGTAAAATAATTTGTAGCGAATTCTAATTAATGCTACAGAAAGCAAGCACAAGCATGGTAATGGCTGCAAGGAATTCCGCTACCGCTGCCTGTATCAACACATATAACTCCATCTTCACATACCGAAAATTGCACACTCAGCATGATACTTTCTCATCCTAAGTTATTTGCACTATTTCAATTTTTTACCTAAGTTTGACTTATATTTGAATCGAATTTATATATATTTCTTTGTGATAGTTGTTTTTAAAAAAGTTATTATATTAAAAAACTATAAATTTTTTAGTTTCTAAATATATTTTTTCAAAAATTTTTTAATAAAAATAATATAAATAAATTTAAATCAAACTTAAATAAAAAAACTGAAATGGAGCAAATATTTAAAGAATCTGCGATGGAGGTACTAACTACTCTCTCTATCTAATTTTGGATGATATGGTTTTTTTGGACACAGAGATTAATTTATGTGTAACTTTTATTATTCTTTCCTTTTTATCCTTGAAACTAAAATAAAAAAATCTTTTTATATTTTGTATAATGAGAGTATAAATGAGTATTAGAAAAAGAAATCTTTTGTCTTTGTGTAGCTTTTAGGTTTTATATAGAGAGATTTTAAATGATGATAAATAAATAAATTTGATGTTAGAAAATTTTTCAAATAAAAAAACTCATCCTTTTTTAGATAACAAAAACAAAGAACCAAGGTAGCACTGTGATTAAACAGGTAAGTAGACGATACATATTTGTGCAAAATAATTGATGAAGCATAAGAGTGGCAGGCCGAAAAGATTCTAAAACAAGAGGTCCAATTACAAATATCAAACAAGAAAAAAAGGAAAAAAAATCAAGCACAACACGGAATGGGAATGTGAGAAACGTGCAAACTGGAATGAAATACTAAAGTCTAAAAGTACACCATGGTTGGTGATAATGGTGGCCATTAGGCCGTGTTGACCAGGGCCTGACTCGGACCCGACTCGGGTCAAACTCAGCCCAGCCCAGAATGGATTGGACTATGGTGAAGGTGGGGGGAGTTTGGGCCTAGGGGAGGAGGAGAGCCCAAAATAGACAGACTGGCCCACGACTTGCGCAAACCTGGACCGGCCCACGACCCAGCCGAGTCGGGTTAGGTCGGGTCGACGGTTCTAGTTTCCATTGGCAGCGGCAAATTTTTTCAAAAAATGGCAAAATTACACCCTCCCCCCCAACAACTCTAGACATTTTTTTTTACTCCCAAACTTTTTTACCTTCAGTCAACAGCCATTAACGGCTAGTTTTTTAAGGCTTTTTGGGGAAAACAAATTTTTTCTTCTCCTATAAATAGGTAGCCTCCATCCCACATTTCCTCACACCAATCTTCTCTTCTCCAATCTCCTACAATATTCTCTCATTCTCTCTACTATCTCTTTCCAAGTTTATTAATCTTTCACTAATATTTTCTTAATTACCTCATAATCATCTCTCCATCTCTTCAATTATTTTCTTCTACTAATTGCTTCACGAGGGAAGAACTTCGACAAGGGCAAAGGTGTTACCTCCTCCTCATCCGGCACAAGGGTCAGTTCATTTTTCACGAGGACGTTTGTTCTGGAAAAATTGAGGCTCGCATTCACGAGAAATTCCCGACAATGATCCAAACATCGACATGGCGGCAAACGACCTTGGCCTTGACGATCAACCCTCTGATGATGATGTTGAGGAAATTCCACTGACCCAAGTCGGTGCCGAGAGGTCCCAACCAATGCCACAAAGCGAACAACCCGAGTGGAGTCAAATGAAGAGTAGGAATTCGAAGGCTTCCGTTTGGGCGCATTTTGATCAAGTTTGGGGAGGCGAAACGAGGTATGCCAAGTGCAAACATTGCGACAACAAATTTGCACACAAATTGAACTCCGGGATGGGCACCATCACAAGGCAGTTAAGCAAAGTCCATGGAGACATCGGCAGCATTTCCGGTGGACAAACACAACTAACGGGTGTTGGCAAGTCCAGCGGTTCAGGTATTTTTCAATTTAATCCAAAAACTGTTAGGCAAGGTTTAATTAATTAGATGATGATTACTAAAAAACCATTTAGACAAGCTGAGGATGAACACTTAGAAAGATTTATCCAAGAAAATTTAAATCCTACTTATAAAAAAACGTCTAGGCAAACGACAAGAAGAGAAAGATTTAAACTGTATGAAGCTAGGAGATGAGATTTACAAGCATATTTTTCTACTATTAGTCATTTTTTGTCATTTACATCTGAAATGTGGACATCTCCAATAGGACAAAATTATTATTGTGTAATTGCTCATTAGTTAGATGATGAATGGGTTATTCAAAAACGGATAATTGATTTCAAATGTATGGAATCTGATCATATGGGTTGGAATATTTTTAACTGCATTATTGAAAGTTTGCATGAATTTTTTGTTGCCGATAAAGTTTTGTCTATTTCTTTTGACAATGCTTCAAACAATGATGAGGCGGTAACAGAATTGATAAAAAAATTAAAACCACCGCTTGATGGAAAAAATTTTCATGTTCGTTGCTTGTGACACATTTTGAATTTATGTGTCCAAAATGGTTTACAACAACTGCAAAACAAAATTGAACCAATTCAGAATGCTTTACTTTTTGTTAAAACAAAGAACAAATTGGCTCATGAATTTAAAATGTTTTGTATTGAAAATGGGGTGAACTTTTCTTGGAAAAGGTTTAAAATTGATTGCCCAACTCGATGGAACTCAACATTTGAAATGTTAAATGACGCTAAACCATGGGTAAATCTTTTAACTCGCTTTGTGAACTCAAAAGTTCAAGGCGACTGGCTAACAGATGAGGTTTGGAAAAAAATGTTTTAAGTTAGTTGAGTTACTTAGATATTTTTATGAGGCAACAAACTTTTTCTCTGGAGTTTATTACCCAACAGTGCACCAAGCAATGTTATATTTTGTAAACATCGTCTATGTTTTCCACCAATACAAGGACGATGAGTTTTTGAAACCAACTGTTGAAGTAATGCAAAACAAATGGCTTGATTATTTTCAACAAATCCCACAAATTTATCTTGTTGCATGTGCATTAGATCCAAATGTCAAAATCACTGGTTGTCTGCAATTGTTAGAAGCATACTATCACACATATTTAGGTCAAGCACAAGTTTCTGCACTTGCTATTTCTGTTGAAACTGACCACAATTTGAGAGAGTTATACAAATTCTACTCCGTTAAGCATTCTGATAAGGTTAGGTCATCTGAGCCAATACTCGCCCGACATTCCACCTTCTCATCATCATTAAGGTTCAACCCAGCGGCGAGTATCCTCAAACGACCGAGACCCACAAACCTGGGATTGGCGGAATGGGATGATTACTTCCGCACTTCATTTGAAAACAATGAGGAAGACATCCTCGAGTGGTGGAAGAACAAAAAAGGAAGATTCCCGATCTTATCCATATTGGCGCAAGAGATTTTGGCAGTTCCGGTCTCAACCGTCACCTCCGAGGCTGCCTTCAGTGTAGGGAGACGAGTCATCTCAAAGAAACGAGCAAGGCTTACACCTGAAGCCGTTGAGGTTTGCATCTGTAACCGGGATTGGGCGCTTGCTGCTCTAAGGAAACAAGATATTAAAAGCTCCGATGATGAGGTCCCTTCTGATGATGACCAACAAGAGTAGATTGTAGGTTTTCATTAGAATTTAAAGAATATAATTGATCTGATTATGCTGTTAAGCACAGATCTTAAGTTTTACCTTTTCATTTTTTTTCCATGGAAAGTTTTGTCATTTTCAAGTGTAAGGCACATTTCAAATTATGTAAGTGCCGTTTAGCTTTTTTATTAATAAAATTTGTATCGGCGGTGGTGTTTCTTCTAAAAAAATATATATTTTATAAAATTACTATCAAACAACGATTGAAAACATATTAAAATAATTTTTTTAAAAATCAGATTGACACGGCCCAGCAACGGACCCGCCCCGGCCCAACCTGGGCCCGATTGGACCTGGCCCAGGCCCAACCTACTTATATGCGGGCCGTGCCTGGGTCCAGATAATCCAACTTAGGCCCAGCCGATCCGGGCCAGGTCAGCCCACTGGCCACCACTAGTTAGTGATGACCCATTAACTTGTGGGC
Source organism: Aquilaria sinensis (assembly GCA_005392925.1). Taxonomy (NCBI): domain Eukaryota; kingdom Viridiplantae; phylum Streptophyta; class Magnoliopsida; order Malvales; family Thymelaeaceae; genus Aquilaria; species Aquilaria sinensis. The sequence goes on along the minus strand of SMDT01001590.1, from coordinate 489,887 downwards.
TTTGATTAGGCTACAGGACTCTAAACACTGCTACAAAAAATAATCAAAGATGATTACTGTGATTTCAGTAGAATTTTGTCCATGGCCTATTCGATCTTTCACCGTCTACTAACTGGTATGCGCATGAGTTCTTAAAGTTCACCTTTTATAATTTTTTTTAACAGTATAATGATGTAGTTAGAAAATAATAGATTTTTTGCACTTTTATTATTGAGATTTCAATCAAAGGAAGGACTACTATAAATATAAATTGAAGGCAAAACAAAAATGTATATGCATATTGTAGTACTATACACCATGGGCTTCAACATGAAATCACATAAAAGGCCTAAAGGCCGAAAAAGCATTGAATCCCAATATGGGCAAAAGACTCTCCAAATATATTGGCCCTGAAAAGGCCTATTAAGATCACGAAACCCATCCCAACTCACTGTAGAGTATCATTACGAGGAACAAAACAGTTCTTCCTAGTAAGAATTGCATCTTATGAACTTATGCAAGGATATTTTGACCCGCAGCTTGTAGTTAGTATTTTATTATTGAATTAACATTAAATTAAATTCCAATAGTAAATAATTAAAAGCTTTTCAGTCACAAATTTATGTTAATCAATTAAAAGTTCATTTATTTTAATTTTGAGGTGAACTTTCTTTACGTTATGTTCTTATTGTTGAAATGGTTAGTTATAATTGAAACATACCACTGTATGTGCTTTAGAACCGATGGATTTTTTATAATTAAAAAACTAATTTACAAAAAATTTTCATCTCTTATCAACTCAAATTCAAATATTTAATATCGTTGAAAAATTTATTTAAATTTTTGTTTAAAGAGAAGAATTTATTAAAGCTAGAGAAAGAAAGGCCAAATACAAGCATTTGACGAGTTAACTACAAAAGCAGAACAGCCACAGAGCAAAAGCCCAAAAAACAAACAAACACACACACACAGATCAACGGAGACAACAAACAAAACACACACTCCAGACACAGAGAAAGCAACCAAACATCACAAGTAGAACCAGATGGATAGCACATAGAACATGAAACTCCGCAGAATTAGCACGAGACCACCAGCGGCAACACCCTTTGTTCATCCTGTATGGCAACAGATTTGGAGAAAAAAGCCAAAGTTGATGAGCTGTGGTCTTTTAGAATAGCCCCTATGGCACCAGGATCTAGTTTGACAATAACAGATCCATCAACATGGACCTTTAACTCACCAAGCCGATAAAACAAGCCCCCTATTGTCATGGCCACCAACTGAGACTAGATTGATGTTCAACAAGAAATCAGCAATAGAAAATGAACAATGAGCAACGCCACAAACTGATCATGGATAGGAATTACCCAATCCAAAAGCCTTCATCTCATGTCCACCTTCCAACGCCAAACACCTCCACAACCCACTAAAGTCAGAAGTCCTTTGGAAATCACTGACTTGGTTGCACCATCGGCCAATGTGAGATAAGCTAATCTTTTCCACGCAGGGAATAACAGATTTGATCTAGGAACTGATGGGAGAAGACTATTTTCCACCACTCCATATTTAGCATCAACCACTTTAATTTCCTCCAAAGAGCTTGCTATTCATTGCCATATCGCCATAGCCACTTGCACAAAACAGCCAAATTCCTGTTCCTGACACTGCCCACGCCAAGACCACCATTGTACTTTGATTTAACGATGGACTTCCAGTCAACAATCATCAGCTTCCTCTCACCGATGTCCGCTCCCCACAGAAAGCATCTTTGAAACTTCTCAAGGTTGAAAAGAACACCAATAGAAATCTAAGACAAAGTAAGATAATAAATGTGAAAACTTGCTAATTTGTGCAAGCATACGATTTGCATTCACCGGAAGAGTTTAAATACAAGCTGAGCAGCAGAAGTACATACAAAACCAAAACAGAAGTTGTAAAGGAAAATCATTCTAAATAAATACTAGATAATTTTGAAAACGAAGGATAACAAATTTATCCTTAACACTCCTCCTCAACTTGGGCGTGTTGATTGAACATGCCCAACTTGCTCGTCAAGAATTCAAACTGAGCTCCTCCTAACGCCTTGGTTAAGATATCAGCAAGCTGGCATTTGTTGGAAACATGCTAAAGGCTAATATCCTTGGATATGACCTTGTTGCGAATGAAGTGGCAATCAATTTCAATGTGCTTTGTGTGTTCATGAAACACCAAATTTGATGCAATATGAACAGTAGCTTGATTATCACAATATAGTTTCATAGGCTCAGTCTAATTAACAGTGAGGTCACGAAGCAACACCTTAAGCTAAGTTAGCTCACTTGTAGTTGCAGCCATGGATCGATACTCAGCCTTTGTAGATGAACGTGAGACAGTGGATTGCTTCCTAGATTTCCATGAGATTGGTGCATCGCCAAGTCTGATAAGAAATCCTGTGGTAGACTCATGTCTTTGGACATGCTGCCCAGTCAGCGTCACAAAAAGCATGGAGAACAAGAGAGCCTTTTGCTGGAAAAAAAGTCCTTGTCCAAGGGTCTACTTTAGGTAATGCAAGACAAGCATGGCTGCGTTGTAGTGTGCTTCGCAAGGCTCTTTCATAAATTTACTCAGAAGGTTCACCACATATGTGATGTCTGGCCTCGTGATAGTCAGGTAAATGAGTTTGCCGACAAGCTTTCTAAACTACCCCAGATCTTCCAAACTAGGTCCTTAAATGGAACCAAGTTGATGTTGTTGCTAAAATGGAAAATGAGTTGGCTTTCCACTTGTTATCCCCGTGTCTTTTAACAAATAAACCGTGTACTTCCTTTGAGAAAGGAAGATGCCTTTAGGAGATCGAGCTAGCTCTAGGCTGAGGAAGTACATCAATTTTCCCAAGTCCTTCAAATGAAATTTGTCATGCAAGTAACACTTCAACTATTTGATTTGGGCAGCATCACTTCTAGCGATGATCATGTCATCGACATAGACCAAGACAGCAGTGCAATGTCCTTTATGTTTACAGGTGAATAGGGAATAATCAGCTTCAAATTGAACAAAACCAAATTGAATGAGCACACCTAAAAACTTCTCAAACCATTGTCGAGGAGCTTGTTTAAGGTCATAAAGAGACTTTTGAAGTTTGCATACTTGATTGCCTCATTCATTAGTCAGTTTTAGGGAGGTACCATATACTCCCTCCGTCCCAATTTACTCGAAATGTTTCTCTGGGCACGGAGATTAAGGTGTATTTAATTTGTGTTATTTTTTTTACAGTGAAAGTTTAAATAATGATTAAAAAAATTCTTTTTTAGGTTTTGTGCAGTGAGAGATTTGGTGGAGATTAAAAAAGAGTATTTATTGGGTTTTGGGTAAAATGGTAAATTAATTGTTTAAAATTTTCCAAAAGAGGAAACATTTCAATCTTTTTGGAACATCCTAAAAAGAAATACGTTTCAAGTAAAATGGGACGAAGGTAGTATTTTTCTTCACTTAGATCACCCTAAAGGAATGCATTGTGAACATCAAGTTGATTTAGATGCCAGTTTTTAATTCCAGCAACTGCTAACATACACCAAATAGAGGTGAGCTTTATTACTGGGGAAAAAGTCTTAGTGTAATCAATTCCTTCAACTTGGCTAAAACCTTTTGCCGTTAGTCAAGCTTTGTATCTTTCGACAAATCCATTAGCCTTGTATTTGATTTTATAAACCCACTTGCAGCCAATAGGTTTCTTGCCGGGTGGTAAATTCACCAAACTCCGTGTCTCATTTTTTTCAAGAGCCTGAATTTCTTGGCACATAGCTTCACGCCATCTTGGATCTCCATTGGCTTTTGTGAAACATTTGGGCTCTAAGTTAGAAAATATGGCTACAAGAAAAGTCTAGCGTCAGGAGTAAATCGTGTATATGATAAGTGAGAGGCCAAGGTGTAAGGTTTACTTGACACATGAGGGCTTGAAGTGGCTTGACTCGCAGCAAGTGGTGATGTATTGCTTACTCCATGCAACTCATGCATTTAGTCTTAGAGATAGGGAGGAGGACGACGGTCACATTGAGGTCGGGTTTAAGGCTGCTGTTCAAGATTTTGTGATTTGAGACCATCCGTGACAATGGATTCAAGTGAATTTTCTTCAACATCTAAATTTTGTGATGTAGGTTGGATCATTTCGGCTGAGTATTCATTCTTATGGTAGGTAACATCATGAACAGGTTATGGTTGGTTATGATGTTTGTTGGTGGACTGAAAGGGAAAGCTATTTTCATAAAATGTTACATCACGCAAGACAAAAAATTTTTGAGATTTTAGATCAAACATTTTATAGCCCTTTTTTGTCCAACTGGATAACCAATAAACACACAAGGTTTAGCCCTAGTTTGAAATTTGTCTATGGTCTTTGAATGAACGTAACCCAAACAGCCAAACATACGCAGGTGATGGCTTAAGAAAAGACAACTCTACAAAGAACATGGCCAGTCTGACTACAAGAAGTGTTGTACACTCAAGGGTTACCATATGAAGTGAGATTGAATTCTCTAAGTACCGTAGCTAGGGATAAAAGGGCTTGTAAAGCCAAAAATTTAAATTCAGGAACCCTGAAGTTGTGAGTAAAGGAAAGACATGTGGTATCCTATGGTCTCACAATAATTGTCAGAAGATAGTTAAGTGAAGATTGAAAACCATAACCCACGGGTCCTAGAACCATGAAGTTAACTTTGAGGGTACAATTTCTTAAGGAGGGGACTCAGTTAGTTATGGCTAGTTGGTCAAGGTTCAAGAGCTAACCTGAACCTTAAAGACCAAATGGTAGCATTCAAATCCCTAAGAAAAATATAACTCATCATGGGAGTGTATGGACGAACTAGGAGGGCATCAGGAATCATGTAGCTTTAAGGACAACCCAAGTAAGTTAAAAAGGGGCATCCCTATGGGTTTTGAAGTTAGGACCTAGTAATTATTTAAGACTCTCATGGTGGTAAGAAGAACTCCAAGTAATGCACTTAGGTCTAGTACTTTTATTAAGCTCCGTCTTAACCCAAAGCTACTCATGGAAAGTGCAAGTGACTTGGGCAACATTCTCAATTGTTTGGGAGTTCAAGGATATTTTATAGTGGGGTTTATTATGAGTTTAAAAGAACCAAGAAATTCTTAAACCAAAATGCTAAGAGTATGAACCTAAGTTAATTAAAAGGTTCATAAGAAAAAGGATGCCTGAGGTTTGAAGTGTACCCCACTATTAAAAGGTCCCTGGTAGATCAGAAAAAATCAACAAAAGAGTGTGTGGTTGAAAATGCCAAGTTAGGGTCTTGAATGACCCGACAAGCCCAAGAGAGAGCTAAGTGTGAATTGAGCTAATTTTCTTACCAATAGGAATCAAGGCAACTAAAGGTTAAGGTTCTTGGGAACTTAAGACAGCTTGTAAAGCCTTAGAAGCATTTGGGACTCTTTATTTTCATAAGGGGTAAGAAAGGTAACTAAGTGGTATAAGAAATATTCTTGGACAATAAGGTAACAAAGAAAGGAATTGAAACCTTATGGTAAACTTGTTGAGCCTAAGGTACACACACTATGGGCTATGGGTATGTAAATCACACTAAGTAGTCATGATGGTTAGTGCATAAGGATGGGCTAATAAAGCAACAACCTAAGAATGTGCCTAAGTATTGGGAAGTAAGGTATAGGTGCCAATGTGGTCTTGAAGTGGGCATAAAAGTAGTAAGTCTCGTTCGGGCACAAGAGAGTGATATGAATACTCATGGGTAACACTCGAGTTGTGCTAACTTGATGGTTTTGAGGTGTTAAGAAAGACTCCTATGGATTCCATGAGGAACTAGGAGAAGTATAAAGACCCTAAATTCTGAAGGTTAAGTTGGAATCAAGTAAACTAAAATTCCTAAAACAGGCCAAGGGTGTGGCATAAGTTTTGGGACAAAGGTGCACCCAAGTATAAGAGCTAAGAAGGACCTTGAAGGACTAAATGTTAAGGGTCCTAAAGACTTCTTAAAAGGAGCTAAGAATGGCCATAGAGCCTAAGAAAGCTTGATGTCAAATATACACCCAAGATGGCCAAGTAATTGAAATAAGGCCTAAAAAGTCATGGTAATGACATGTTGGACAGTGTGGGATATTTAGAGCACTTGAGGAAAGATGACTAATGGTGTTAAGAATTGGTTTTATGTAATCTAAAGAAGCCTAAGAAAGGGCTACAATGGCCAAGAACACCCCGCTGTCGAACAAGGCTAAGTTGGCTTAGGAATGACTCCTAGGTAATAAAAAGTAAAGGAGTATGGTAAGGGTGCCTTAAGAGTTAAAAGGCCAATGAATGCCCAAGTAGCTAGCAAATAGTTGAGAGCCCTAAGTGTGTTTAGTGATTACCTAAATGAGTCAAGGATTAAGAGTTGAGTAGCGGGAATCATGTCACAGGACAACCAAAAGATGAGAAGAGAAGTTTTTATTGATTAAGGTGCCTATAACAAGCCTGAGGGTTTTAAGCTAGTGGATGCCCTTAAGCCTAAGAGGTGTATAGGTAGTAAATGTTGAGAAGCTACCTAACTAGGCCAAGTATAAGTTACCGCAAGAAGTGTGTGCCTACGACACTAAGAGGCAGCAAAGTTAAAAGGCACCTAAGGTGGATTAAATGCCTAAGTGGATAGTAAGAGTTGCTAAGTTAAACTGTGCCATAAGCACTAAACTAAGAGAACACTTAAGTGAGACTTGAGAGCATGTGTATGATATAAGGTTTAGCTAAGTCCCACTGAGAGTAAAGATTTAACTTAGGAGGCTAAGCACTTCCAAAAGTACCAGTTGAGGGGAATGGCCAAAGTGGAGCAAGTTAGCTCTAAGTTACATAGGCCTAAGTAAAAATTGGGAGTAATGGGAGGTGCCTTATGAACCAAGGAAAAGTGTCCACTCTATAAGTAACATCTCCAAGAAGAGGTCTCCTAAAGAGTACCTTAAGAATTTTTTGATTGGCAAGTCAAGAAGCTAAGAACATGAAGTAAGCTTATGGTTAAGGGCCTAAGGGTAACCATAGTAAGAAGAAGACCATGAGTAAGAACCAAAGTGAGATGTAATAGGAATAGCATCCAAAATATGTGCTCGATTGAGAATCAAAATTTGGAGGACCAGATTTCTGAAGGAAGGGAGAATGTAAAGGCCTTCCAAGTACTTCCCCAAGCTTAGGTGCCAAGGTAAGGAAATCCCAAGTTAAACCCTTAAGTAACTGTGTTATTAAGCAAATTAAGTGATTAAAGTAAACTCCATAAAGTTTCCCAAAGGTTTATTGGCACTTAAGAGTTGGATGGGCAAAGTGGTAATTTTGACAGAAATTAGTGGCATGGCAATCATTTTGGTAAAATTATTTTCATGTAAGTTAAAATGACTAAATTATTCAAGATCATAAGTGTCGTGACTCATTAGAACCAATAAAGACAAGGAAGGGCTTATTTGCGCCAAGTAAGGAAGTTGAGGGCTTGAGTGTTTTAATTGCCTTAAGTATGTGTTTCACTTAGGGGCTAAGTGGAAAGGCTATGACTCTCTCATTTAAGGGTAAAAATATTTTATTAAAGGTTTACTGAGGGGCTTAGCTAAGCTAATTAAGGGGCTAAGGAAGATCAAGGGTAAATGAAGGTCGGTTTGTTGGAGATATTTTGGGAGGAAGCAAGGTGTTATTCGTCTTTTCCTTCCTTGAGCCAAACCTGCAGCCCTTTCCTCCACCATACTATCCCACCTTACATCTTCACTTTAGTCTAATATTTTCATGAAAATGAAGCCCTAAAAGCTATCACAACAAGCCCCAAGCAAGAATTTGAGTTATCTTGTTGCATTGGAAGAGTTCTAGCTTGTTCTTAGTGGTTTTAAGTTAAATTCATGAGGTAAGCCACTTGTTAAGATATGGTTTGGTTCTAATAATATCAATGAATTAGAAATGGTCTTGACAAAATGATTGTGGTGCCTGATTTGCAAAGAAATGGGAATTGGAAGCCATTGGAGCTAGATTCAACTTGAGGTGAATAGTTGTTTGATATGGGAAACTCTTTATTTGAGGAAAGAGATTTATGTTTTGGCATAATTAAATGATGCATAAGTAGTTTTAGAACACTTATGAGTGATTTGGAATGAGCCAAAAGTGATTGGAACTAGTTTGGGTAAAACTTGGAGTGAGATTGGCTGAGAAAGAGACGAAGAAATGCAGCTCTAAGGGCTAATAAGGTCGCACAAAATATTTGATGTGATTGCATTGGGCTCAAGAGAAAGAATAAGCTATCTGAATGTGCAATGCAATTGCACAAACTCTGATGGTTTGATCACATAATTTCTAGCAACTTCCATGAAATCATGATGCTGTCACATGACAATATGCAATGCTATAGCATTATGCTTGACTTGTGTCAACTTTGTTTCTAAGTGTCCCAAATCAATTCCTAAGGCTTAGGTGGCATCCTAACATGGCTAAAAAATGCTCTTGAGATTTAATTATGCATCAATAAGTGCATAATAAGTGGGTGGTTAAAAGGGCTAAGGAAAAGTGGATAAGTAGATAACTTAAATCACAAGTAGCGTACTAAAAAGGGACCAAATATTGTATGAGTCCTCCACTAGCCAAGGGATGAGGTTATGAACCTCTGGCATTTGAGAGGGACTGGAAAGGGTATAGGACCCTTAATGACCCAAGGGTAGAGGCTAGGTAGCTCCGGGTTTTGAGCGGTACCCAAAAGGTCTCGACTGAGTTGACAGGCTCGGTAAGCAAATCCACTAAGTTGCCCGAGTCGAGTTTAGGGGAACTTGGTAAAGTTTGGCTACAAAGTAAAATTACCTGGCACAACAAGTAAAGAAGTAAAGAAAAGTTACGAGTGAGAGGTGAGTAAGTGATGACTTACACTAAGCAGCCCGTAAAAGGCGGTCAAGGCCACGTAAACAATAACTTACTCAAGGCTCCCATAAATAGGACTTCATGGCGTTTAATCAAGTTCTAGCATCGAATACGAGGGCTAGTATCCCAGTGGCCCAACTGTATTAGCTCACGACATTTAGGAACACCTTCAGGTGTAAGGAAGTTCTAAATGCATAAACATGTGCATTCACTCATCCATCAATACATTACATTGCATTATTATTGTTGTTTGTTAATTGCTTGTGCTTAATGTTTGTTATGTTGTTTGATTGCTCAATTTGTTTGTATATATATATTGCTTTGCATGCTTGCATATATTTTCCTTTTAGGTTCCAAATCCATTACTAAGTACTTTTGAGTACTCAGCTCTTAAGTGTTGTGCAGGTTCTTAGAAAGCTAGTCAGGCCTAACAGTTGGTGAGGGGCAACTGGTAGTGCTAAATTTTATTCATTTTAAAGGTATTCTATAAGTATGAACCTTATGTTTAATAAATACTTATAATGTAAGTTAGTATTGATTAAAGTATTGTCTTTTCAGCTTTCAAAGTTAAGAGTCCTCAAGGAAAGTGACGCTTACCACTTGAAGCTAGGTTGCTCAGGTGGAAAACTAAGGGTGGATCTTAATAGATAAGGTTGTCATTATTGTATGTTTGACATTTTTCATACTAAGTGTTGCCTTTATTAGTGTTCATTGATGTGTATAACATTAGGGTTACATTTAGGTGTATATAAGGTTAGGATATATAAACACAGTTGTTACTTAAAGTTAAAAAAATAATAATTTTCCCATCTTGGCATGTTTTAACTTATGTTTTATTAACTGGTGCACCATGGAATCCCTTATAGTTTTATTTACTTGTTATTGCATAGCCAGGATGACACATGCATATTTTGTGGGCAGAGTAGGCTAGGTAACTAGTTGTATGTAATGGTTTAAACTTTACGAGTAATAGCTAGCCAATTGTAACCTAAGTGGGATCATAGTTCCCTAAAAGCCTATCAGTGGTAGTATTTAAGGCATTAGAACCCTGTTCCTCCATAAAAGTACCTAGCTGATGGGGTCCTTCCTGAAGATAAGAAAAAGGCCATAACTATTAAAAAAAAGTAAAAAGGTTCACTTTGACTAGGGATGAACTATATAGTTATGGACACAACTACCCTATGCAAATTTGCATAAAGAACGAAAAAGTTAAGGAAATTTTTTCTGATATCCATGAAAGATTTTGTGATGCTCATGTCGGCCCAAACTCCTTAGCATTGGTCATATTGAGACAATGCTACTTTTGGCCAACACTCTGGGATGACTTGAGGAAATTCATGCAAAAGTGAGGTAAATGCCAAAGACATGCTAAAATCTAAAGACTTCCATCTGAGCTCATAAATGCAGCTTCTTATCTATGTTTGTTTCATGTCTGAGGCATTGACCTTATTGGTCCAATGCCCATAACTTTAGGATGGGTAAAGTAATGTGTAATTTCCATCAATTATTGAAGTGGAACCTTTAAAAAAATCATCACAACCAAAATATGGTAGTTCATCTAAAAATACATTGTTTTCTGGTTCTAGTGCCTGAGAGTCTCAGTGGCCAACAATAGGGATAGTTTATAGATCAAGGTTTCAAAGAATTCATGAAAGACTTGGGAATGGAGATACATTATGCTCCTACAGCCACTCACAGAGTAATGGGTAGGTGGAAGTTACCAATAGAACCATCAAAGATGGTCTCCAGAAAAGGTTCGATAAGGTGAAGGACAAGTGGGCAAGAGAGTTAGCAAGCATATTGTGGGCATATAGGACCATCCTTTGAAGTCAAATTTGGAAACTCCATTTTCCATTGTATATAGATTAAAGACGGTCATTCCTGTTGAAATTGCTCACCTTACAGCTCGTGTTTAGGCATATAAGATCCTGTCCAAAATGATTGAGGCCTAGAAGCACACTTGGACCTCTTGGAGGAACATAAGGAAATAGCTGAGCTAAGAAGAAAAGCTTTTTAGCATCGCACTGTTGGAAAAAATTGAGTTGCAACAATCACGAACCACCAGTAACCCGAGGTATGTATACACTGTAAGGATTATAGCTCGCGACTCTCCAAAACATGCAGGAGACCAGGTCTGTGAAAATCCCCCAAGATACAAGGGGTCTTCCGGGAAGTGTGCACTCACACCCGGGATACTCTAGGAATCAGCAGAAACACAAGAACCAGCGAGGATCAGAGCAGGAAGGGGAAAGAAGAAAGAGCTCGAAAGCGGGGTTGTCTGAGAGTGGAACGGGACTGGGTATTTATAGGTAGCAGTGGTCCGAATTTAAATGTCGGGTAGTAATGTTAGGAGTTAAAAAATTAATATCGGTTATGATTTTGTACGTTGAGCCCGTTTTGATTTACAACATGTGAAAAACAAGTTTTTTGGGTAAGGGTAAAAAAGTAAATTCAGGAAAATATAAAAACTGACTTGGATCGAGCCTCAAGATACTTTGCTCGCAGGGGGGCAAATCGGGCTCTTTCCACTGTTTTGGCCCATCTTGTGCGGGCGAGCCCATTATTACTTTCTTTCTTACCTAGCCCACTTGGGCATGGTAACTTATAAAGTCTAGAAGCTCTTCTTTTCCAAGCCATGTGGGATATGCCTTTTGGAATACTTGACAACAACAACTTAGGTGGCCAATGCAAAGGTCAAACCAAAAGGCATCAAAGAAGGAGATCTAGCTTTAAGAAGAGTAAGCATCAACATAGGAAGTGCATGACAAGGGCCCTTGAAGGAAGATTGGGAAGGATGACACATAGTCACTGAGAAAGTAAGAAATATAGTGTATAAGCTCATTGACCAATTTGCTAAGGTACTTAAGAATACTTGCCACTTAGGTACTTTGAAAAAGTATTTAGCATAAGTCTAGTATGCAATAAAATCGTTCTATTATCGAAACTTTGATTTCCTCATTAACCACCATTAGTAGAATTTTATATAAATTATTGGTCGAGGACTAGAAATAAAATTTCATGACGGTTTGTTAACAAAAGGACAAAAGGGTTGTTTACCATGCACCAAGAAAAGAAAGCCTTATATATAAAAGGGTAAATGACACTGATCGTCCCTAAACTATACCTAATTTTGCTTAATCGTCCTGAAATTATGAGTTGCTACATCATCATTCTCAAACTACCCAATTGTTGCACCTATTGTCTTGTTATATGCCAGCTGTTAAAAAGTGATGGAAGTTGGGGAAAAAACTGCACAATTTTGGGATGATTAAACAACAATTTATAGTTTCGGAATGATTAAGCAACATTGGGATAGTTTAAGGATGACAGGTGTCATTTACCCTATATAAAACTTATCGCGAAGAATAGAATTTCACATTAAGACTCCAAGCATGCTCTAGGGATAAAGTTTTAAAAAGGCTTGGTACCGAAAATGAAAATTTGCATAAGCCCTTCAGTGAAGGCTACGAATCAATTTTCAAAGACACATCAAAGAAAAGTCTTGGTAGAGTACTCAGGATAATAATGGAATGCAATCATCAAGGAAATAACCAAAGTTATAATTCGGTATACACTCCTACAAACTAAGCTAGGTATCTAAATAGCTATTAAGCTCATTGAACCCATGAGCTTAGAAATTGTGTGTAGCATAATGGATACTTGGGTGACGCTCGAGCGTAGCAGATTCAAAAATTACCTGGACTATCTTTCCCGAGTATAGAAGCAACTCAAGGAAAAAGGGAGAGAAAAATGAAAATTGATATCATAAAACCAATCAATGTCACAGTAATATCTCCTAAAGGAAAATATGGCAAAATATGAGCAATTTCAAAGGATTCAATTTTCAAAAATTGCAATGGGCCTTTAAGGGGAACATCAAATGAACCTTTTCCCATATTGAGGAGCTCATATATGGACCACTCATCCTTAACCATTGGTGGCTTCAAGTCTCCCTAGAGCCAGGAAATGTCAACAGTTAGGTCTTGTTCATGGAACTGATAGCGAGCAAAGGAGAAACTATCCATGAACATGTCAACAACCTCATCTTTAAACTCCTCAACATTTGCCTTGGCCTTCTCATTGGCCTCTTGAAGGGCCCTAACAGAAGACTCCAACTTTTGAACTTTAGCTTCCCAAATAGCCTTTTTCCCTTTAAGATCCTTCAACTCCTTGGTAGCCTTCTTAACCTTCTTCACGGTCCAACTTTTGCATACTTGAAAAAGTTAGCCAGGTGGCCCACCTTTATTTTAAGGTTTCATTGATAATCGCCTAATAAGTGGACCGCTAAGTAGCCCAAAATGTCTAAGCCCTAGAAAAGAGGCCCTTAATCACCAGAGTGGTGAGGTTGACCTTCTTCCAGGCATGCCAAAGAATAATTTGTGCAGACCTTTCTAGCCTCTCCTGGCAAAATGCTACTCAGTAAGAAAGACCAACAACTATGATACATGAATGCTGCCTACATGGAAAAATCCCATTAGTTGGCTCATTAACAAGGGTGACAAACAGAAATTTGAAAAAGGCATAAAAGCAAAAATCACCTAGGCAATCTTTATTCCCATTTACTCGAGCAAATTCTAACGCATGCGCGCTTCATAGTCAACTAAAATGTCGTAGCCGTGAAAAAGGTTACTAAAGGGCTTTTCATCAAATCACTGGTTTAAGGATTAGCAGTGAGGTGCCCAAAGATTTCTTGAAGGTTGAAACCTCAAAAAGGACTTCATGGGGGCTTGTATTACTCTTTCATGGCCTTGGTGTCCCTTTAAGACTAATTAGCTCGAGTTTAAACAACCCAATTAGGCTCCTATTCACTTGGAGGTTTGTTTGTGGTTTGCATTGAGGAACTAGTTTTTTAACAATTGTACAAAAGCAAACTAAGAAAGTAATAAAGTTGAATAAAACCCTCACCTCCCAGCAATCCCATGTTGGGGGAAGTAATAGCTTTCTTTAGGTAATGGATGAGGTCCAACACGAGACTTTGAACTAGGTTTCACCTAGCAAATTGGTTTTCAATACCCAGGTTGTGAGGATATGCCTTAAGGTTGGGGAAATTTTTCACCTAATAGCCCTGTGGGTTGAAGGGCCTAAGAGTTTTACCTAGTCCTTCCAACGCTGAGACCCCATATCATCCAAGAAAGTGACCAGAGGAATAGTCAGCTTCTTGTCTTTTAATTAACACCTTTTTTCTTTTGACAAACTTAGGATCCAACTCTTCTTGCCGCCCGGGATTATTGGCCCTCTTCACTCATTTGCCTTTCTCGGTCACTTGGCCACTTGATGCCTTATCACCTTTGTTCTCCTTCTTCTTAGCCTTCTTATTGGCAAGCTAGCTTGAGTCCATGTTATAGGTTTCAAAGGTTTGAAAAACAATATAGTGCAGAAAAGGCAAGCATTAAAAAAAAAGAAGCAAGCAAAAACACAAAAACACAATAGAGGATAAGCCGGTAACAAATGGCATAAGAAAGGATGAGGATTATATAGACCTAGGGTACCCATGAGTATCCTAATTAAAGCCTTTTTCTTCTTGTGACCTTTTGTAGAACAAGGCATATGCTTTGATTACTTAAACTCCCTTGGGATGTTTTTGGTCATTAGTGTCCAAAAGATGGGGATATGAAACCCTTTTGGATTTTCCTAAGAAAATTTTGGTATACCCCCATTTGGAAACCCTTCTTGAGCAGACTTTAACTTGTCACTCCATTTGTCAAATTCCTTATGCGCTTCCTCGAGATGTTTCAAGATATTCTAGTACTTATGCACCACATACACATCCAAAGGCCAAGACCTCCATTTGATCTCTATATCCCATTTCACCAAAGGAGTGTTGAAAAAGAACTCCTTGTACCATATTTTTCCACACTAGAAGGGGCTTGCTTTTTTAGCCCCAATGTGGTAGCAAACACCACTTGGCTTGGAGCTAATGGTGTAATGATCGAGGAAGATAGATAGTAGCCCTAAAGTTCAGAGAGAATCAAGAATTTATTTATATGAACATAGCTGTTTAAGGCTAGTTGATTCATGCAAATCTTAAGCAGCCTAGCCAGCTTCCTTAGGAACCATGGTGACTAAAATCTTAGCCTTAACTCTAGTTGCTTAACATAAACCACTAACTCCCCATTTTTGGGATAGTGACCTTTCTCCTTAAGCTCAAGGATTCTCATCTTCAACTTAGAAGAAAAGTCATAACTCCCCTGAATCTTTCATAGACTTGCGTTAGAAAGCACATATGAGTATGGTTTAATGGCCTTTTAAAGCTCCACGAGCTTCTAGCTAGAAGTTTGAGCCAACAAGTTACCATCTAGTATGGCAGCATTTATAGTGAACTCCCTAGAGTGCATGTTGGAGTTCTCAAAGGCCATTTTCTAAAAGAGAAAAAATGAGAAGCAATTCTATACTGGCCAAAGAAACTTTGACAAAAGGGTGGAGAATGCCACCCACCACTAGAAAAGTGAAACGATGAAAGGTACAAACCCACTTGGGCCAACCAAATGGCTTTCATATTGATCAGTAGAGTTGGTGGTTGAACCAAACACACCCCTACAAAGCATGTTATGGATTAAAAGGCCTGTCAAGGTGACAAAAGTGTCTGAATAGGGAAAAAAACCAAAAACTAAACTCTAGTAAAAAACAAGCAATAGCTCCATAGAATTCCTACAAGGAAATGAAGCCAAGGAAAGTGAGCAGAAGTTACCTTGTAGGAGTATATGGCTGTCAGAGGTGAGCAAACAATGGATGAGGCTGACTTTGCGTGTAGCACTTTGGAAACTAGAAGGTTCAACTTACTTGAGAAGTTGAAAAGGGTAAGGGACTTCCAAAAAATGGCATCCTTTCAGAAGGGCATACCACCAGCAACAGTTGGCCCCACAATCATGGAATGAATCATCACTGAGAATATGGAAGGTCTGTTTGAAAAACACATCCAAGAATAGGCTATGGACGTAGTTAAAAGCTCTCACACTTCTTCACAAGACCTAAAAATCCCGACTTGCTTCAACTCTGGTTCAAGGTGGTGGTACTTGTGATAGTACATCTATGACAAGGATCCTAGCCTCCAAGGTTATCCCCACCTTGGACAAGCCTTAAAACTTCTTGTGAACCACCAACTCGTATCAACCCAAGGTAGCTGCTTTTCGCCCTAATTTCAAACTGGTTGTTAAAGTAAACGTTGCCATGTATCTTATCCCACCGGCTATGTCAATACATATAGAGTGACAGAGAACACGTGTACAGCCCAACCAACATTCATGATCTACCTAAAAGACATTATATAGCAAGGACCTTTACAACCCTATAGGTACGTTCACTACATCATAGTGAACCCTCACACATATTGGCTAGAAAACTAACTTAAGCATCGGAGATTACACCTCGAGACAAATCTCGGGACTCCCTCCTCCACTTTCTCTTTTGCTTATTTTGCGGGTTTTCCACATGAGGGCTCTCATTCTATATACCTCTAGATCATAGTGCTCATCTGACAAACACCTCCAAGTTGGTTGACCACCACATAGTATATTATCATGGATAGTAAATACATAGGTACAAAAGTATGAAGATATGAAAGTACTTATACTATGCTCATGTATCACGGCTCTATTTCCTTTTTTGCTTTGTTGATGTCTTGGTTATTTAGGCTGCTACTCATTGAAGTCTCTATTCAAAAGAATAAAGAGCAAGATATTATATGTTAAACAAAAGAAGGAAGTTAACTAGTACAACAAGAAATCTCAACAAGAAATCTTAAACTTACATCCTATGAAAAAGAGCAAAGAGGAAGATATAATGTATGTAGTTGTGTTAAAGAGAAATAGGAAGTTAGCTTGTAGAGTAAGAAATCTAAAACTTACGGTTTGCGGTGAAAAGCTTTTGTACTTGGGTATATATGTTGCTTTAAAATCTTATTATTCATAAGATCCTAAACACTTGTTTGTACATAAAAAAGGGCACACACATTTACAAAAACCTCACTAAGAATAAGCAAGAAATATCTGTAGTTACCTAGAAGTGTTTTTTAGAACCACAAATTTATCAGCAAAACACTAGCTAAATCTTTTTATACACCAAGCAAAATTGCCTTTTCTGCTGCTAGTTTTAACCATTTGAATAGCGTAACTCATTTATATTCACAAACTAGTTTCTTCATCAAATACAGAACAAATCAAAAAAACTCTACGCCAGTTACATGAGCAAAGCATGTTCATTACCTTATAATGATCAGCCTTATGTCAGTGAAAGAAAAACAACCTAAAATAGAGCATTTCCTTATGCAAACAATAATATGTAGCCACATCATACATCCATTATCTCTTTGTTAGACATAACAACATCACAACTATTTCTCTGTTTGCATCAGTAGATGATCAAAATCCAAGTCTCCATCCTAAATTTAAAAAGGAGGTCAATTAGCTTGATCCAATCAAAGTAAAGCACAAATTGAGGATAGAATTTTTTTTTTTAAAGTGGCTAAAGTTTATACTAGAGCTTTGGCCTGAAAGCTCCTTTGAGATTCCACCATGGATTACCTAGGTGCCAATTAGTAAGGGTGAGCATTATTCGGATAAAACCAAAAAACTTGAAAAAAAAAATGATTGAATATGGAAAAAATGGTTTGGTTTTCTTGTTATTCAATTTAGTTTGGACTAAGACTAAAATATATTTTCGATTATCAGTTCGGTTATTGGACAATAAAAAAGGAACCAAAAACCCAAAAAAACCTGAATTGCAATTTATCAAACTATAGAGGTTAAAGTATAACTTAAACAAAATCTCAAGGAATAAGTATAATTTACTCAACCTTTTAACCTAGCTATACAAATCCCTTTTTCACCTTATTTACCTGTGGCCATCAAAACTCACTTCTCTCGCCGCTCAACTTGGATTTTTCATCTCCTTTAAATGGCCACTATCAGCTTTGTCATCTCCTACGATACAAATCATCCTTCCTCCTTCTTTTCCCAGTTGCAAAAAGCTAGAAGCTATCATACTTTATCGCATAAGTCTACTTTCATTATTACTTCTCTGTAAATCGTGGTTGCTAAGGAACGATTTTGCAATTTCTCTGTAAACAAAGTTAGATTTATTAGTTTTGGCCACCATTAAGAGGATGAGTGAGAAAAACAGAACAAATTTGTGAGTATCGACAATAAATCAAAAAGGAATTTTTTATTCTTTTATATCTTCAAGTGTGTTTTGTTGTTCTGATTAGAGAAGAGAAATACAGGCTAGTTCTGGAAGAATTTGGAGATGGAGACTACAAAAGAGATTCAAAAGAAGGGAAGTAGACTATTTTTTCTGAAATTGAATTACAATTGGTTTGATTTTCGATTTTTGCTTAAAGTTCAGGTGATTTGGTTGATGAAATTTAAAATTGAAAACCAATTGATTTTAAGCAATTTCGGTTAGTTCAGTGATCAACCCCGACCAACTAGATAAGATTTTCAAAATTTAGAGGCTCATTAACTTTAATTTGGTGCCAAAAAGATAGGTCTTATGATAGTTCATGGGCCAAATAGGGGTTTTATGAATCAAAGCTCTCATCCATCACGCGTAGCATACCTTAAAAAAATAAAAAAATAATAAATTTGGTCACTTGTCTCTTCAGTTCAAATCATTTTCTAGAGCAATGGTAGGGACCTTCGTGTTTTTACCTTCGCCGAAAGGGAAAATGCTATTGTAACAACATAGAGATGGAGCTTTTAGATCTTGACCAGTATTTTTCTGATGATGCCTTTCTGGTTCTCATAGTGGCCTTGAGTAAAGACATCATCCCCCAACACCTTCACCTTGATTTCTAACAATCTTCCATTGGAGTCCCCTTTGGAGTTGTCCTTGCACTAGGAGGACTCATCAACGTCGGCCAACAACTGAGATTTCTTCACAAAAACCATATATAGTCAGCCAAGCCATGAAGTAGATGAGCAGTAGAGGTGCGGAAGATTTGACCAACTTGATACTCTGAAGAAGGAAAAAGGAGAGGAAAAAGTTGGAAATGAAACTATGGCTATCGGCACTACCCCTGCTCCTGTGTGCTTCATCTTGAAGTTTTGATCCTTGAACTTCTCCCCTTAGATCGACTCCCCGCCGGTGCAGTCTCCAGTAGTGAAGTCCCAGCCCAAGCACACGAACTCCGGGATCACACTAGCATCTGCACCAGAATTCATCCCTAATCTTATTCTTCATCTGCAACAAATGAGATTGGTTTGATTTTTCCATTTAAAAAAATTCTTCAATTTTTTCTATCAATTTGAAATTCTTATAGATAAAATTATAAGGAATATGGGTTCATAGCTTGAACGATTTCTGTGATAGTGAAACTGATGAATTCAGAGAGAGGGAGGGGGGAAGAAGAAAGAGGGGGAGAGAGAGAAGATGATGAAGATTTGAAAAATAAAAAAAATAAAAAGAAAATTAAAGATCAGGGGTCCAACTTGCAAAAGAAAACAAAATGAGGAACACTGATGTATTTTAGCTCTTATTGGGAAAAAAGTTTGAAAGAACTGGTTGGCATCACTTTGGAACTTTAAAAAATGTGGTCATATGTCATCTTGATAGAGAGAAGGTAAAAAGAGAAGGTAAGAAGAGACGGTTGCTAGCAATCCTCTCATTTTCTATTTCATCTCGCACCATTGTCTATCTTTTACAGACAATTATTCAGAAATTTTCCACATACAAATTTTTTATAAAATTTTCATATAGTTAGCAAATCATTTAAATTTAGGGAAATTATCAAAAAAAGTGACTGAACTTATTACTCTGAACACATTTGGTCAGCACTCTTTTAAGTGGTGCCAAATCTAGTATTGAAGTCAAAGTTTTGTGCTAAATTAGGTACCAATATCTTAAAATGGGACAGATAATGTGACCAATGTAACTAACGGTCAAAACTTTCCATCAAATGGCTGAATATTCTAGCAGGAGATGATTATGTGGCAAGTAAAGGATGATTGTGTGGCAAAATGATTTGCCATGCAGGCAAAACGCAAACTAATGTGGCATTTGGGATTTTAGTTTTGGGTCATTTAAGGATTTCTTGGGATTTCTAAGGGATTTGGCCTTATTTTTCCTCCACCTCCATCTCCTCCACTGTTCTATCCTTCAACTCCCCTGCCTCTGTCCTTGACCACCTCCTCTACACCATCCACTTTTGCTAAGCATCTCCTTCACTCCATCCGCCTCCACCGAGCACCTCCTCCACCCTAGCTCCTCGCCCAGCTATCTAATTTTTCATCAATTGGCATAGCCCACCTCCATCATTGCCTACCTTCTTCACCGGCAGTGTCACTTCATTCGTTATTTGTTCATTGATTTGCTGATTTGTTCATTGATTCAATCATTGATTCACCGATTGTTCGTCACTCTGATCGTCAACTCACCAATTGTTTGTCGATTCACTGATTTATTCACTGATTGCTCATCACCCTAATTGTCGATCCACCAATGTCTTCAACTTCACCCGGATGAATTTCAGCAAAAGGAGGTAGTATTATTGGAGTCATTAAGAGTTGACAGGCCAATTTGTATGATTCTTCTCTAGATGAATTGCCAACTCACCTATCCATTAACACGTCATGAATACTAACGCCCCGATCATCAATTTGGGCCCAACTTAAAACTTCAGTTATCATTTTTGCACCACTTAAAAGAACGATAACCAAATGTGTCCAAAGCAATAAATTCAGTCACATTTTTAGTACTTTTCACTTTAAATTTAAGCAAGTCTAGTATATAATTCTGTATACAATTACTATTTATCAAATCATTTAGTAAAATAAAATTGAAATAATTACAATTTGCCCATAAAATTTAGGTGAAATTACACTTTACTACATCTTGTTTTAGAAATCTATACTTTGTCCTTGAATCTCACACTTTTTTACATAGTTTGACATCAATTCTTCAAATTTTGATTTAAATTGTGCACTACTTATTGTTCGGTAAATTCAAAATTTTTAATAATAGTTTCAAAATTATTTAATAGTTTAAATTACCAAGATAGTTCATTTCAAATTAAATTACATGCATTATTGTGCATTATTTTTGTATAAATTGATTATTTGTTTGAATTATCAATTTATTGAAACCATACACTTTAATAAGTCCAAAATGTAATTTTAAATTATTTTTTCTAAAAATAAATTACTATTTATTTATTTTTAACTTGTCCAACCTAAAAATTAATTAAAAATACTTGATTTTAATAAAAAAAATTCTAAATATTTTAATTTCTTAAAGTATAACCTTTCAATAAATTGATAATTTAAAAAAATTATTTCATGTAATAATAATGTAAAATAGTATGTTAAATTTAATTTGAAACAAGCTAACCCATCAATATTTTATCTATTTATATGTAAAACAGTCTCTTTCTCTTTAGTTCAAGGGGTAAAATGTAAAATTTTGAAATTAGAGGGGCAAAAAGTAATTTCATATGAATCTCATTGGAAAATTTTAATTAGGCCAATAAAATTTTTAAGACTTTTTAGTATTTTTAGCATTATTTTCCTAACTGAGTTGAAGCTGTTGTTCTATAAAATTCATTTTTTCAACTTGATCTACAAAAGCTATATATCTTTTTTCTTTGGTAGGGTCAAACTTGAGCTCCTCGTAGGCTGTGTGTCCTCTATTTCCATTGAGCAACGTTGGTGAGGACATGTTATGTTTTTCTAAGAAAATCTGAAAAACATGTTTAACTTATTAATGAATATATATACATCATATATTGTAATGAGAAAATTGAACCTGACCGATAACCTAACTCGATCCATTCGAACTAAGCCTAACTTGAACTAATCTTGCTAGAAAAGTTAACAAATTGAATCCAATAGTTCCTAATTTGACCTAACCCGAACCCGATTTAAGCAAAATTCAAGAAAACCCGAATCAAAATGACTCAAACCTAAATTACTAAAATCTAAAATGGCTCAAATTTGAATAACCCAGACATGAAATTGCTCATACTTGAAATAACATGATGTTTAAACCAGATGAAATCCAACTTTAACTGAAATCAACATAAAATATATGTTCTGTAGAGATTTAAAAAATGTGATTTTTTATATATTGATTATTTATCTGAAGTACATATTAGTTACAACAACTCACTTAAGAAACTTATAAAACACTTTAAAATATTTTGTTTAGGGGTCTTATAGGATATGAAGAACAAATCAACAAAATGGCATGCTTTGTTGAGAGGAAATTCTCACATTTCATGAAATTAGGTTGATTTTTCCATGTTTACGTAAGAATAATGGCAAATCATTTGACTTCCTTGACATTAATCCATGAATTCTTTTCAAAAGATACATTTAGACCTGCTCTTACCATATCAAATAAGAAGTTCTTGAAAATAAAAAACAAGAATCTTTAAAATTTCCAACACTAATATATAATCATATTGCGCAAGTGATAAAATAATGGTTACAGACTAGGTTCAAAGTTAATTCCTAGAGCTACAATTCACTACCTAAAGAATCATAAAGACCAAATAACACTAGGAATCCAAGTCTTTACAAAATTGTGGCCCAACCTGAAAGCTCATTAGTAGTCACCATAGCTACAATACACTTCGCACACTACCAACAGCAGCAGATACTATGTCTTTCTTTTTCAACCATACATGTTTTCACACATTGCAGACACTTTCACAAGTTAATCCTAAACATAATTATATAGTTATATGAAGCTAACCTGAAGAAATGAATACAACTACATAGAGAAATTTGATTATTGTTTGTTAGTTATAGTTCTGCGATAATGTGTTTCTCCGTCACACAATCTATACGTCTTAATAGTTTTGTATGTTAGTATATGACATTTATCTTGTAGTGTTAGTAACTTCTTTTTTTCCTTAGTCTACTCCAACGATTCTGAATATAAAAAAGAAAAACGTCTATGGTTTATTTGGGCCAAAAACATATTAGTGATCAAGGTGGTCTCAAAATATTAATGATTTATCTATTATTTGGACTAAAAGGGTAAAAAAAAAAATTAAAACTACAAACTGTCTTGGTGTCTGAATCTGGAGTGTAGCCTGGCTGGTGAAATATTGCATTTTGAGAGAGACCTCTCAGCTTTGGAGCTACTAACGGAGATTTTGGAGACCATTTTGCAGAAGCATCCTGGTTCTTTTCTTGTTCCGATACAAACTGGTACCTATCATATATATTTAGGATGAAGTCGATGTCGTGAGAATTTCAAGTTACGATTTGCAGTTCCAGACACATTCAAGCTCCCCAAAGGGGTCATCGTTCTTTCGCCTGATCAGTTTCTGAAGAGTTGACCAGATCTGGATTGGGCTTAAGTTGGGATTTTGATGGAGGAACAAAAGCTGGAGCCCTCCAAGAACAAGGAGGCTATGGAGGTGGAAGAAGAATTAGGTGATCCAAATGGAGGGGTATCTTCTCTTTTCTGGACCCCAATCAATTGGTCCAGAAAGCTTGTGGAGGAAATGCATTGGAGTTTAGTGTTTGGTGTGGTGGTGGTCAATGGGGTAAGCCAGGGTCTGGGTGGAGCTCTAGAGCGTATTGGCACCAAATACTACATGAAGGATGTGCAAAAGGTTCAGCCTTCTGAGTCACAGATTTTCACGGCAGTCACTAACATTCCTTGGATCGTTAAGCCCATTTGGGGTCTGCTCACAGATGTCCTTCCCATTTTCGGGTTCCGCAGACGACCTTACTTGATTTTTGCTGGTAATTTAGCTTGTGTTTCTCTAACTTTGGAGGCAGTTTACATTTCATTGTTAGTTCTGTCAGTTTCTTGTGGTAAGTTCATACCATAGAATTCTGCCCAAAACTTGTCTAGTTGTCTTAAAGAGTTGCTGATTCTATTTATCCAGTTTAGTTAGGATAATTTGTCTTCATATCAACATTTGCTTGTGTATGTTATACTTGTTGACCAGTAATATTTTCTCATCAATTACTTCAGTTGTAAGAGTTACTACAGACGAAATATCTGTTTAGTGGTAATCACTCTTTAATCAATTCGAAAATCACCCTTTGATTCATTTGTTATAGTGAAATGAAAATTGCACCTCTGTCTACTGGATTTTTGTTGGGTTATGGTCTGTTCAGGAACACTATTCTGGTACTGGTATACACTTTCATCCGGTTTGCACAAAAATCTTTACTAACACCAAATTATTTTCCTCTTAATGGTAGTATTCCTTGATGTGCATGTATCGAACGGATCAAACATTCATAGCGAAAAGTAGCCAGTTTCTGTCCAGTCTTTGCTGCCATCGTTCAACTATATAAAGCCAACAACTAACTAATTTCTCTAACAGGCCATTTTACTAATCAGAAGTTCCTGTAATGAGTCAGTTTGTTCTGGGCAATCCTTGTATGTGCTTTTTTTCCTTAATGGGACATGTGACAGACTGATAATGTTAGTTTGCAAGTTCTACAATAATTTTCTTCCAAGTGATATATGGGAAAATTCTTTTTGCTTTCACTGTTAGGAGTTAAGTAATACCAGATGTTAGTATTAACATGAAATGGTGAATTAGCAGTCTTTTGTTTAATTGTTTTAAGAATTCAATTCAGGTTTGCTTGGCGTGATTTCGGTACTTATAATATCTGCCCAAAGTAAGCTGTATATTGTATATGCTTTGTTGGCATTGACCGCTGAAAGTGCTGGAGTAGCCATAGCAGATGTGACGGTGGATGCTAGTGTTGCAGAAAAGAGCAAAACTCATCCATCCCTTGCTGCTGATATGCAAAGCCTATGTTCTCTCAGCAACTCCATTGGAGGCCTAATAGGATTTACTATCAGTGGTTTTCTAGTTCACTGGCTTGGCCCTAAGGTTGTCTGACGCTTCAAATCCATTTTCAGATACTAAGATTTCCGACCTTAACTTATTATTTGTTTCTCTTACTGAAAGGGTTTCTTTGTTTTTTTGTTAGGGTGTTTTAGGGCTGCTGACGATTCCAGCTACACTTGTATTCATAGTTGGAACTTTGCTTGCGGAGCCCTATATGCCTGATTTCTCTTACAAACAGGTATTATCCTTCAGTTTTGCTACCCTTTCCTTTACCTTCACAGTTTACTAAAGTTCTCCAGCTTGACTTAGGTAAACGAGAAATTCTTTGGTGCCAGTAAGGCTATGTGGGTGACACTAAAAAGTCCATCTGTTTGGAGGCCATGTTTATACATGTACTTATCTTTTGCACTCAGTGTGGATATACAAGATGGGATGTTCTACTGGTATACAGACTCAAAGGATGGTCCATCTTTCTCCCAGGTATGCAGTACTATTTCATTTCCACCTGTGAACCATTATGTTTGGTTATCGTTGTACAAAGAATCTGATTGATGCTGTAGCGATGCTTCAAATGTTTAAACTAATATCTATTAGTGCTTCAGTGCTCTCTTGGAATGAATTTAGCATGAGCCCTCTTAACGGCAATTTAACTCCAATTTATTTATCTAGTTACCAAAAAATAACTAGTAAACCAATGGATGAACGACTGCAAACCTACAGATTTCAATCCTTACCAGTTCAACTACTTGCTAACTCATACTTAAGCATATCCCCTTCAGACCTAAATCTTATTTCCACCTAATTAACCTCTGTTAGCCCAGCTTGAACTTAACTACAGAGTTGCCCTAATTAAAATCTGGGACCTAGCTTTAGCATTTCTTACTTGAGAAGAAACATTCCAAGTTCCTTCAGAGTTGAAATATTCTTTAGGTTTTGCAAATTTTCTTAGGGATCTTAGATTCTGAGTCCTGCCCTACTTCCGAAACCTGTTTGGTTGCATAGGAATTCTGTTCTCATATTTTATTCTGAAGCTATCAACTAGTTCCTCAGATCATGCCCTACTTAGCTCTGAGCAGTTACCATTCACAAACTCATAACATGATTGCTATAGAGCACCAGAGAAAACAAAGACTAGGATGTTTCAAAACATAATTGCCTTTCAAGATATACATTTTGTTTATTTATTCTCAAGAATTATCAATAACCAGGACTTGGGTGGATAATGCAACTAAACCGTGAACTTTCACTGAACCTCTATTGCGTGTATGTCTTCTTGTGTGTGTTTGAATTGAAGAAGAATGATCTACTGCTTTTATTAAATTAACATGCGTTTGCAGGAGAATGTAGGTCTCATATTCTCCGTTGGAGCGGTTGGCACACTTTTAGGAGCACTTCTTTATCAAAGTTTTCTGAAAGACCACGCTTTCAAAGATGTCCTGTTCTGGGCTCAATTGCTGCTTGCTTTATCAGGAATGTTGGATCTGATTTTGGTGCTCCGGTTAAACCTGAAATTTGGTATAGCAGATTACTTTTTCATTGTGGTTGACGGAGGCATGACGCAGCTAATTTATCAGCTGAAATGGATGCCCCTTCTTGTGCTTAGTTCGAAGCTCTGTCCTGCAGGCATTGAAGGAACCTTCTTTGCCCTCCTTATGTCGATTGACAATGCCGGAGTTCTGTCATCATCATGGGGAGGGGGACTGCTGCTTCATATACTGCACGTTTCTAGGACAAATTTTGATAATCTCTGGCTTGCAATACTGATTCGAAACTTGTTAAGGCTCTCCCCTTTGTGCATCATATTTTTGGTACCTAGAGCGGATCCCAAATCTTCCATTTTTCCAGCCGACATACCAAATGGCAAAGAAGACATCGAAATTGCAGAGACCGAAAATATCGAGATGGTCGCGCTCATTAACAATGTGCATTGCAGATAGCACCAATACAAGTTAACTAAAGCTCAACGACTTGCAAAATTTATGTGGAAGAGCAGAAGGAATTTGTGTTTTGTTTACCAGTTGCGGGCACATTAGTTCTGTTTCTTTATATCATTTGTTACTGACGTGAGAAAGAAGCTAGCCAGCATTATTCCTTTCTTCCCAAGTTACCATAGAATGCAGCAGTCTCTTACAGCAAGATTGTTCAGATCTTCCCATTTTCTTTTTTAATTCTTTTGGTTCATCCGGAAAGGGAGAGCAAAATTTCTGTGCATGGTCAAGTTATTGAACTTGTATAAGGATCTTCTTTGACATGTGTAAGAATTCTTTGTTCTTTTTAAGCTTTTGGGTGAACTTCACCGGTTATCCCTAAATTATATTTAATATTGCTCATTCGTCCCTAAACTATTAAATGTTTAATCGTACTTAAACTATATCTAGTATTGCTTAATCATCTTACTGATCATCAAAGCTGTTAAGGATAAAGGGAAAAATGATATGACTGCTGATATGGCGTGGAAAAATGACGTGGTCGCTGATGTGACTTTATTTTTCCATCCATCTATGATAGTATGATAGATGGTAGGACAATTAAATAACACTGGATATAATTAAGGGATAAATAAACAACATTTGATATTTTAGGGACAAATAGGCAACATTGGATATAGTTTAGGGACGACTGTTGGAATTTACCCTAAGCGTTTATACATCAAAACATACTCCAATTTGTAGGAGATTATTGAGAAGTGATTATTTTTATGCATTGATTATTCTCTCAATTTGTATACGAGTCAAAACACTATATTTTAAGAAGCAAAAAAACCACTTTTAAAATATTTTTGGCAAAAATCCAAGTGTTTTTTTAATTTTTCTTTTCGTCTTCAAGCTTGGGAAAAAATATATATATATATTTTTGGGCAAAAAATATAATTTAAGTGATTATTTGATGAATAAAGTATTAATTTTGAATATAATCTGTTCTAGATAAAAAAAAACAACGTTGAATATATAATTTAAGTGATCACAAGGCTTTAGTTTTTTATCGGTTGTATTAAACAAATACATATTTTCTTCTCTAAACATGCACATATTTTTTTTTGGGTACTAGCTAGGAATAAAAGGACCATGGTCTGCAATGGGCTAGCGAAATTCTGGGGCTACTTTTTGACAACTATGATCAATCTATCGTGATTTTGAACCTTCGACCCGACCCAGGCTTGGATTTGGGTCCAGTAGGACCAGGCGCAGACTGGTCCCAGGTGGGGTGGTTCCGAGCCGATCCCAGGGTGGGTTTGCACGTTTTAAAAAAAAATAAAAAAAACATTAATTATGTATGTAATAAATATTTTTAAGAAAAAACACTATATTCGTTGTAATTTTTATTAAGTAAAAAAGTCAAACAGTACTTATAAATAATAAAAATGGGTCTTACATTTTCAAATGGCAAAAACGTTCAAAAAATGATAAAAAATAAAAACCTATGATATGTGCTTAACGGTATAATCAAATCAAATACAAATTACATGTATAATTGAAAAAAAAAATTCCAAGACTGTTCATCGGATATTACCTCATTATCCGAACTCTTTTGGTCTTGCTTCTAGAGTGTTGTGTGGCCCTAATCTCAGTTGCAGACACATACTTTCATTGCCTTGGGCATCAATCTTGATTGTTTCTTCGATATTACCCATTTTCCTGCATTGAACGCTATCTCAAATGCTACGGTGGAGACTGGAATGGCAAGAATCTCCTGTGTGATTATCGACAAGATCGGAAACCTTGATATCTTTTTGTTTCCACCACTCCAATATGTGAACGTCGCTTGGCTCAAACGATGTGTTGAGATAGTCATCAACCTCAGCTAATCCCGATGTCGTCGGTCGGGGACGCTTGAGCATTTGGAAGGCCGGGTTGAATCTTGATAAGATTGATCTCCTTGGAAGCTTGGTTTGAGGAATTTTGGATCTTACCTTATTCGAATGCCGCTCATAATATAACTTCTACAAATAATGCAAGTACTTGGAAGCAGTAGTAGATATAGCCAAAACATTTATATGAGACATTTCTAAATAAATATGATAAATTCTTTCAAGCAATGTGGTCGTGCCTGTTAATTTGACATATGGGTAAAGCAAAGAAGCAACTAAAAAGATAGGTGGAATGTTTCTAAAATATTGAAGCCACTTAGACCGCATGGCTTCGACAGTTGATTTTAGCAACTCATCATCTTTAAACTGATGTAAAGCATATGTAATGTTTACTAAATAAATTAAAACCTGATGAATGGTTGGGTAGTAAACACCAGAAAAAAATTCCATAACCTCATAAAAAAATTTAAGCAATTCGCCGGTTTTAGAATATTTTTCCCATACTTTAATTGTAAGGAATTCACAACCCATTTTTAAGTTCATGAAATGCGTCAACAAATTTGTATACTAGGATGCATTTTGGAACATCAAATATATAGAGTTCCAGCAGGTTGAGCAATTCAATTTAAATCATTTCCAAGAAAATGAATTTTGATTTTCAAAGAAAAACCTTTTAAATTCACGAAACACAGCAGGTCTTGATTTAAAAATGTCAATGAGTTCCAAATAGGTACAATTTTATTTTGGAGAACTTCTAAACCCTTTTGCACACAAAGGTTCAAAATATGGCACATGCATTTAATGTAAAATAATGCACTGTTTAGAGATGGTTTCAATGCTTTGCTCAGAAGGCAAGCGGCAACATCATTGTTTGAAGCATTATCAAATGAAATGCACAAGACTTTGTTAACACAAAAAAAAAAAATGTAAAGTTTCAAAGATGCAATTGAATATATAATAACCAATATGATTAGTTTCAATGACCCTAAATGATAAAATTCATTTTTGCATAACCCAATCAGAATCAATCTGATGAGAAGTAACACAATAAAATGATTGACTTACAGGTGATGTCCACATGTCAGAAGTAAATGTCACACTGTGATCAAGAGTAAAAAAATAGGTTTACAAATTTGATTTTCCGGATTCAAATAATTTAAAGCTTTCCTTCCTAGTGATTTTCCTATGTACTTTTTTAGATGTAGGATTTAATTGTGATTTAATTTAAGATTCTAGGTGTACATCTTCAGCTTGTAAAAAAGGTTTTTCAGTAAATATTATCCAATTTATCATGCATTCTTTACAAGATTGTTGGTTAAAGAAAAATATACTTAGCCGGCCGGCCCTGGTTATAGACCCAAGTTGTGTTTGTCCTCTAGAACTAGTTGTGGCACTAGGGAGGACATTAGGATGTTGATTTTTAATGTGGCACTTCAGCGTTCTAGTGCCGGAATTTTTTTATGCACCAACATTTTTCAACAATGTTTGCATTTCCCGTACCTCAACTCCCCATCATGTACGAGCTCATAATGGTCCCAGACCCAAGCAGTTAGTCTCGAGGATTTACCTTGTCTTTGGGTTTCCTCTACAGTGAGTCTATGACTTGTCGGCATTAGTTGTTTTGATGGATCATTGGCTGTTGTCACATCCATCTCTTCAACTTCATCATCTGATAATTGATCGTTGAGACCCAAATCATAATTCATCATATCAATTCCGACATCATTGTCATGTAAATCTTCGATCGAGATGCCTTTATCGGCCGGCCGAGAACGGCGATGGAACAAGCCTCGGAGGCCGATGGTGCTAGAAAATGAAGTTTCTGTCGACTTGCCCTTTCCTCTTGAAGCCATGACTCATGAACTAATAGTAGTGATTAATATAAAATTAAGAAGAGATTATAAAGATATTAGGCTGAGATTAGTAAGAAATTTGGAAGAGATTAAGAAAAAAAGTTCGAATGCTTGAGAGAATATAGTAGAAGAAGAAGAGAGATTAAGTTTTGGTGTGAGGGTGGAGTGGAAATGACATTGGTATTTATAGGGGAGGGCTAAAAGTTATTTGGACAAAAAAGTCCTTCAAATTTAGTTGTTGGGAGGGGTGAAAATGAAATATTGGGGGCCAAAATGGAGTAGAAAACCGTTGGAGAACTTAATGTGTGATTAACCTATTTATTTTGAATTTTTTTTTGCAGGTGACCATTGGAGGAGCCGTTAAGAGGCTCTAGGCCCAGACCAGACCCCGTCGGTCTTGGGCCAGTCCAAGCCAGTTCGGGTTATTGGTCCGGGCCGGATCGACTTGCCTCACCCTATCCCTTCAGGCCCATATTCGGCTCATAATTTTTCACGCTTCTGGCGGGCCATGTCGGGACTGGTTTGACTAGAGTCGGGGTGGCTTTGACTTGTGGGCCAGTTCAATCCAGCCCATATCCCACCTTTAAGAGCTATGTGGTATTAGCTGCAGTTTGCCTCTAATTTGATGCAAACAATAGTTACTATACTATAATATGCCATGTACATAGTATCATTCAATTTTGAGGAAAACTATATAAAAGAAACAAGAAAAGTACAGGTTGACGGATAGTCACTAATGGGCCATCCACAATTTGATCATGGCATGTAACATGATTGAATGATGGATAGCCCATAGTGACATTCTATCACCATATAATGAATCAAGGAAAAATTCTTATGATTTTTTTTTATTAATGAAAATGGAATACTTTATATCTAAAATATTTCTTTTCATTTTATAAGAAGTAATAATTCATTAATGACCAACATTGTTTATGAAGATGTCTAGCTTTTAAGATAGCGATTTAGCTCCACATAAGGTTCTTTTGCTAAGTGGACACATTACTCTCAAGTTTATCTTTAGTACAATAGTAGGGTATTGGGCCTTTTACCCTTTCAACCAGGTTTAAGCCTTCCTATCCCTCTTTCCCTCATTACTCTTAAATACTACTCCCTCCATCCTAAAACTATTTCTCTACATT
The DNA here is from genome assembly GCA_005392925.1 of Aquilaria sinensis. Classification (NCBI taxonomy): domain Eukaryota; kingdom Viridiplantae; phylum Streptophyta; class Magnoliopsida; order Malvales; family Thymelaeaceae; genus Aquilaria; species Aquilaria sinensis. Next base: position 458,494 of record SMDT01001590.1, on the reverse strand, counting down.
TCTATTTTTGGATGTTCCAATTTTGTTGTCCATTTTTTAATTAGAAGATCCAATTTAATATTTTGACTATTGTATTCTTAACTTAATGTCTTGAAAAAAGTTGAAAAAAAATTATAGACATATTAAATAGCGTTAAGATTGCTAAAATACTCATTTTGACCAATAAAAGATTGCAGTTATTATAACTTTCTTGAATTATGTGTTTTTTTTTCTAATGGACAAATAATTTGAGATAGAGAATATATTTTGTAATACTTCTGAATACCTAAAAAAGAAACTGTTTATGAAGATTCCTAACTTTTTATATAGCTATTTAGCTCCACACAACCTTCTTCCACCAAGTAGACATGTTACTCTCAAATTTGCTCACTTGGACGCATCTATCAAACTTGACTTAGTTAACCACATAGATACGAGGATTCTTTGTATTATCAAAGAGTGGATTATTCCACAATCTCCAAATATGATACCATTCCTGCACGAGCCTACACAATACACACTAGCGATTTACCTCTCTTATTGCAACAAAACCAATTAATCTCCTCTCTTGCCACTGCAATGGACCCTTCTTAACTGGCAACCATGTTAGAATTTCTCGCCATACCTCCCTTGCATAAGTGCATGACCCATCTCACATGAACTCTTACACGACAAGCACTTGTTGGACCAAAGTGACCCAAAGCGGGAGTGGGAAAGTGTCTACTTGAAAAATGTACATATATTAAAACATCACAAAAGTGTCTTATTAAATTATTATTTATATGAAATTTTATTTACATAAAAGTCACTAAATCACATATTTTTATATAATTTAATAAAAATTGTATATTACTTTTAATATTATTGACTCTATAAAAAAAAACACCACAAACTAATAATTTTTTTTTATATTTCCTTAATACTATTTGTTTTCTTATTTTTGTCCAAGTTCACTTAATTTTTTTCTCTACCATTTGACCTCGCTCCTCATCTCTTGATCCTCTCTCATCTCGTGTTTTTTTCTTGTTGGATTCTGATCTTTGTTCCTCTCTCATTGCTTCTCTCTCTCTCTCTCCCCACTTTCTCTTTCATCTTATCTCATCTCATTTCAGGCTTGCATTTCTTCCCCCCATCTCATCCTTTGGTAGTCTGCGATCTCTCTCTCTCTCTCTCTCTCTCTCTCTCTATACACACACGCACACACACACACACACACACACACACACACCTACTCCCTCTTTCTTATCTGTTCTCTTGTGTTTTTCTTTAATTCCCAACAAGTTGGTAGTTTCTTCATATAAATCGACATTTTCTACACAAGAAAATGTGAATTTTGAACAATTTACTTGCAAATCGGAAAATCAAAAATTTGAGTTAGAGTGTAGTGATTTTGGGAGAACTAGGGCACCTCAATTAAGACTGTTTACACCTTAGCTTACCATCTTATCTTAAGTCGACATACCATTTTCCCAAGCCATCCACGTAATCACATAATGTTTGGGCATTGACTTAGAACTCCAAATTGTTTTACTCTACATCTTCTTATTATTATGCTCTACAAGAGTCTTATACTTACTTGGATTTTGTAAAATTTGGAGTGCATCATCTACTTGTCATACTCGCTTCAAAACCTAATCTCTAGCTTCCAATAAGCCACTGAACACACCGAAAGGCCTATGACACTAGCTTTACTGTCCAATACTCATCTCGTTTTAGATACAAATAGTGTATCAATTGGACTCATAACTAATATAGTGGACGTGCCAAAACAATTCTAATAGTTGTCAATAATTTTATAATTTGAGATCTCGAAGAATAAAGCCACCCTTAACCTTTGGTTTGATGACTCTAATATATGCTATTAGGTCTTGCTTGCACCCTTGAGGCTCAACAGCCCATGGAAAATACCAACAAATTCTACTAATCGAGTTGATATCTAATTGGGCCAAGGTCAAGGCCTAACAAGCCACATTAGCACAATTTGCTAACGATGCCACCAGATATACCAGATATAATCACCCCAAAATTTGGACCTTGTTTTCAAAAGCATATATCTTAGTAACATTAAGGGATCATGCTTAGAAAGGTTGCACATGATCTTCTACAATGTTTTCTGTAAAGTCTATATCATGGAGATTTTCCTCAGTATCCTGTGACATGCATGAAGCTCTTATGATTTGCTCTCCATAACTGCCACAACTTTAAAAATCCATTATGTTGGCCAAGTGAGGTAAGAAAATGCAAACCTTCATGAGTCAAAACTAGTCTACACCTTCACTTTCATTTTCTCCTTCTTATTTGATAAACACTTACTTCAGTGTCAGAGGGCCATTCTAAGAACACATACACTGGGGCTTCCTAACATTGTCTTTTGGTGCATAAAGTTTAGGTGCTCTTCACATCAACTCAGTGATGACTGCTTGTGGTACTCATCACATTAACTATCAATTGAGGCCATCTGTAAGAAACAAAAAAGATGAGTCCGCTTCCCCTTCCCTGAAACAGACTACTAATACAATCACATAAACAAGAAACATGCTCGAATTGAAAAATAGTGGCAAGTGAAGTAGCCAGTTTACAATGGTAGGCTTTGACCATTAAGGTATGAGCATAAATTGAAGTTTTGTTATGTCCCTGATGCTAACTAGATGGTCATTTATGTGTGAATTGTAGGTCATGATGTGAGTAAACTTCTAGTAGATGGAGGATCTGACAAGAGCATTCATTTGTCCCACCTTCTATATGCCTTATTGGTTCCAAAATTCTCTACAATTTCGATCATTGGGATGTTTTGAAGACATTAGTAGGAGAACCGATTCTCGTTGTAAGGATAATACAACTCCCATTACCTCTAATTGGCTATCTAGTGGATTCCAAATATGAGATTTATCAGACTTACTATAAACTTTTTGTCATGTTCATCTCTCATTTAAAGTACAATGGTTGTCATAAGGCAACTCACCTTGGTATAATTCAAAGCACGTATTGATATTGGGAAAATTTACTTTTATGACCCATTTGGTAGATACAACGATTTTTCCTTCTCAACAGAAATTCCAAAGAAATTATATAGCAACTCGCAGGATGCTTTCTAGAGAAAACAATGAACCAGACATTGTAGCACTAGCCCTGCCAATCACAGAGCTAAGGGCATAGAACAAGCTTCTAAAAAGTGTACTTGCACTGCTATCAAATTTACCCTAGAGGTAAAAGTTGAGTTGGGAAAACTATGGATCTATGTAGACAACACTAACACAAATGAAGCTTATCCAAAAGATCCATATTTTTTGCCCTATATAAATTAATTGGTTGAAGCAAGTACAGAGTTCATAATTTTGAGCTTTATGGATGCTTATAGTGGAAGTCATCAAATCGGAATGCACCTCGACAATAAAGAGAAAATGACCTTTATCAATGGCAATGCAATCTAATGCTATATCTAAATGCCCTTTGATAAAAATATGTAAGGGCAACTTACCAATGCCTTATTAAAAAGATGTTAGTTGATCAACTCAAACAAACATAAAAGTTTATGTCCATATTATAATCATCAAGAGACAGAGTTTTGAAGCTCATTTTGAAAACCTTTGAGAAGCTTTTCAAAAGGTCTAACATTACATCCAATGTTTAATTACTAAAAAGGCCTATTTGGAGAAGAAGCTAGTAAATTCTTAGGATATATGGTCTTAAAAAAAGAAATGAATGCCAATCATGAGAAGATTGAAGCCATTTTCGATATATGGCCTCCATCAAATCAAAAGAAAGTTCAAATAATTGCTAGCTGGTAAACCAAGTTGGGTAGGTTCATCTCCCAGCTTAGGGACAAATGTCACCCATCTTCAAGATCCTCCAATCAGAAGCCATCTTAGAATGGACTCCCGAGTGTGATCTAGCTCTCCAATAGATAAAGGTTGTATAGGAGCCAAATAGTGTAGTAAAATTAACCAAAATCATTCCAAGATCCATGTAAAACATGGTAAATCGAGCATATAATATTTTTAAACCTTTTAGGCTAAGATTTTTCACTCAAATGTTGAGTCGAATAAAAAAATCTTAAATAGTTGATGTGTTCAAGCTCTTTAAGGTATTCACATGAATCAGTTAAAACACCATGCTGTGTAGCACAAACTTGAGATGAACATCTCTTAATGCCTCGCAATGCTAGTTGTATTCTCCAATAATCAGCAAAAGAGGATAGTGCAGTTGGGTATGGTTTCAATAGACTTATTCACTTATGCACACTATATATCTCTAAATATAGGGGTGCAAAAAACCTAAGTCAAGCAGGTTTTGAACCCTAATCCTATTATGATTAATTTTGGGCATAATTATAGGCTCAACTCTTAGGCCAATAATTGATCCAAAATTACCATGAAACCTTAACCAAATAATTTGGAATGAATAAACTTTATGTGTGAAATCCATGGCTTCCCATCATGTTCCCAATGATCATAAATGATGAGTAGTTTCCAACAAAATATCATCACTATCTAAGTGATAAGAATGTCGATGATTCAACTAAACCTTTATGATCATTACCCGTATATGTATTTATCCCTTTGTCTAAAATAGCAAGACTAAGCTTGAGCAAATAACGTGTCATTCTCATATAGTCAAATATGTGGATTTCTTGATTCCCACGTAGATTGACTAAGACAGATTATATTGACATCTCATAACAACTCTTTTAAGCATGGCCATGTATTTTTTCTCAGCCCTACTCAATCAAAGGGTTCAAAGATATCACATTAATTATATAAAAGGGACAAATCTCATCTTGATCATACAAATCCCTATACATGACGTATGATATACCCAATGACTACCCTTTATGTCAACTCAATAACGAGCAACAAAGAGTAATATCAAAATGTGTAACTTATATGTAGGGAACCTTAATGACTTCAGGTTAAAAAACTATATATACCATGATTACTATAAGAGCCACTTATGACACTCATGTAACAATTTGTGTAACATTTTCATGTCAGGTTGGTTTAGTACATAAGTTCTCCAATTTGTACCCATTTACGGACTTCATATTTTATATTAGTCTTCCCATATTTTAGTTTTTATACATTATTGTGACCCATTCCAAAATAATACTCGATTAGGGACATTTAACAATGTTATTAGTATAGGTTTCAATTATGGTTGTTATGTTATGCTATATAGAAACAAAAAAATAAACACAATTATTAGAATAATGCATCAATAAAAATATTATAACTTAAGTGCAAAATACAATAATTTAATGATTGGTTTTTGGGAACATTAATAGTAAGGTTTATCTGGAAAAGATATCTACCATGCACTAACCTAAAAAGGGAAAACCTTTTCTTTTATATCTAGTTGTTTTAAATAGACTAATTGTGCTGGCCTATTAGGAATGTGAAGAATAGTAGCCAACTTATAACATTAGCAAATCCTTACATGAGGTTGAGGATCAACACCCCATGTTGCAGAAAAGGCCATCTTTGTATTGATTATCACCATTTGTTAGTTGTGTTTATATTTTCAAGTTCATTTTATCATCGTTCAAAAGACCCGCATTTCTAATTTATCAATTCAGAACCCAAGCACTTTGAGAAAGCTGCCAATTGGTGTCCTTAGTTGCATGAGCATGAAATTACTTATGAAGCCCAAAAAGCTATTAAAGCTGAGGCCTTGGTAAATTTTATAGTTGAGTTATCTTAAAAAAAGAGCCTTAGACAAAAGACCTTAGAAAAGGCCCATAATGGAGGCTGTATATTTATGAGTCCTCAGGAAAAGACAATAGAGGTTTAGGTATTATCCTTAATGGTTTTTAGAATACTTTGGCCCATAAGACCTTGTGACATGGATATCTTTAGTTGACACTCTAGAAAGATGCTAAAAAATTGATGATGTTGTGCCATTAATGTTGAATTCATTCACAAGCACAAAGTTTCCATCAAATGTTATGACCTCAGCAGACTACCCTTGCCTTTTCATAGTCTAAAGACTAGAACTTATAAGGGCACTTCCAACAATACCAAGGGGTGTCGAGTTGTATATAGTAGCCATTGGCTACTTTACTAAATGGATGGAAGTAAAGTCATTAACTTTCATCATAATAAAAAAATTCATCAAGTTTGTATGGACAAACAATATATGTCATTTTAGTGACAGCTTTCTTTCGTTGTAGATCATGGTACTCAATTCTATAGTGAAGCTTTTCAAACCATTGTTAAAGGAATGGGGGATCAAGATACATTTCATGCCAATTATCCACCTCAACCCAATAGTCAACTTAAGGTTATGAGTTGAACCATTAAATAAGGCCTTATGAAGAGGTAACACGAGGCCAAAGGTTAGTGGCCCAAAGAATTCTCAATGTTTTTTTAGATTATCGTTCTATATTGAGGTAGATGACAAAGGAAATATCCTTATACTTGGCCTTTGAAATGGAAGCCTTCATCCCTATTGGAGTAGTGGAATGAACACTTTGTGTTGCTGGTTTTGAAAATAAGGTGACCCAACAAGGCATTAGAGCTAAACTTGATCTTATTGAAAAACATGGAGCAGACTTCAGGCTAAGGGATTGAGCATTTCATCAATGGGCAACTAAGGTATTCGACGGCAATGTGAAACTCAAGGTTATTGTTGTTGGAGACCTAGTTCTCCTAAATTTGACGTGCGTAAAATGAAAGCCAGCCTATGGGGCACTCCGTGCAAATTGGCAAAACCCTACAAAGACATTAAATAGATGATTAATGTGCCTTCATTCTCAAAGAACTAAGTAGAAAAGGTCTTCCAAAAAACTTACAATGGTGATGATTTGCAAAAATATTACTTTTAAAAGGCATATTTCATTGGTTATTTTAAACATTTTCTGCATTACCTTTTGTCATTATCTTTCATGCTTTCTAGTAACAATTCATGCACTAAAAAGTCTATTGACCAACATTCTTAAAGATTGTAAGAATAGTAAAGATGCAAAGTCATTTTAAAATTTTTTTGATATTGTGCTTTATAGAGAAAGATGAAGGTTGAAAATAAAAAAGATCATATTGAGCTCTTGGAGACCCGGTGAGCCAGTCTCCTCATGATGTCATTTAGAAGCCCCAAGGCTTCGCCCAACTCTTTTTCTAATGCCACTAGCCTTTGTTTATCTTGAACCAAGTGAGCAGTTTCTTTCTGAATGAAAAGAACCATGTTGTAACATAACAAAGTAGATTGAAATAACAACAAGAAACCTTATATCAAGGAAAGTGCCAAGGAAAAGTCCTCCAAAAATTCAAAGAGACTTACATGAAGATTTTTTTCCACCTTTGTTTATAGATCATAGGTGGTATTGTCAAGGCCATAAAAGCTAAGGAACTAGGTATGAACCTTACTCTTTCTAAGTTCAACCCCCTAAGACTTCCAATCTTGCATAATCACTCCCAAAGCTGGACTTGTCTTTTGAAGAACCCACTTTAGATCATGGGCAAGATGTTCACTCAGAGTCTGCATCAAAGCTATTTAGCTTCTTCTCATTGTGTGATTCTGGGGAGGAGGCGAGAGGCCTGACATAAAAAGCATGCAAGAGCATAAAAAATCAAACAAGAAAAATGATCAAGTAAATTGGCTTAAAGATCTAGGATGAAAACCATTTACCTTGATCTTTTTCAAAAGACCTTATAGGGCACTTGCCAATAGCGACTTCTTGTTTTTCTTCAGAGCACTTATTTCTGTTAATGTTATCCCTATCCATCTAGTCCATCAAACATGAAGAAAAAAATAGGAAGAATAGCACTGTTGCAAAAAGGATTCTAGAAATAAGCTAAAAATAATATGGGCAAGGCATGATCATTTTATAAGTGTGAAGGGAATGTGAAATGAAAGAAGCCTATAAAGATGAAAGAACAAGAGGTTGTAAGTGGTTAGATTTTGTGCACACACCAACAAGCGGTTAAGTTGTGTCTAATCCTTCACTACACTTCCTTGGCCAATGAATTTTTATTTAATCTATTAGTTTTTTATGGAATCATCACCTTTACATGGTCCAAACTTCATCATGATCTCACTTTGCCTATGCATTGAGCTCTTATTTCTTCACCCTACTTGTGCCCACATAGTAACAAACTTAATTGCCACCTTAGGCCATTGGTTGCCATTATATGGTAACTTTATTGGGTAGAACTATCAAAATAGGCTCTTAAGTAAGAACCTAGGATTCCACCCACATGCACCTTTAGCAACGATCTTTCTTTCTTTAGACATGGTCTGTACATGTGTCTCTGCAAAAACCCTTAGTAGGGACCAAGTCATCCCTCTATAGCCACCTTCAGTAAGGCCATCATCCATACACTAGAAGCTCATCACTTTGTATCACTACAAAGTATTCGGAGTGCATGGACTCCCTCCAGTCACTATGTTCACCCTTTCATTCTGATTTTCTAGATGGCTTTTTATACCCTATTGAGTCGAGGTCAAGCCTTAGCACGGATTGACTTGGTCCCAGGAAAACAAGGGTCATTGAGAGGACCTTAAGCTCTTTTGGAATATGTGCCATGATCATTGATCCTTATAAAAATGACCATATTTTCTAAAGGGGTGCAAGAGGGGTCGAAATAGGGTGGGAGTGAATCCTTCCCTTTGGATTTGTTCTAAGGGCCTCACAAAAGCCAAATGAGGCAACTGAAAAAAAAAAATTAGAGCTTTTTTAACAAATCCTGAAATCTACTTAAGGAATCAAAGCTTAACATTGGAGCAAAAAGCATTACCTCCACCTCAAAAGGCTTAGGGGTTAAATCCCTGGCCTTATTTTGTAAATGGCACCAGTTTAGATTTAGGTGATGCCTAATCAATGTTAATGGTCTAGCCAAGAGGAAGATCTAGGAGAGTGGTTGGAGTAGGAGGCATCAGACACATTGGTGGGGTCTCCATAGGATGATTCGGGAGATGCACTGCCTCTGAAGGTGTGGATTACACCTTCCTAGCCTCATTAAGGCCTTTCAAAAACCCTTTCCTCTTTTTTAGAAGGTTCATTGTCTGCAAAAAAAAAAAAAACATAAAGAGGTTAGTACATTAGAACATTAGATAAGGAAAATAAGCTAGCATAATTGTGTAACCCATCAATCTCTTTACACCGTAGCCTCCACTTCAAGGGAAGTGATCAACGACCCCTTTGCCGGTAGAACCTAGTTGGGGGGATTATTTACTCCATTGTAGCTCCAGTAGGCTCAGCTCATGCCAACATAGTGGAGTGTTGTCTCATCCAACTTCTAGTGGAATAAAGGGAAGATGAAATCATAGTTTTCATTGGCTATGACCTCTTCCAACCGCAATAGTAAGCCATGACATGTCTTCTCTCCCTTGGAGCTCTTAAACAAGGGGGTCACTTGCAAAGCTCCCGTTGTGGGAGGTCACTCCATGTGTAGGGGAACTACCAGTTAGGTCACTAGGCTTGTTTCCCCCATGAGGTACTAGCTAATGTGAAAAAATGTTGACCTTAAGGTTAAGGTGAGAGTGTAGAATTGAATAAAAGCCTTAAGAATAAGGGCAACTCCCGCCTTATGGAAGGTGATGATCAAGGCGTTCAAATGGGTAAATGAGTTAGAGGTGACTTGTGAAGGGGGATCTAGTAGAATTCATAAAACTAGAGCACAAGAGGCTAAAGAGAAAAGCATGTCAGCTAAAGTTAGGCTAAAAAAACTGGGATGAAGTCCTTTTGGCTTAAGGTATCAGGTGTTAGACTTGGTTATTGCGACCCTACCCTTGCGGGCTAGTAGAACCTTTAGCGAGCAATATTCATCACCTCTGTGGTAAGATTGTTTTTGATCGTTGCCACATCTTCAAAACTAAGGGAAATTAGCATCTTCGCCTTCTCCGATCCAGCGATGGATTCCATTATGGAGTGTGACTGAGCATTTGCAACTGCATTCCCTGACGTAGAATTATGAGCCATCTAAGAAATAGAGAAAAGAAAGCATCATTAGACGTTATAGGGGCGGTGGTTGATCGACGAGGGAGGGATGAGAAAAACAAAAAATATTCATAATTGCACATAAACAATAAGGAATGCACAAGAATTAACTTAAAGTTTTACTTTCATGAGGATGAGGGAGAAAGTGGTTGACTAAAAAACACTAACTAGCACCGACATAGGACAATAAAAAACTTTAAGAAGTTGGAAAACTTGAAATTAATTTGAGAAATAGTGAAAATGGTGAGGAAGAGAAGCTAAAAAAAGGTTGCTTATAACCCTATTTTGAAAATCGTTGCCATCATTACCTGTAATGCTAACCAACAACAACGCACCATGTGGCCCTTAGCTATTGTAAAACTTGCACTCCTGCCAGCTATGCTGGACGTGCATTTATAAGGAATCATTTTGACTCATACTTTGTTGTTGTTACAAGACATGTACTTAGTAGGCATCGATTGGCCTTTCACTTCTTTAGCAAACATTGTTCATTGTTCCCCATATAGAAAGAGATGTTGTTTCACACTAATAAACCTTAAAAAATATAGAGAATTAATATCCTACAATTTTTAGGAGATGGACATGTTGATACCGTGCTGAGCTTACGACATAATACCAAGACCCCGGTCTAGGAAAGGATGTTATTGTAACCAGGTTAGCATGGGGTCCTACCCATTAAAACACCAGCAAATCCAAAAGGTATTTAAAGGAAATAGGAATTCTACTTGGAAGAGGATCCTATATTACTTCCTAAAGCTTACGGATCATCTTGAACTCTATAAAAAGAGGCCCCTATAGTACATCTAAGGCACATTTTACAACCTTACTTTGATAGCTACTTTGAACATTTTTAGAAAGCTAACTTGACTGTTTGAGGGTTTTGCTTAGAAACACTTTAGGATCCTAACGGTGTCATTATAAGTAGGTATGGTATGCTGCCCTACGTTCCTGTCGACCAGCACTTAGAGGACTAGTTCACCCGATTTGTTGGTAGTTCGGCTATCTATAGGGTTGTTGAATTTGGTCTAATAATATAGGACATTTGACTTGTATTGCTTTTAAATTGGTTTTGGGGTCCAACATTTTAAAGTTCAGCTATTGATAATTGATAATAGTTCATTTGATTTTATCATTTTGATTCCAAAATGACAAAATATTGTTTTGGAGGTGAAATACGCATAGTGAAACTATATGTGAAATGAGATCAAGTTATTTATAACAAACCTAAACTTAAAAAAATATAATCCCAATTGTAAACTTTAAAAATATAATCCTAATCCCCATATCCTGAAAAACATTGCATTATGTCTTGCATTATGTCTTATTAAACAGAGTACCTCTAATGAGCATAAATCTTGATTAATTTGTAGCATCGTTTTCATGCATTGTTTCATCTAGATCATCATCTTTCCCAACAACAATGATATTTATTGCATTCGGTCTAGTTCCTGGGGGAAAATCTCAAAGTCTGTAAATTCTTTATCTTTTGGTACTGGTAGGTGTGTTTGATAGTTTGGTTGTAGGCCGTTTAGGAGACTTCTTCAGGTCCTATCTATCCACTGTTTAGATTTCTCTTCAATTTGATTTTTACAAGTAAATCATAGTTTGAATATTATGAATATTAATAAAGAGGAAAGTTGATACAAAATAGACACATATATACCAATTGTGCTTTCATTTCAATGAATTTTTGTTTGAGTTTCTCAATTTCTCTATGGAGTTATTGAAGGTTGCAAAATCTCCCACTCAAGTTGGTAGGCATGCTTCATAAAGAGTGTCACTTTGCTTTTAGGATGTTCATGTAGCAGTTTGTGGCGACATCCATCACTTTGTTAAAATGAGCTGTTTCGGTGAATAAAATGAGTTTGTAACAATTACAACCTAGCTTAAATTAGCCTTTAAAGAGTGATTTTTTTGAAAAAAAATAAATTAAGATAAACATGTTATCATTTTTAATTAGATAAAATTGTCATGATTCTTGTTTTTTTGAATTAAAATATGAATCAAATAATAATGATATTACCATATTTTCAAAACATATAATATTCATATTATAAAATTATCATGATTAAATCTCATTTTTATAAAAATGATTTTATCCTAATGCAAGTAGGACTTTCAAAACCTTCAATTGGAATCAAAGGTTTTAAAAATTGCTTGTAACTTACTATAAATGGAAAATGACCATTTGTCAGTGTCATATTTACTCTATTATAAGAAATATCCAAAACACCCATAGATGTATATTGCTTTTATACACACACACACTTTTATGGAAAATATATTTTATCTTCTTGTGACAAAAAATCTACACTTTCACAAGTGTGATTACTTTTTTGTAGTATCTATTAATTGTTGACATTAATTTTTTAAATTATAAATTAAAATATACAATTTGTTTATTTTATTAAATTTTAAATTTTCTAATAATAATTTTAACACGGTCAATATTTCTTCAATTTAGATGTAGAGAAGTGTTTATATAGATTTAAAAATGTATGTTTCGATATGTCTTCCCTTGAGTCAGGTTTCTTCTCTCCTGTGAGAGTTAAATTCCTTTTGCAGTAGGGTGGGGGATTTTCGGACTTGATGGTTGCCTGAATATCTTCGTGATGCCCTAAGGAAAGCTCGGCGGTACCAAATTCCGTTTACTCTTCGATCGGCTAGCCCTAACCCGAATGACAATTTGTTCATTGCTACCTTCAAAGAGAGGAGGACCAAATCGCAGTCGTCAGGAACGGCCCTTGGTCTTTTAATAACTGGATTATAGTCATGTGCCAGTCATAGAAGGGCGATAGACCTTCCTCCCTGCAGTTTAATAGGGCTGCCTTTTGGGTGCACATCCTAAACGCACCTTTTGCTTGGTTTAACGAAACCGTGGCAGAAACTTTGGGCATTCAGGTAGGGGTTATGGTCAGGTCGGATGTTACCGGACCATCTCTAAGACTCAGAGTTCTTATGGATATATCGAAGCCTATTCGCAGAGGATTAATGGTGGAAGATGATAATGGGAGGAGAGGGTTTTATGTTAAATATGAGTATTTGCCCGAGTTTTGTTATCGCTATGGTATGCTAGACCACGTCGAACGGGAGTGCATGGCTAGTCCTGCTGCTGCGAATGGTGTAGTGAGCCAATATGGAGACTGGCTGCGGCTTTCGGCCAATCCTAGAATGGCTGGGTAAGTGGTGGATCAACAAGGGGCTCACTTGGATTCCAGCTCACAAGACTCTACTGGAAGGTCATCTCGGAAGGATAAAGTGATGGATATAGAAGAGAAACTTATGACGATCTTTAGCCTTTCCCTATTGGTTCCTGTGATGGATGGGACGGTTCTTGTGCAAATCAGTCTAGAAATGGCTCGTGGGCTCTCTACTCCTTCGCGCCGGGTTGTGGCAAACGCACCCTAAGCTGTGGGGGCAATTGTTAGAATGAAGGCCTCTCGAACCAAATCCCTAACCTTTACTCCCATGTCTCTAAGCTTCATCTTTAATTCATCTTAAGAGGTAGTTCCGGACACACAGAGAACTCAGTCGTCTATTCGAGTTTGGACAGCCAAGGCTATTGTAAGGGCAGGGGCAGTTTGAATCAAAGAGCCACCCCAACTAATAGGAGGTTAAATATGTCAAATGCAGGGGTGGAGATTTTGCCTACTCCTTGAAAGTGGAAAGTTCTCTAGGATAGTGACTAGGGTAGGGTGACAAAAGCAAAGAAGGATAATGATCAGCTTTTTAAGGTGGGGTTGAGCCCGGAGTCACCCTACTCGGCCCAATGAGCATTTTGAGTTTGAACTGTCAGGGATTGGGGGCACCCCGCACAGTTCATGCCGTGAAGAGGGCAATCATGCGTAGGACCCCGGACATAGTTTTTCTCGTTGAGACTAGGAGAACTACATCAAAGATGGAATTTTTCAGAAAGCAGTTGGGTTTTCGTTTTGTTTTCATAGTTCCTTGTTAGGGCAGAAAACGTGGCTTCACATTACTTTGGCGACAAGGCTGTGTTATTAATCTTCTATCCTTTCACAGTTACATATTGATGTTAAGATTACGGCATGGGGAGGAGTGTGGCATTTAACCGGCTTCTATGGGAATCCGAGGACTGAATTGAAGGGCGAGTCATGGGATTTATTTCGTCAACTAGCAGCTTAGTATTCCCTTCCGTGGTTAGTTCTGGGTGATTTTAATGAATACTTTCACATTCAAAAGAAAGGGGGTTAACCTCGGGCTCCGAGTCAACTGAATGCCTTTCAATCAATGATGAAGGAAGTAAGCCTATGCGATCTCGGCATTTTTTGGCTCTGAGTTTACATGGGAGCATGTTTGTTCTGGTGGCGTATGCATGTTTGAAAGGCTTGATTATGGTTTTGGTTTGGTGGATTGGAAGCTTATTTGTCCATGGGCAAGTATGTTCTACTTCCCTTTTGCTTTCTCCGATCATAATGGTTTGCATCTCTGTTTGTTTGGTAAACCAAGAGATAATAGACCTCATTTATGGAGATCCAAGTCAATGTGGACAGTAGAGCCTAAATGTGAGGACATTATATTGAGCAAGCTACAGCTTAATGCCTCGGCCTCCTTGCTTTATAAATTATCTATGGCAGAAACAGGGTCCCAAAGCTCTGAAGTTACTCCATTAGTAGGCTCTTAGGAAACTATGATCCCACTTGATTATAATTGACTAGTTATTACTTATGAAGTATCTTAAATTATTATGTGTAACTAGTTACTTAACCTACCCTACATAGGAAATATGCATACATTGTCTTGGTTATGCAATAGCAATAAATTAAAATAATATTGAAAATAGTGTCACGTCAATTAATAAAAACATAATTCAAAACAAGCCAAGATGTGAAACTTTAGTTGCTTTAACTTCAAGTATTAACTGTATGCATACATCTCAATCTTATATGCACCCAAATATAACCCTAGTGTTATACACACCAATGGATACTAGTAGAGAAAATCTTTTTGTATGAAAATACCATACATATAGAAGAAGCAACATATATCTACTAAGATCCATCCTTAGCTTTTCACCCAAGCAAGCTAGCTTTAAATGATTAGCCACACTTTCCTTGTACTCACTTAGTTTCAAATTGTAATGCAAACACTTTAGCCAGTACTAGATTATGCTACAAGTAACTTAGAAATTTAAAGTTTCCTACCTTTAAACCAATAAAACTTAACCTCAATAGCTGTCTCTTACCAATTGTTAAGCCTGACTAGCCCGCTTAATACCTGCACAACACTTAGGGGGTAAGTATTCTAGAGTACTCAGTAAGGGATTTGGCACTTGCGGGGGGAAACAAATGCAAGCATGAAAATCACAACAAGCATATACATATATAACATACAGGACAAATCAAGCAACCAATAACACAACCAAAAACAAGAATAAAAATAACATACAACACATATAATGGGTGGATAGATGGTGAATGGATGAAATGTGCACATGCAAATGTACTTAGGACTTTTTTACACCCGTAGGTGCTAGACTTGCCATGAGTTCTTATGCCTCGGGTACTTGCATATTGGCCCTCGTATCCTATGCTAGCACTTAACTAACCCCATAAAGTCCTCTTACGGACAGCTTAGAGTGAATCATCACTTACTAAACCCTTGCCCCCTTTGATGAGCTACTTAGAGTAAGTCACCTGTTACCACTTTGAGTATTTAAATACAGTGATTAATATTAGTGAGCTCAAGCCCCAGGCAGTCCATGTCCTGTAGGCCAAGCAGAACATGTTCACTATGTTTACCCAAGTGGCCCTCTTGGACAATATGCAAAGATGTGTATATTGGTCCAACCATCACACACATATTCACATACAATTTCATCTAGAAGTAATGATGATAATGAAATTCTTTATTCCTGGCCAATATGAAATTTGAGTAAAATCCCCAAGTGCATGTACAATCATATGCACACATGATGCTATTGGTGTGCATCTTTTTTTTTTTTTCAAACTCCCACACTGTGTCCAACTTAAATTCTACCCATGATCTCCAATGCCCTAAAAGTTTTAAACCCTTTAATACCCTTAAAAATTAATAGGCAAACAGGTTTGAGACATTAAATCCATCTAAGTTTACAATTATGGATCTTACACTTAACCGGGTACAAAAGACCATATGAACAGTACTCAGCAAAATCAGCCAATTTTGACAGCCCATAACTCCTGCTACAGGGCACCAAATCCAGTGATTCAAAAGCCAAGTTATTCCTCTTGAAGCTTTCTAAGTGTGATCAAAATTTCATAGCCAAATCCTTTATGTATAGAAAGTTATGGCTGCTGGAGTACAGGGTACCAAATTTTAGCCACTATTGACCATTATGCCCATACAAAATTTTATAATATTCATACACTTCATTTTCAGGTGCAAAACCCACTTGGTAGTGTCCATATATGTCTTACACACATGGGAAAACCATTCCCATGAATTTAGAGTCCTTCTAACCATCATTCATAAAAATGCCATCAAAACAGCCCATAAACACCATATGGACAACATTGTATACACACTTCAAACCACACTCCATTGATCCATATATCCTTCTCACACTACACATACAACATACCCAGATCATTTACATGCATTGATGCACCACATACATGAAAATAGCTTAGTTAATACGTACACTAAGCTTCTTGGAGAACTTCAAAAGCACTAAGCACTCCAGAAACTTGAAGGGACCAGCTGCTGCGTAAGGCAGAAAGTACCATTACTAAAAATAGCTAATGTGCTCCAAAAATCATGAAAATTTCCATTTTACAACTAAACATATGGGAGTTAAGATACCTGAAATTGAACATAGAAATTCACATGATAGCTATTATTTTGAATGCTCTCTTTCAGGTGTTCCTGAAATGGATAGAAAGGGGGTAAGTCTCTTTGAAGAAACTTAGTAAGTGCTTATCATTAGAAACTTGAATTCCCAGCAACATACCTGAAATCCAAAGACATAAAGACACAAAAACAAAGCACATATACAAAAATATAGCCATCCAAATGCACAAACAAACAGAACACAATCAAATGCAATGCTGGCAGCAATACATCATTAGGGTTAGGCCATAAACAATCAAATAAACAATATGTAGTCACTATGTCAGCCCTCCTCAAGCTAATGCTTGGTCTTAGTTAGTACTAACTTGGGCTCTAGAAACCCCTGTAAAAACTGCCATCTTAGTGCATGAAAAATAGTAAGGCTGGAACCTTGTTCATGCACCCCCCTTAACCCATACTTGGTTCCTTGAGCTTTTTGCTCTCTTCCAAGCATGGTCTTAGCTTCATGGATGGTTGATTATCATCTTAAGACAGTAAAAAACCATGAAACATGAAGATAAAACCCTTACCTAATCTGTGAAAGCTGAAATCTTCCAAAGATACACAACAAACCCAAAATTTAGGGTTTTTCTTGTTTCTGGTGCATTCGATTGCCTTCCTTTTTAATTTCTTGAGAGCTTGAGCTGTGGTGTCAATGAAAGCCTATGGAGGAGCTAAGGAAGAAGGCTGTGGCTGGTTATGGCCGAAATGGCCAAGGAAAGGCAAGAAAGCAAGATATTTTGCTTGATTTAATTAGTTTAACCTTAACCTTCACTTAGGTCACTATAAGTAGGCCTTAAGCAAGGACTTTTTGGCTAATCTTTAGCCCACATTTTTGACCTTAGAACCTGGAAATAAAGGCTGGGATAATCCTAGAAATGGCCATCTTTGACTCTTGTCAAAAGTTATCCCATCCTTAAGTTATTTTTGGGAACAATTGTACACCTAGTTGTCCTAGGTTCTTGAATCATAGCTTTTGTTTCCTTTATGTAATTGAGCCACCAAAAAATTGCTTCCATACAATTCAAATCCTTCCAAATCTCTCTTTTAGAGTTGTACAATTGAGTACCCAAGTCTTGAAATCTTGCAATAAGACCTATAGATCACTTGTAAAACAAGCAATCCTTTAGGGCTTCCTATAGTACCAAGTAACCATTGTAATCTTTTAGGGAGGTGTACATTATTCACTTTACCCCTCACATTTCATTCACTATGGTGAAAATTATACTATATAATGGTTTATAACCATTATGCCTTTATACTGTAATTTTCCCATTTGTTGAGGTGGTAACATCACCGCTTACTCCTTTTGTATCCCTCTCTTCCCCTTAACTTATTGTGCAGGATAACTGCCTTATATGATTCAACTTGCTAGGCTCTTGGAGCTTAGCTTAGGGCCCATTAATAGCTTACTTACCAAATCAAAAAGTTTAGTTAGGATCCTTTTAGGTTTCCTTTTTATTGCCCGAAGGTCTAAGACCTCCCACTTGGGCCAACAAAGAATCCAAAACTCGTCTTAATCCCCTTAGTGCTCCCTTAACAACTTGAGCACTGTAAATCCCATAGCCATCATTTCTTACCCTACCTTAACCACACCACTTAGCTACCACCTAAATAATGCACAATTCTTAACTTAAAAATGAGTGCTAAACCCAACTGACGCTATGAAACATCTTAGAATAGCCTAGGGATGATAATCGAGAGATTGAGACATTATTAAGATGCCCCAAGCTTGAGGGACTTGGGCCTTGGTGACGCCGTTGGTGACGCATCGCCAAAGCCATCAGTTCTCGGGTTTACTGGATAGTCACCAGCGACACGTCACCAATTCACGTCACCACGAAGATGCGTTGCAAAATCAGTGATGCGTCGCCAAAGCTCTTCCAGCATTATGCGATTGCACGCTATCTTGCATGAAACTTGCTCAATCTTTCAATCCCCAAAGTCAATTCACATGGGTCTTGTTTCTAATTCATTCCCACATGTAATAATACATTTTTGTGCATTATTTGAGCTAAATTAACTGAAATCTCTTATCTCAAATTATCCTTAAAGCATGAAGCAAGCAACAAGCACACTTGAGTTCAATAGAGTTCCTTTGAGTTTGAAGCTTGGATTCAACCAAATTGGACACCAAGGGCAAGAAATTAAGACCATTTCTAATTATTTATCAAGCTTCGAACTAATCCACAAGGATAAAAAATGCATACTTTAAGGTTTGAACAAAAAACTTGCAAGAACAACTTCCAATGCATCAAATACACCAAAGATGAGCTAAGGGCTTGTTGAGATGACTTTAAGACCTTCAATTTTCATGAAATTTTGGGTAGATTGGGAGGTTTGATGAAGAGGAGCTATGAAGGAGAGAGAGCCATGAAAATGGTAGATGGAGGAGATGATCAATAGTCTCATCTCCTTCAATTATATAACCAACTACTCCCACTTAGCCCATTTCTTTTCTATTTGACACTTTAGCCCTCAAACTTAACTTTGATTCAATTATGCCACTTAAACTCTTCCTACACTTTCATTCCTTAGTCCCATTGAAAGGTTTTTCTCACCCAAACAATTTGCTCTTAAGGCGTTTAAGCCATTATAAGACATAATAACTCAATTTGTCATTTAGTGTATTTTCCACCCTTAATTTTCACTTTTGGTTCAAATTGCTAGAAACACTTATGATCTTAACTTATTTATCTCAAAACACTTGCATGAACCTAATTTCACTAAAATTATGGTCATGTCACTAACTTGGGCCAAAATTATCATTTTACCATTTTTTTCATTCAGAATTACACTTTGGAGCTCAACTTAACTTTGCTTAGCTTGCTTTCCTTGCTTAATATAACTTATTTGAGAAAAAAAAATAACTTAGGATTTACTTACCTTAGAATTCAAACTAGGGGAAATACTTGGAGAGCCTTTACGTTATTTGAGTGGTGTATTGGTTTGGACGAGTGGAAGCGAGATAGCTTTAGCATCTCTGTTGCAGTACAAAAAGCCTAGGAAGAGTTAGATCATGTTTCTTCTTTAAGACAATCGACTTCAGTTACAAGTCGAAAAGCAAAAGTGGAAGTGGAGCTGAGAATGTTATATGAGTAGGAAGAAAAGTTCTGGAGTCAAAGAGCCAAGGTGATCTAGTTACAGGAAGGCGATTGTAACACTCGCACTACTAAAAAAATTAGATTTTCCAACTGCCAGCCGTTGGAAATGGACTGTTTCCAATGGCAGGCAGTTGGAAAATAGTCCGTTGGAAAATCATTCGTTGGAAGTTAATTTTCCAACTGCCCAGAAGTGAGCAGTTGGAACTTCCAACTGTCAGCCGTTGGAAATTAAGCAGTTGGAGAATTTTCCAACGGCTTTATTAATTTTTTTATTTTTTGGTTTTCCAACTGCCTTGGCAGTTGGGAAATTTCCCAGGGTAGTTGGAACCATTTCCAACTGCCTGAGCAGTTGGAAATGAAGGCAGTTGGAAAATTTTTCAACTGCTTAAGCAGTTGGAAAATACATTAGCCAGTTGGAAATGTGGCAGTTGGAAAATTTTCCAACTGCCTGACAATTGGAAATTTTTTAAGCCATTGGAAACATTTCCAACTGCCCAGGCAGTTGGAAAATTTTCCAGATTTTATTTTTAGCTGCGAATTATTTTTTCATTTATATTATTTATCTCTATACTGTCCATTTCCAATCGAATGTTTTGTTTAAACGTTAACCTCGTATGCTGCCGATGCTGATATCGTTTGTAGTCAATTTTTAAAACTCACAAAATTTCATAAATTAAAATTACTAAGTGAATGTTTGTTAAAACAAACATACAGAATTAAAATTACTAAGTCAAGTTGGAAATTTACTACTAAATCTACATGAGCTCCAGTAGAGTTTAAATTACATGCTTTCATAATCCAACTAAGTGAATGTTTGTTAATGAATACATCTAGTAGCATGATATACCTGATCTATGCGTCATCCGATCCCGAGTCATCATCATCATCTGCAGGTGGTGCGGGCGGTTGAATGCCAATTGAATTGCATATGTACTCCATCTCAGCTCGTTGTCTCCTCTTCAGACGTTGTAGCTTCCGCTCATAATGTGATGCTTGCTGTGCAGTTTGCTCCGCTACGACTCGCTGTACTTGTTCAGCGAACTCCGGAGTCTGCATCACATCAACATGTGCTGGATGAGTAAGCCCTGGTCGCCGTCGTCCAGGCACGACATGTTGTTCTGATCCAAGGCCAAATACACGCCCTTTCTTCCTACCCCCAGCAGCGGCACTTATGATCGCAACCTCATCTATGTCAGGTGCGCCACCTGAATCATCCGTTTGCTGCGTTGCTTCCTCGATCTCAGCAGCTACTATTGCCTGCATATAAAAGTACAGAAAATTTATTAGTAACAAGATCAGAAATTATACTTAAGCATTATGTAACAATTACTTACCGCAACTTCTTCAGTCCGCCTGTTAACGTAATCCCCGCTCTTTTTCTTATGAGTTTGCTGCATCACCTTGAACAATCCTGGGTCCCTCTTCTCCGGATCTTTATCACGCTACATTTGAAACGTAGTCACATTAATTGATTCTCCAAATAAAGTTACTTGAATTATGTGTAAAAGATTATGATTATTTTACCATTCGTTCTCGGTGTTCAGTAATGGAAACCGAACCTCCTGCATATGTAGCACTACATGCACCTGTGGAGTTAGATGACTCCGATGATGAAGCTCGCATCGTCTTACCCCTTGCCGATCGCTCGTTAAACTCCGCGGTAACCCACCATGCTTCCATTTCTGCATACTGCGCGTCGGTCATAAAAGATGCCCTTGCTCGCCGTTTCTCTGGATTCTTTTCTCGGCGGATGTCCCCCAACGTATGTCGGTAATGACTAGCCGCCAACATATGCCAGACGTGGTAGACCTCATTATGGTGGGCTGGATCCCACTCACATAATCCCTGCACGTTATTATTTATAAAAACTATATAGCGGATCTATAGATTCCAACATAGATGATAAAGACGAAATAGTTATAACAAGTATCTAACCTGAAGTGTGTGGTGAAGCATCTAGTGACCAACCTTGTTGCTCGTGATGGAAGGAAGCTACATGAAGTAGATGTTTCACAGAATTCATGAGCTTAGTCTTACTGTGACTTCAGATACTACATGTTAAATAAACTAATTTGGTACAAGCGGGTGCATTACTTACGTGTTCCCGTGAGGTACTATCCGTAAACGAGCCTGCAGCGGGGCTTGGGATACCGCGGACTGACCATGTGAACTCCCACCATCCGGTGACACTACAGGGGTCGGGGTAGACCGACTACCACTACCACGTGTAGGACCAATGCGAATACTGTAATTTAAAACATGTCATTTAAAACACAGAAACTGTAATTACTAAGTTACGGTTTACGTAAGGTGCCCAGGCAGTTGGAATTTTATTTAAGGTTTACTGTTACTACGTAATAGGAAGAAATTCATAATATGATATCCATATAAGTGTTAATGGTACCCCGTTGATGGGTTTAGGGGTTACTTAATACATTTTATGTAACGTGTAGGGTTAATGCTTTTACTTTTACATATAAATATTTTATCCATATATTTACTTTTTGCGAGTACTCTTATTATTACTATTACTTTACAACAACTCGTCTCATAAAAATTATTGTTTCAATAATTATATATTATTAGTATTTTTTTCTAATTATTATTACTCTGAATGGATTGCTTATTATAATAATAATAATAATACTTATTATTATTATTATTACTATTACTATTAGTACTATTTCAATATACAATTATTATTATTAATATTATTATTAATATTCTTATTATTATTCTTCTTCTTATTCTTATTATAATAAATTATTATTATTATTATTATTATTATTATTATTATTATTATTATTATTATTATTCTGTGATTAATGGTAGTTAAAATTATTATTTGTCTTATTGGATTTATTATTGGCATACAGATTGCCAATAGTAGTAATAGTATTACTACTATTACTTTACTACTAATGTTAGAAAAAGTTATTTATTGTTCCAAATACTAGAAATTATATTATTATTATTCCTATTAATATTATTATAATTGATATTACTCATAAATGTTTTGGTAGATCAGAAATAACAATACTTAATATTATTAATATTATTCTTACGTACTATGACAATACTACTACATTCATAATCCCATATTTATTCTTACAAGTATTACAAATGATTACTAATATTATTAATATTGACATATATTATTATTCAAGGTCAAACTTAATCAAATAAAATTAACTCACTAGAAATACTCTAGAAATTTATATTAATGCCAATTATGAAAACATTGTGCTCAAAATTCCAATTAACCATTGTACGTGGCATAAAAATATATTACCCAAACAATTGACATCAAACCAAATCCATTGGTATTTTTGAAATATACTAAATAATTTAACACACAAATATACTAATTACAAAAAGTTAGCATCCAACTAATTATTTTCTGTTCTTAAATACACATAAATTTCCAATTGTATATATTTCCAATGGGTAACCTAAAAAATTCACATCCAACCATCAACAACACAAAATCACAAATATTGCATATATTTCAAACCAAATAAACAACTAAAAATCTGGATTATGCGTATTTATTGGTATAAAAATTTAAAAAATATAAAATAAACAAACTTACCTCAAATCACGCTCTGTCTTCCTTCAAATGGCCGCAAAGAACTGCAATCATGCAATAAAACCCAAAATATTCAATCCATTATCAACCAAAACAGTGAAACGAGGCAAAAATCGAAAAAAAAAATCAACGAAATTGGAAATAAAACGAAACTAACCTTCAGATCTCCCCAAATGACACCAGATCCACGTATAACTGAGCTAGACGAAGCTGTTTCACGGCTTAATCGGAACCAAAACGTGAATGTGTGTGTTGTGTGATGAAGAGAGAAGCTAGGAGAGAGAGACGCGAATTTTTGCTCGCTGGAGAAGACGTCTCGCGTTGGGGGGGGAGATTTAAAAACTTTTTTCCAACGGCTAGGGCCGTTGGAAATCCTAAACTAAAACGCATCGTTTCATTAAACGCACAAATAAAAATTCCTTTCTATTTCCAACGGTCTCAGCCGTTGGAAAACTTTCAAACTAAAAATTGCATAACTTAATTTTCCAACTGTTATAGCCGTTGGAAGAAAGAAATACAAACCATTTTATTTTCCAATGGCTTAAGCCGTTGGAAGTGTAATAAATCCAAATTTTGCAGAAAATCTATTAATTTACCCATTTTCCAACGGCATAAGCCGTTGGAAGTCATATATATATAATTTCTTCAATTTCCAACGGCTAAAGCCGTTGGAACTATGATAAATCCAAATTTCCCTGGAAAAATCCATTAATTTACACATTTTCCAACGGCATAAGCCGTTGGAAGTAATATATATAAATAATTTCTTCATTTTCCAACTGCTAAAGCCGTTGGAACTATAATAAATCCAAATTTCGCAAAAAAATGCATTAATTTACCCATTTTTATATTTTAGCCGTTGGAACTAAAATAAATCCAAATTGCATGGAAAATCCATTGATTTACCTATTACTTGGCTCATTTTCCAACGGTTCAAGCCGTTGGAAGTTATATATATATAAAATTTCCACAATTTCCAACTGCTGGGCAGTTGGAAAATATTTTTTCTTAATTCCAATGGTTTTGGCAGTTGGAAATTTCCAACTGCTTCACCGTTGGAAATAAGGCAGTTGGAAAAACAGGTTTTTTTAGTAGTGTCGGTTTTATCATCAAGTCACTAATGGAAGAAACAAAGAAACCACATCCAAAGTTTACGTCGGGAGGATGGCCTGGAGGTGGTGGAGATCGACTCTATTTTGGAGGAAGTCACAAGTTATTTCTAGAAGCTTTTTACATCCTCTTCTTGGTCTCAGTTTCATGAGGTTCTTCCCTTAATTGATGTGCAAGTGACAGAGAAGATTGAAGCCATTTGCTTGGGAGGAGGTGCAAACAGCTTTACTCCAAATGTTTTCGACCAAATCGCTGGGGCCTGATGAGTTGCCCCCATTGTTCTTTAAGAAATATTGGCACCTGTTACAAAATGATGTCACATGGTACGTTCAGTCTATTCTTCATGAGGGTTTTATTCTGAGTGACATTAATCAAACATATGTGGTTTTGATTCCCAAGTGACTAACCCGAAATCTGTGATGGATTTTCACCCAACAAGTTTATGTAATGTTATTTATAAAACCATGTTGAAGGTTATTGTGAATAGGTTGAAGCCGCTTTTGCCCAAACTTATATCGGAGCATCAGAGCGCTTTTGTACTTGGACGATTGTTAATAGATAATGCTCTAGTAGCGCTTGAGACGTGTGACGTGTCATTATATTAATGGCTTATATGAAGGCAAATTGGGTGCTATGGCAGTCAAGCTGGTCCAAGGCGTATGACTAGGTGGAGTGGTCCTTCCTTCGAGCAGTTATG
Organism: Aquilaria sinensis; assembly: GCA_005392925.1. Lineage (NCBI taxonomy): Eukaryota > Viridiplantae > Streptophyta > Magnoliopsida > Malvales > Thymelaeaceae > Aquilaria > Aquilaria sinensis. The sequence goes on along the minus strand of SMDT01001590.1, from coordinate 433,253 downwards.
ACATGTATGGGTTTCAATGATGGTTGGGTGAAGTTGATTATGAGCTGTGTGGAGTCAACTTCTTTCTCAGTTCTAGTTAATGGGCAGCCTTTGCATTGGTTTTTAGGCACAAGAGGTCTTCGGCAAGGGGATCCATTATCGCCCTTTCTTTTCCTGTTTTGTGCGGAGGGCTTTTCAGCATTACTTAGACAAGCTGAAATTCGAAGGCAGATAGTATTATTTTCATGCGCACTGAGGAGGATGTGAGACACCTTTTGGCTATTTTAGAGCTTTATTCATGTGTCTCGGGCCAAGTGATTAATTTGCAGAAGTCATCCGTCTTCTGTAGTCCAAATTGTTGTTAGTTGCAGAGATCTCATATAATTGGGCTGTTGGGTACTTCTTGTCTGAAATCCGACAAATATCTGGGTTTCCTCTGGTTATTGGGACGTAAGAAGAAAGCTCAGTTTGATTTCCCCCTAGATCGGGTTAAAAAGAAATTGGCTACTGGGAAGGTCTCTTTATTATCTCAAGCCTGGAGGAGCGTGTTAATTAAGTCAGTAATCTTGGCCCTGCCCACGCACTTAATGAGCTGCATTCTTGTGCCGATGGAGGTTTGTGATAAACTTCAATCTCTTGCCACTACTTTCTTTTGGTCCTCCGATAGCAAGAAGATAGGAAGATGGCGTGGATTTCGTGGGACAGGCTCTGTACTTCGAAAGGGACAGAAGGGCTGGGTTTTCGTGACCTAAACTCCTTTAATTTGGCCCTCCTTGCGAAACAAGCTTGGTGGCTTGCCTATAATGAATCGAGTCTGGTATTCAGGGTCTTCAAGGGGAAATATTTCACTCGGGATCCATTTCTTCAGTCACCTACGCCACAATCTCTCTCCTCCATTTATAAAGACCTCCTTGCTGGGCGTGAAATAGCGAGGGGGAGTTTGTTTTGGAGAGTCGGCAATGGTATGAAAATCTCCATCTGGCATGACAACTGGTTGCCGGGTCCAAACCCCAAACCGATTACTCAGCCGATTCCGGCAACCGAGGGGTTCAGTGTTGGTCAGCTCATTGATCAAGCTACCTTCCAGTGGAATTGTGGTGCTGTTGATGGCCTCTTCTGTTGGAGGAGTGATTCGAAAGGAAGAAGAAGATCAGACAGTTTAGCTGCAGATTTAGTGAATCTTGCTTAGACGTTTCTTTTTGTTAAGTAGAAGAGTTTCAATAGGAATGCATTTCCTTGTTTTAAGCAAATTAGTTGTAAACTTTTCTTATTTAAGTTCCAGTTAATCAATAAAGTTTATATAGTGGATGCAATTCATGTTCATTCCCTTGTGTTCCATTCTCTGTTTCATTTTTATCACTCAATTTGATCCATCATTTTGGTATCAGAGCGTGGTTCTCTGAGGCCTGTGTGAAAATCCACTCAGCCATCATGACAGCAAATGGTGCAGCAGCACTCAACATCTCCCAACCTCAGATTCCAATTTTCCAAGGTGAAAATTATGAGTACTGGAGCATCAAGATGAAAACTCTATTCAAATCTCAAGATCTCTGGGAATTTGTGGAGACTGGTCACTCTGCAGAAACCAGTGAAGGAGGAACGTTAAGAGAGAATCAGAAGAAGGACGTAAAAGCTCTCTTCTTTATACAACAGGCTGAGCATGAAAGCTTGTTCTCAAGAATATCAGCAGCAACAACGGCAAAGCAAGCCTGGGAGATTCTGCAAAAAGAGTTCAAAGGCTCCTCCAGAGTAATGCTAGTAAGGCTACCGTCTGTGAAACGTGAATTTGAAAACCTGCATATGAAGGCTAATGAAACAGTTCAGGAGTATCTCGCAAGAGTATCATCCAATGTGAGTCAGATGAGAACATATGGTGATCAAATCACTGACGAAACAGTGATTCTAAAGGTATTGCGCAGTTTACATACAAAGTTTGATCATGTTGTAGCTGCTATAGAAGAGTCAAAAGATCTTTCTAAAATGACTATTGATGAGCTAATGGGTTCTCTTCAAGCACATGAAGATAGAATTAACAAAAATCTGGCAAAAGAAGAGGAAAGAGCATTTCAGGTGAAGGGAGAACAAGGCAATTCTTTCTTCAGAGGTCGAGGGAGAAGCAATTTTCGAGGAAGAGGTCGAGGCAGGTGGAGTAACATCCAATGCAATTACTGCAAGAAATATGGTCATCTTGAGAATGACTGTTGGTCCAAACCTGTTGAAGCACAATTCGCAAAAAGAAGTGATGAAGGAGAGGACTTCCTGTTTATGACATATGTAAACACACAAGACACAAGTGCTGATGTGTGGTATCTTGACAGCGCATGCTCAAACCACATGACTGGAAGAAAGGACAAGTTCAAAAGCCTTGATGAAAGCCAGAAAACGCAGGTGAGGCTTGGAGATAACAAACCAATACAAGTTGAAGGGCAAGGTACAGTTATTATTGGTACTATAAATGGAAAGGAAAAACTGTTAAAGGATGTTCACTATGTTCCCTCCTTGGCTCATAATCTAATAAGTGTAGGACAATTGGTTGCAAGTGGACACTCGGTTGAGTTTAATAGAGAATCATGCATGGTTAAAAGACAAGGTTCAAATGAGATTCTGCTGCAAGTTTCTATGACTTCAAATCATATGTTTCCTGTTGATTTTTCGGATACTAAACAAGTGTGTTTCATGAGTAGCAAAGAGATTAACAGTGAAACATGGCATCATCGATATGGCCACCTAAATATGAGAGGACTTCAACTACTCAGCAATAAGAGCATGGTGATTGGCTTACCACCAATTAAACAGCTAAAATACGTCTGTGAGAGTTGTGCACTTGGCAAGCAAGCCAAGAAACCATTTCCAGTAGGGAAATTAAAACGAGCCACAGATAAACTAGAGCTTGTTCATGCAGACTTATGTGGACCAATGAAGACTGACTCACTGTGTGGAAGTAAGTACTTTATGTTATTGATTGATGACTACTCACGAATGTGTTGGGTATTTTTCTTGAAGTTTAAGTCAGAAGCTTTTGAGAACTTTGCCAAATTCAAAGCTATGGCAGAAACACAATCAAGTCAACTTCTCAAAGTTTTGAGGACTGACCGAGGAGGAGAGTTTCTCTCAGCAGAATTCCAAAACTACTGTGAAAAACATGGAATCAAGCATGAGCTTACAACACCATATACTCCAGAGCAAAATGGAGTAGCTGAACGGAAAAACCGAACATTGGTTGAAATGGCACGCTGCATGTTGAAAGCAAGAGGACTGGCAGATAAATTCTGGGCTGAAGGAGTTGCAACTACAGTATACATTTCAAATCTGTCTCCAACGAAAGCAGTATGGGATCAAACTCCATTTGAAGCCTGGACAGGTATCAAACCAAGTGTGAGTCACTTGAAAGTATTTGGATGCGTCTGTTATGCTTTAGTGACAGCTGATCGACATAAGCTTGAGAGTAAATCACAGAAATATATATTTATTGGCTACTGTACTAACACTAAAGCTTATCGTTTATTTGATCCTATCAAAGAAAGAGTTTTTGTTAGTAGGAATGTTATTTTTGAAGAAAATCTAAGTTGGGAAGACAGTGAGGATCGAAGAATAGCAGTCCCTCAGCTGCAAATCGAACAAGGAAAAGAACCAGAGTCAGAAGCAGAAGCACGAAGTCCTGAAAGTTCACACCTATCAGCACCAACTCGAAATGATGAACAATTCGAAGAGACAGAGTCACCACCGGTAAAACTCAAATCATTAAAGGATATCTATTCAGCTGCCTCTTATGCTTTTCTTGTGGAGGATCCAGTTACTGCACAGGAGGCAATAGCGAAGGAAGAATGGCAAGAGGCTATGGATGATGAGATACGTGCCATCAGAGAAAATCAAACATGGGAACTAGTGGACCTGCCAGAGGGAAAGAGTTCCATTGGACTGAAATGGATCTTCAAAACCAAATATCATACAGATGGAAGTATTCTGAAGCACAAAGCTAGATTGGTGGCAAAGGGATATGCTCAGCAACAGGGAGTGGACTTCAATGAAGTGTTTTCGCCAGTAGCCAGATTTGAGACAATCAGAGTGATACTAGCAGTTGCTGCACAACACGGCTGGAAAGTATTCCAACTGGACATCAAGTCTGCATTCTTGAATGGAGAACTTCAAGAAGAAGTATATGTTGACCAACCAGAAGGCTACATTAATTCCAGGATGCCAAACAAAGTCTACAGACTAAAGAAAGCACTATATGGACTTAAACAGGATCCAAGGGCCTGGTATAGCAAGATAGATATGTTCTTTCTTGAATTGGGATTTCAGCGCAGCCAAAATGAGCCCACTCTCTACACAAAAAGACAAGGAAATGAAGCATTTATGGTGGTGAGCTTATACGTTGATGATATGTTATACACTGGGACATCTATGAAGTTGGTGTCAGATTTCAAAGTGGCAATGATGAGAAGGTTTGACATGACTGATCTGGGAGAACTTCATTACTTTCTTGGGTTGGAAATATGACAGTCATGTACAGGAGTGTTCTTATGTCAACAAAAGTATACTGAGGACATACTGAAGCAATTCAATATGAAGCAGTGCAAAGTTGCAGCCTCTCCCATGAACACCAACGATAGACTGCAGCTAGAAGATGGGACAGAACTAGCTGACCAACAAAGATTCAGAAGCTTAGTGGGAAGACTGATTTATCTCACTCACACTCGGCCAGATATCAGTTTCTCAGTTGGACTAGTATCCAGATTTATGCACAAACCAAGTAAGCATCATCTAGGAGCTGCAATGAGGATCCTTCGTTATTTGGCTGGAACAACAGGCCATGGAATATGGTACAGCAGAAGTTCAGAATTTAAGCTTAGAGGGTACTCAGACAGTGATTGGGCAGGATCAAATGATGATCGAAAGAGTACTACTGGCAATATCTTTCTGGTTGGGTCAAGCTTGATTTCGTGGAGCTCAAAGAAACAACCTGTAGTTGCCTTGTCTTCCACCAAAGCTGAATATATATCAGTTACAAGTGCAGCATGTCAAGCCATATGGTTGAGAAGGATATTGTCTGACTTAGATCAGAATCAGGAGCAAGCTACTGAGATCTTTTGTGACAACCAGTCTACCATAGCTCTCTCTAAAAATCCAATAATACATGGGAGAACAAAGCATGTGGAGATAAAATTTCATTTTGTTCGAGAACTGGTTTTAAATGGAGAGGTTGATGTAAAGTTCTATTCATCTAAAGATCAACTGGCAGATCTCTTGACCAAAGCCTTAACTCCTGCTAAGCATGAATTTCTTCGACTTCAACTTGGAATTAATCCTTTTGAATCAAGGGGGAGTGTTGGAGGAGTGATTCAAAAGGAAGAAGAAGAAGATCAGACAGTTTAGCTGCAGATTTAGTGAATCTTGCTTAGACGTTTCTTTCTGTTAACGTTTCTTTCTGTTAAGTAGAAGAGTTTCAATAGGAATGCATTTCTTTGTTTTAAGCAAATTAGTTGTAAACTTTTCTTATTTAAGTTCCAGTTAATCAATAAAGTTTACATAGTGGATGCAATTCATGTTCATTCCCTTGTGTTCCATTCTCTGTTTCATCTTTATCACTCAATTTGATCCATCATCTTCCATCCATTAGATGCAGTGGTTGTAAAACGTATTCCCCTTTCCCCCGAGATTCTCAGTGGACGTCGATACATGGGTTATGACTGAAAATAAAAGGTTCACAGTTAAATCGGCCTATTATCTGGCCCACACCTTAGTGCACCGTCGGGATCCTTTGTTCGGAACGGAATTCTGGTCTTGGCTGTGGAGCATCTCACTCCTACCTAAAGCGCATCTTTGTTTCTGGAGGGCATGCGCGGATGCTCTTCCGACTCGGACTAACCTGGCCTGGCCTGGTATGGAGGTCCCGATTGAATGTCCAGTGTGTGGTAACGCTCAGGAAACCGTCGAACATCTGCTCTTTCAGTGTGCTTTTTCCATCCAAGTGCAGTAAGAACTAGGCTGGTGTTTGGCAGTGTCACATAACTGGTAGGAGGAACTCAGGTCGCTTATTGCAAAGGATAAGGATTGGATGTTTATGCTGGTGACATATGCTTGGACGATCTGGTTCAATAGAAATAATGTAGTCCACGAGCATCGTTGTCAGGTTCCGAGGCAAACTGCCCAATCGATACGATCCTGGTTGGCGAGCTGGAATACCTATAATAAGCCATGCCGGCCTGTGAATCATGCACGTGAGCCTCTTACATCTGCATGGCTTCCCCCGACGGAAGGTACCCTGAAGATCAATGTTGATGCCACTCTTTCAAAGGAGATGAAGTGCGCTGCAGTGGGGATCATTTGCCGTGATTCTTTGAGAGAGGAGAAGTTTGCGGTTTCTTATATATAGTTGGGCGTATGATGGCAGTGCGCCTTGTTCTTGGAGGCGATGACACTTTTGTGGGGGTTGAAAGAAGTGCGTAGGCAAGGTCTGTGCTCGATAGTTGTGGAGTATGACTCTCAGAGGCTTTTTTTGGAGCTACAAAATGGCTCCTCTCCATCCTTATTTTATTTTGGTGTTATAGTATATGAAGTTAGGGTTCTTGCTAAAACTTTTTGTCGTTGTTCTTTTTCTTTTGCTAGGAAGTTTGCAAACAGTGCTACCCATTCGTTAGCTACGTAAGGGCTCCAAGTTTTAGGTAGATCGTCTTAGGAGCCACCATTTCCTTCTTAGTTATGTTCTGATTTGATGCCTTGATCTAATGCAGTTTCTACTTAAAAAAAAAAAATGTATGTTTGGGACACAAAATGTGACAACTGTATTTTTACCGACAACCTTGGGCCTTTTTGAAATTTCCAACTAAAAAGATAAGGTAAAGGTTTACTCTGAATGTGAAAGGAGGGAGGGACTCTCGAGTCATGGCAGCGTGACTAGTCAACCACTGCATCCGAAGGTCTGCTTCTGTGCGTTGAAAATGCTAGATGTGATTTTTGCAGAACATGGGCATAGGAATACCCATCTTCCTTGTTTCCAGATTATTAAAAAGATTCTTCCTTGCCAGATAAAAAAAAAACAACAACAAATTATTGTCTTATAGATTTAGGATCAAAGCTAGTCAACAAGGTTACTCACACATCGAACTTGCTAAAATACCAGAGCCACTCCTTTTGGGAAATCCGACTTGCGTTTTTCATTTTCAGACACTTTGAAGAAATCCCATTCGGGGAAACGCTAATCTCTTTACAGAGTCGTCATTCTTTTACTGGGTCAATTTCCAGATGAGCTAACCGGATCTGGGTTAGGCTCAGGTTGGGATTTCTGATGGAGGAGCAAAAACTAGGGGCCTACAAGATTAAGGATGCTAAGGAGGTGGAAGAAAAATTGGGTGAGCCCAATGGAGGGATATCTGCTGTTTTTTGGACACCCATCAATTGGTTCAGAAAGCTCTCAGAGGAAATGCATTCGAGCTTTGTGTTTGCAGTAATTGTCGTTTATGGCATAAGTCAGGGACTGGGGGGAGCTCTTGGGCGCATAGGCACCAAGTATTACATGAAGGATGTACAGCAGGTTGAGCCTTCTGAGTCCCAGGTTTTCACAGCAGTTACTTACCTTCCTTGGATTGTGAAGCCCATTTGGGGCCTCCTAACTGATGTACTTCCCATTTTTGGATACCGTAGGCGGCCTTACTTCATTTTAGCTGGTGAAATATCTTACCATTTAGCTTTTCTTTCAACTTTGATCTTGTTGGTAGTTTACATTTCACTGTTATAGATGGGTTCATGGTAGATGAAATATGGACCTAGATACCAGTACAAATGAATGAAATTTGTTCTTCTATCTACTGGATTAGCTGCTGATTTCATAATGGAAAAACAGTTTTTTGTTTTTTTGGCTTTTTTATGTGTCTGTGTCTGCCTCAATCATTCAATTGTATGTAGCCAATAATTAACATTTTCATTTGACAGGCTACTGTTTTCAGCCAATCCTTGTGTATGCTCAGTTTTAAGGGAATTCAAAATTAACATGACAGACTAATATATCTAGTATTGACAGATGTATCATCTTCATCTCAGTGATTTGTGCAAAGAAAGGTTTTTTTTTTTAATCTTTATTCTTGAGGACTTGAATAAGAGATGTTAATGTTAATGGTGTTAAGGTGAATTAGCAGTCTTGTGTTTAATCTTTTCAATAATTTGGTTCAGGTTTGCTTGGTGCCATTTCCATGCTCATAATATCTCTAGATGGTAAGCTGCATATTGTATTTGCGTTGTTGGCATTGACTGCTGGAAGTGCCGGGGTGGCCATAGCGGATGTGACAGTGGACGCATGTGTTGCACAAAACAGCAGAAGTCATCCATCTCTTGCAGCTGATATGCAAAGTTTATGTGCTTTCAGCTCCTCCATTGGAGGCCTAGTAGGATTTTCTATCAGTGGTGTTCTAGTTCGCTGTCTTGGTCCTAAGGTTGGGAGAAGTTCAAATCCATTTACACATACTGAAGATTTCGATTCTCAAATATTAGTTCTTATGCATTTCCCTTTTCCGTGTTAGGGAGTGTTTGGCCTTCTGACAATTCCCGCTGCACTTCTGCTCGTAGTCGGAACTATGCTTGTGGAGCCCCATATGCCAGACTTCTCATACAATCAGGTATCATATTTCACTGATGGTACCGTCAGTTCAGTTACCTTCACCTTGTACTTAGAACCCTGACTTTGACTCAGGTATATGAGAAGTTCATTGATGCTGGTAAGGCAATGTGGGTGACACTAAAAGGTCCCTCTGTTTGGAGGCCATGTTTATACATGTACTTATCTTTTGCACTCAGTGTGGATATACAAGAGGGAATGTTCTACTGGTATACAGACTCAGAAGATGGTCCATCGTTCTCCCAGGTCTGCAGTTTAACTTCATTTCTAACCCTGAAGAAATCTAAGATTTTGACTCTGAGGTATTCAGAAAAGAATCTGATTGATGCTTAAGTGATGCGCCAAATGTTCACTTGAACATTTCCTAGTCTTTTAGTTGTACTGCTCTCATGAAAAGTTTAAGCATGTTTAACAAATACATCAAGAAAGAAGGCTAGTAAAAGAAAAGGATAAAGAAAACAGTTTTTTTTACTTTGATAGAACAGAATCCTTGCATTACCACTGGATCAAATACAAATCATAACCTTGGCATAGCAAAGGTGACTGCTCACAAGTTGAGATAAAATTCCACCAACTAGGACTCTGATACCCTTATCTACACATTTTAACACGTAAATCTATTTTGATATCATTAACAATCTGCTGAAAAGATCTTTCAATCTGCTGGATAGATCTTTCTTACTCTTAACAAACCTGAGATTTCTTTCCCTCCACAAGTGATGAACTGTTGCTGAGACAGCTGCTTTAATCACCTGTCCATAAGGTTAATTCACTGCTCTTCAGGCCCGATGAACTACTCCATGCCTTATGTGGGGACTTCTGTTAACTCTCCATTGTAGGATCAATCTCCATATTGAGTAATAAAAAAAGGGACCTAGAGAACAAATGATTCAATATTACTTTCAAACAGGGGGCATCTTGGAGCTACTCCAGTCCATCTTTTCTTGAGTGACCAAGCACTCAACCAAGCTATAAAAGTGTGCCTAGGGACAGCCGAAATATCACAGATGATGCTTGACCATCTGCATCCTACAATCTGTTGGCATAATTAATCATAAGCCTCTTGAGGCCGTGATACAGCTCTGCTACTTCTTCAGTTACAGTGTCAATTCTCAATCGGTTCCAAACTGCCATGAGATTTTTTCCAATGTCCAGGATGCAGTACTTGAAGCTTCTTGGGCCCATAGGTCTTGTCCCTGACTATAAAAAATGTCTCATTTCTATATCTACATGTTCCTGGTTGTCCTAGTGAGAGATCCCAGTGCTTAGGGTGTGAATGGATAACGCATCTTAAGCACGAACTTCTCACCAAACCTCCATTGCATGCATTTCAAATTTTGCATGTTTTACTGGATGGGAAATGACCTATCGCTAACACTACACTCACATGATCTTGCAGGAGAATGTCGGTTTCATATTCTCCATAGGAGCGGTTGGTGCACTCTTAGGGGCATTTCTTTATCAAAGTTTTCTCAAGGATCATCCTTTCAGAGACCTGCTATTCTGGTCTCAGTTGCTACTCTCTTTATCAGGAATGCTGGATCTGATATTGGTGCTGCGGTTAAACCTGAGACTCGGCTTACCGGATTACTTATTCATCGTGGTTGATGGTGCCATGACGCAGCTAATTTGGCAGCTTAAATGGATGCCCTTACTTGTGCTTAGTTCAAAGCTTTGTCCCCCGGGCATTGAAGGTACCTTCTTTGCTCTCCTCATGTCCATTGACAATGCCGGACTTCTTTCGTCTTCATGGGGAGGAGGATTCCTGCTTCACATCTTGCATGTTTCTCGGACAAACTTCGACAATCTCTGGTTGGCTATAATGATTCGAAACTTGTTAAGACTCTCCCCGTTGTGCATCATATTTTTGGTACCAGGAGGTGATGCAAATTCTTCCATCATCCCCAGCGATATATCTGGTGGCCAAGAGGATGTGGAAACTCTAGAGTTGGAGAATATTGAGATGGTCGCTCTTGTTTTTCGTTAAAAATGTGTATTGCAGATAGTCCATACAAGTTAAAAGATCGAACCTTGAGGACTCGCAAAATATATGTGGAAGCCCATGAAGATTTTGTTGATGTTTTGTCAAAACTAAACACTCTCATTTGAATATTTTTTTTTGTACTTAAATACCAAATTTAACATTGTAAATTTACGAAAAGAGCAAATTTGGCATTGATGTTTTGAACAACTTTTTATACTACCGCAGCGGAGCACAAGTATCAAAAAATGACAAAAAACGAATAAGGTGGACCTGGAGGAGAGCAACCTGTTTTACCTAGAGGATAGGTAGGAAAAGTAGACAAATCTTGTTTCTCCTTCAAAGGCATTTCCCTTTTCCTTCTTGATTTCTTTCACATTAAAGGCACTTTCCCGTTCATTTTTCTTCTTGATTTTTTATCGCTATTGAAAATTTTTTTTGCCCGACGATCATAATGGCTTTTATTATTTTTTGGTCTTCGTTCTTTTCTATTCTCTCTATAATTTATTGATGTAAAATGGGTGTGGGGGGGAGATTGCAACCAGCGCATGGAGTTGTTTGAGCATTTGTTCCAAAAAGGCAATATCATATGTGAAAAAGACGATAAAATGGGTGAATAAGTGTTTTAAGTAGAAAAAAAAGTGTTGAGAGGATATGAAAAAGTGTCAAGTTATCCATTTGTATAGAAATAACACTTTCAATCATAAAACTTTTAGTTTTTTACCAAATCTGTCCTGAAACTTATCTATTTTCTAATCAAGTCCTAATTCCCTTGGACATATAGTGTGTTAGTCGTCAAATGAACTAGTTCGTGTTTCAACTGGTGGAAAAGCGTTAGAAGAGTTACAAAAGCGATAGATTGTGATTGAGAATTAGAGACATAAATTTGAACCATAGACCCCCTGTTCATGAACCACATATCCCCTACTTGTAAACCATCAACTTAGTGGTTCACAATTAAAGGGTCTACGATTCACAATAAAGGGGTTTGCAGTTTATGCTTGGGCCCTTAAATGTGGACCATAAACTCCATAATTGTGAACTGCAAATCCCTAACTGTGAATTGCAGATTAGTGGTTCACAATTAGAGGGTTTACAGTTCATGATTAGGGGGTTTGCGGTTCACATTCAGGCCCTTGAATGAGAACCACAAACCCCCCTGATTGTGCCTAAATGTGAACTGCAAACTCCTTGATCGTGAACCATATACCCCTACATGTGAACTGTAGACTTAGTTGTTTACAATTAGGGGATCTACGGTTCACATTCAGGTCAACCACATACCCCCTGCTTGTCAACCACATACCCCCTGCTTGTGAACTACATACCCCCTGAATGTGAACCTTAGATCCCCTAATTGTTTGTGAACTACATACCCCTGGCTGCGAACTACAAAATTAGTGGTTTACAATTAGGGGTATGTGGTTCAAAATTAGGGGGTTTGTGGTTCACAATCAGGGGGTATGTGATTCACACGCAGTGCGTATATGGTTCACAATCAGGGGGTATGTGGTTCACACGCAGTGCGTATATGGTTCACAATCAGGGGGTATGTGGTTTATGACTAGGGGCCTGAATATGAACCACAAACCCCTTGATTGTGAACCATATACCCCCTGCATATGAACCACAGAGTTTATGATTCACAATCAGGGGCCTAAATGTAAGTCACAGACCCCCTGATTGTGAACAATATATGCCCTGTGTGTGAACCGCAAACTTAATGGGTCACAATTAGGGGTTTGTGGTTCACATTGAGGACCTTGACTGTGAACTATAAATTTAGTGGTTCACAATCAAAGGGTCCATAGTTCACATCAGGGGGTCTGTGGTTCACATTCAAGGCCCTGATTATGAACCAAAAAATTAGTCGTTCACAATCAAGGGGTCTGTGGTTCACATTCAATGTCCTAATAGTGAACCCCTAACCACTTGATAAGTTTTAGGGCTTATTTGGAAAAATAAAAAAAGGTTTAGGACTGAAATTATTTTTCCCCATAAATGGATGGTGGCAAACCACTTTGATGTTTTTTTATTTACCTTTATCACTTCTAATATCTTCTAAACATATTTGCTCCCCTTAAACGCTTTTTCAGCCATGCTTTTTGCTTTTTATTTTGTGTAAATGCTTTTTCTGGAACAACAATTTTCTCTGGAACTCGACTATCACTAAACTCAAGTGGCTTCAACTAATTCAACAACTAATACAATGATAGTTGGGAAAGAAATAGCCATTCTTCTTCTTCCAGTCTCCTCGAAAAAATCCACCATTTGGGTGCATGTTTTTTTTGCTTTTCTTACTCCTCCTTGAATTTTTGAATTTCTTTTTTTTTTTTTGCTTTTACTATAATTTCTCATCTAGTTTGTTAATGTTTTATAAATGCTCCTATGAATCCACCACTCCAGAACAAATTTACTTGCATTAGTTTTCCCTAAACTTTCAATAAATCTAGCCTTTTTTTTTTTTTAGCTTAAGTTTCTTCATCTCCATATTTGTTCCTACAGACCATTATTGAAATTTGAAACATATTAGTTTTGGCTTGTGCAATTTAGTTTCTTCTTTACGAACTCCACTTTTGAATGCCAACCTTCACTTCAATTCACAATCTTTGGCAATAATTTGTCTCTAAAAAATCACCAGTTGATGGTGTACTAAGCTCGACAACTGGGTGAATCACTAGTTGATGGTGGTGGCGACACACAATGGAGGTTGAAAAAATCAAGCCAAGAGCATGGTTTTGGCCGTGTTTGACTGGGTAGGGTTCCCGAGCAATGATTTCGACTGTGGAGAACCGGAATTCAGCATAGTTGGTGGCCTTGATTTGTATTAGCTTTATTTTTTTTATTTTGGAAATTTGGGTGCTCTTTCATTGATTGGAAAGTTGCACTTTAATCACCTGGTAATCGGCAATGGGCCTAGAAGGCCTAAATCGGGAAGTGTTGGGACTAGGCCATTTTTAAGAGCCCAAACAGACTCCAAGAAAGCTTCTTCTTAGAAGGAAATTGCATCCTGTAAATATGGGATAAGCTAGGGGTTTCTTATCCCAAGGATGAATTACTCGGAGAAAACCTTGGCTATATAAACCCTTTACTAATCCCGAGGTATGACATTCTAACTCTTTTCTTTTTCTCCCTACTACTCTTCACCAGGAAGCTAACTTGAACATCGGAGGGTTTTCCTCGGGAGCACATCCTGAGGCTTTGGCACTATCTTTGTGTGTAGGACTTTAATCTACCGTTCACCAAGCTTTTGGGCCCAGCTTAATCCAATTGCTTTACCCATCAATTTGGTGCCGTCTGTGGGAACCCAGGATGGTGAACATTGGATGGTCATGGTTGGAGAACTAGGACCTACAAGAGAATGAGCAGGAGAGCCACCGCCTTGAGAAGTCCATAGGCCCATAGGTGAAGAAACACATTAGGGGGATAACTTAGAAAATCCCACAGGGCTCCAGAGGGACCCCCTATAGGGGTAAGGTCTCGTGCCCCTGGGGTGACGAACAATTCCAGGCCTAAACAGCATGCCCTATTTAAACAGCTGAGGGTAACAGTCCAACAAGAAATTCAAAGAGCCTTACATAAGGCTATAAAGGAAGCTGCTGAGAGTCACCTAGTGAAGGAGCCTCACCTAGCCCCTGCATGAGGCTAGCCTTTGAGGGTATAAATCAATGTGAGATAGTCATTCTTGGACCGTTCAGATGGCCCCAGCGACATTATGCAATCCTACAGAGAGTCGACCAGATGGAGCAGCGTATGCAGGCCCCCGAGGGCCAAAAGAATGCCTTAGCATTGGCATTGACGTGGAGTACCTATGGCTTTAACCTTTCATAGAAGAGATAATCAACAATCCCGCTCCTGAGGGTTCTGTATGCCAAAAATTAACTTATATGATAGGCTTACAGACCCAGTAAATCATCTACAGAGGTATGTTACCTCCATGAGGCTTGAAAGGGCATTCGATGCCACCACATGTAGAGCCTTTAGCTCTATGTTAATATGAGCTACTGCCTCCTAGTTTGGGGCCAATCGGGGGCATCGCTTCTCCTCATTTAAGAACCTTTCCTAGGTGTTCCTGAGATATTTATTGGGAAGCCACTCGACTCTAAAGATGGTAGCCCATCTACTAAAGATTCGACAGGGTCACGAGGAGTCCTTAAGGGACTAAATATGGAGATTCAATGTTCAGACAGTACAAGTGTAGGGGCTATCTCCAGAGCTACACTCAGTACCCATTACCTAGGGATTAGCATGAGATTCGAGGCTAGCTTGTGAACTCTAAAAGAACCCCGTATGGGACATCGAAGAATTCCTTGACCGAGCCACAAGATACATACATGCGAAAGAACTAAATCGGCCAGCAGTTCCTAAGGACCAACCTAAAACTAAGGAAGGAGGATCCAAAAAGAGAGGTAAGGGGATGCAAACTGGAGCCTGCCCTTTCACCCTTAAGAGAAACAAGGTCAAACATCCTTTATGCCTTCGAGAAAAAGAACCAAATCCTTCAGTGGCCCTCAAAGATGACTCCTTTAGGCAAGAAAAACCTCAAAAAGCATTGTAAATACCACAAAGATAAAGGACATGATATCGAAGATTGTTGGCAGCTAAAGAAACTGATTGACGAGATGAACTAAGGGGGCAAGTTGAAAGAGTACTTATTTAGGCAAACATCTCCTTACTGAAGACAGGAGAAGAGGCTAGTAAAAGAGATGATGGGGGCGACAATGACAGAGGAAAAAGGTCTGAGAGGCTTCGCTCTCCAAAGGACTGCCGAAATCCTGGACCCTAACAAGGGTGCCCCACATGATCATTAAAGTATAGGCTTTAGCGGCTTGAAGGAGGCAGGAGCGGGAAATTGCACAGCTAAAAGCAATTGACCCTGGTTGGGTCATAACAAGGGCTGACAGAT
Source organism: Aquilaria sinensis (assembly GCA_005392925.1). Taxonomy (NCBI): domain Eukaryota; kingdom Viridiplantae; phylum Streptophyta; class Magnoliopsida; order Malvales; family Thymelaeaceae; genus Aquilaria; species Aquilaria sinensis. The sequence goes on along the minus strand of SMDT01001590.1, from coordinate 417,776 downwards.
CCTAGGTAGTGGTCTCATACTTAGACCCGCTCATCTTTAGGGCATGTGTTAACAACTTTGATGTTGAAGGGGTCTACTTAAATACCGCGGCCACTATCAATGCTATTTTCATTAACCTATTGAAAAAGATAAAGGTTAAAAGATCCTCCCTGTTGCTTATGATTGGGCCCACCTTTGAGATAGGCAAGTATGAGGTCACCACAGTCGGGATCACCAAGGTTCCGTTAATGTTATTAGGAAAATATCACAATGGGGAGCTTGCCTTTGATTCTCACGGTGTAGCATTTCTTGTCGTAGATGTCTTATCACCCTATAATGCCATTATTAGCCGACTAGCCTAGATGCAATTCCACGACCGAGCCGACGTCAGAAGGTTAACGGTGCTATTTGCAACCCCTATTGGAGACACAACTATACTTACCAACCAAGCGGTGGCACAATGACATTATATGGTGACCTTGTGAAGGCCCATAGAAAATGCCATATCACTAGCAAAGTCCAAAAGGTGTAGAAAGGTCTTTCAGGAAAACAAGGACGGCATGACTTTGCCTAAGGATACGGAGCTAGTAGATGTATTCCTTGGTAAGGTGATCAAGATTGGCAAAGACTTCCCATCTAAAGTAAGATAGATGTTCATTCTCGTTCTTAAAGAAAATATAAATGTATTTGCTTGGTCCTTTAGCGAGATGCTTAGGATAGACCCAGAAGTCATTATCCATAGCCTGTAAGTGAACCCCTCCGCCAAACTAGTATAGTAGAAAAAATGCAATATGGCACCCGAGAGATTAGAATTCATAAGGGGAGAAGTAGAAAGGCTGCTGAAATCCGGAATCATTTGGGAAGTTTAATATCCCAAATGGCTCGCCAATGTGGTAATGGTAAAAAAGGGAAAATGAAGACTAGCGCATGTGCATCGACTACACCAATATCAATGATGCCTGCCCAAAAGATTTGTTTCCCTTGCCATCCACAGATCAATTTGTTGATGCCACATCCGAATTCAAAATATTGTCTTTCATGGACACTTTTAATGGCTACCACCAAATTTGGATGCACCCTAAAGATGAAAAAAAAATGGCTTTCATAACAGGTGAGGCTGTTTGTTGCTACCAGCAAATGTTATTCGGCCTGAAAAATGCTGGAGCCACCTACCAAAGGTTGATGAACCGCATCTTCATAGATCAAATAGGGAGAAGTATGGAAGTCTATATGGATGACATTATTGTCAAAAGCAAGACCATAAATTAGCATCTTGATGACCTTCGGGAATCCTTCTAAAGAATGTGCCAATATAGCATGAAATTGAATCTCAGTAAGTGCACATTGGGTACATTGTCTCTGAGAGGGGAATAGATGCCAACCCCGATAAAATTGAGGCCATCCTCATGATGCCTGACCCTCAGAATAAGAAGGACATTTATAAGCTAGCTAGGAGGGTAACCACACTAAGACGGTTCGTCTCACGATTTAGTGATAAATGTAAGCCATTTTTTCAAATATTAAAGAAAGAAGCAACCTTTGAGTGGACGGACAAATGCCGTGAAGCATTCTAGTGGATAAAAGACTATCTGCAATAGCTCACTACATTATAATAGCCGAAGCCTGATGAGCCCCTTGTGCTTTACTTAGCCATCACCGAAGACTCCATTAGTGCTATCCTCATCAGAGAAAGTGGAACGAAATAATGGCCTAGTGTACTATGTCAATTGGACTCTCCAGGGAGCAGAACCCAGATATCCCATGCTTTATAAAGCAATTCTAGCCCTTTTTATGGCTTTTAAAAAATTACGACCATACTTCCAGACTGACCACATAACCATCAAAACATAATTACTCTTACAGGATATCCTACAAAAACCAAATAAGTCTGGCAGACTTACTAAGTGATGCATTGAATTGGGTGAATATGACATCCATTATGAGCCCCGAAAAGTTGTTAAGACACAAACCTTAGTAGATTTTGTGGCTGAGATGATGCCAGGTGTAGAAACCTAGGAAGGGCAAACTAAAACACCCACTTGGGAAATGTATGTTGACAGGGCCTTGAGTCCTGAATACAAGGGTGCAGGCATCGTACTTGGGCCCACTCAACTTAGAGGCTATGCTCATAATTATATTTTGCTTCCCCATAACTAATAACATTATGAAATATGAAGTCCTCTTTGTTGGGCTGTAGATGGGTAGTTAGGTGGGGGTGCGAAGTATACATATATATAGTGACTCTCAATTAATAGTGATTCAAGCCATGGGAACAGTAGGAGCAAAGGAGCCTGCTTATTACAAATACCTTAGCACAACGAAAGCTAATGAAAATGTTTGATCTTGTGCAGGTTCAGAAGATCCCCAGGATCTAGAATGCTAGAGCTGACATCCTCTTAAAGGGACTAGGCTGTAATGAAAGTACTTACGGAGCCTTCGGTCTACTTGATCCATTTTACGACAGCCGAAGATGATTGGAGGGAGCGGATTAAAATTTACCTTGAGAAGGTTACACTGAGTGAAACTTTTGAGGAAAATGGGAAAATCAAGATCTAGGCAGGTCATTTCTTCATTATCGGATGAGAGCTATATAGAAGAGGGTTTGCTTCCCCTTTGTAGCGATGCCTAAGTTTGGTTAAAGGACATCACGTTCTACAAGAGATTCACCAAGGAGATTGTGTAGTACATATTGGTGCCAACACCTTAGCTCAAAATGCTTTAAGATAAGGCTACTTTTAGCCTACAATCATAATGGATGCTAAAGAGTTCATCTGTACATGTTGTAATTGTCAGCTTAATTCAAGAACACAGAGGCTGCCCTCATCTGGTCTTTCCTTAGCAGCGGATCCTTGACCATTTGCCATATTGGGGATAGATCTAATTGGAGCACTGCCCATGGCCCCAGGTCAAGTTAAGCATTGTATTATGGTGATAGATTACTTCACCAATTGTCTTGAAGTGGAGCCTTTAGCTTTTATCTTGGCCAACCAAATCACTAAGTTCTTATGAAAAAATATCATTTGCCATTTTGGGTGTCCAGAGCCATCATCACTGATAATGGAATGTAGTTTCACAACCAACGAGCTTGATGATTTGCTGAAGACATGGGCATCCACCTCTACTTTGCTCCTATCTTTCATCCCCAGTCCAATGGGCAAGTAGAGGTCATAAATAAAATGATAAAGGAAGGTTTAAAAAGTAGGTTGGGGAGGCCTAAGGCAAATGGGTGGAAAAAATACCAAGCATTTTGTAGGACTACCACACAACCCTATGAAGGCCTATTGAATAATCACCTTTCACAATGGCCTATGGAACCAATGCCCTCATACCTGTGGAAATTTTTTACCTTACCTCGTGAACCGAAGCTTACAATCCTACTTAGAACAAGGAAGCTCTTGAAGGAAATCTGGACCTGTTGGAAGAACTTAGGGAGGACGCGAAGGTTAGCATGAAAGCCTTTAGATAGTGAACTGCCCTAACTCAGTCAAAGGATGAAAGGAAAGGATATTTAAGTTTGGGGTCTGGCCCTTATTAAAGCTGAACTAACTGGAAAAACCCAGGGCATGGGCCGCTAAGACCAAATTAGGGTGGACCTTGCTTGGCCACAAAGAAACTTAGGGATGGAGTCTATGAGTTGGTAACTTTAGAAGGAAAAAAGCTACTTAAAAGCTATTACTCAGATGACTTGTCTCTTTACTGTTCTTAGATTATTGTAGAAACAATTATAGAAACAATCTATTATTTTACATTTATGTACTTTGATTACTTATGAATAAAGACGCACTCATCTCCCACTTCATGTTTTTATCACATAAAAACAAAGCTTCCAGATCACTTGAGAACCTAAGATCACGAGGCCCCCATACTTATGCAAAACATCATAATAGGCCACTAAACATCCCAGTCATTCACAAACATAAAAGATAGAGGCATTGCAAAAAATAGACCTCTTATTAAACAATTTCTTTACAAAGAACAAGAATTAAGGTACTCTTTTACAATGAACAGAAAGCAAAGAAGGATTCCAAGGAGACAGAAGCAAAAAAGGGGGGACAGGTGCATCCTTTGAAGGCCTCAGTGCCCCCTTCTACTTCTGGGAAACTATTGGGTCTTTGATAAGGAGATTCTTAGATGACCTTGCATGCTTTTTTGAAGCCGCTATATGATAACTTTCCTAGTCAACGACTGGCTTTAACCGATTAAGTTTATTTTATTTAAGTATTTACATTTAAGTACCTTAAGTTAGCATCTTATTAAGTAAGAAATACAAGCTAAGTATAAGTAAATATGAGTTCCTAAGTGTGATTTGGCACCTAAAAGTCAAAAGGGTGAAATAGTAATTTTTTACCCAAGTGAGTGGCATGACTGTAATTTTGATGAAATTAGAGTCATGTAAGGAATTTTTACTAATTAAATTAAGACCATACGTTATCCTAACTATTAGAACCATTATTTGAAAGAAGAGTGCAAAAATTGCACTAAATGCTCAATTGAATCATTTATGTTTTATGTGGCTTAATTGTCCAATAGGCTAAGTGTAAATGGCTTATGATCATTCTCTAGGACCAAGGAAGGATGGTTTTAGGTGTGTGCTTAGTATCCAAAGTGAAACAATAAGGAACTTGAGAGTGGAAAGGCAAGAAAATAAGAATTATCCCTTAAGGAAATGGTTAAGATATTTTTGGGCAAGTTTGACTTCCATTTGCCATTTCTTCCTTCCCCAATTCTGTGGCTCCTTCTCTCCACCAGATATTTTTCTCTAAACCTTCCTAATTCCACAATTTTCCATCAATTTCGAAGGTCCTAAAGTGAATTCAAGAAGCCTCAAACTCATTTTTGGTGTATTAGCTTTAATTTATCTCTTTGATGCTTGTTTTGGGTTTAAAACCTAAGGCAAGCTTTTTGGTTTGGTTTGAACTAGTTATAAGTTGTTTGAGAAGCTATAAATGGTCTTGATTTGAAGTTCTTGGTGCCATATCACATTGATTTTAGGTCTGGAACTCAAGAGAGCTAAGTTGAGCTTAAGTGTGCTTGTGCTTTGCCCTTGCTTTGTGGCTAAATTTGAGGTAAGGGTTCAAGTTAATTTAGCTCAAATAATGAATAAAAATATAGTATTAAATGTGGGAATAAATTAGAAATAAAACCCATGTGAATCGGCTTTGGGTTGAAAGATTGAGCAAGTTTTATGCATGATAGTGTATAGTTGTGTAATGCTAGAAGAGCATTGGCAACGCATCTTCGTGGCAACATGTGTTGGTAACATGTCACTGGTGACTTCCTAAGGAACTTGAGAACTGATGCCTTTGGTGACGTTTCACCAAGGCCCAAGTCCTTTAAGCTCGGGGCATCCTAAGAATGTATTAATCTCCCAGTTATCATCCCTAGGCTATTCTGAGCTATTCTGTAGCCTTAGGTGGGTCTAAAACTCATTTCTAAGTTAAGAACTATACATTATTTAAGTGGTAGCTAAGTGGTGTGGTTAAGGTAGGGCTAAGTATAGTGGCAAAAGGGTGAAAGTGCTCAAGTTGCTAAAGGAGCACTAAGGGGATTACGCTGGGTTTCGAAGTCTTCACTGCCTAAAAGTTAGGACATAGTCCGTTAGGAAAATGAACAAGAAACCTAAGAGGATCCTAACTGAACCATGTGGTTTGGTAAGTGAGCTACTAAGGAGCTCTAAGCTAGGCTCTAAGAGCTTGGCAAGTTGGACCATATAAGATGGCTACCTTGTACAATAAGTTAAAGGTAAGACGGGTAAGATTTGGGAGGAGGTCATGGCCTACTCTAAGACCTATAAATGGGACTTAAGGGAGGTAAAGGATTTGGGATATAAGGGCTAGTGTCTCAAGTACCTCCATCGTATGAGCTCATGATAAGAATAAGACACCTAAGGTAGAAGAAGTCCCAAGGATTGTGAATGTTGCATATCATACATTCAAGCATTGCATACCTTTTATGCCATTGTCTTGTGTTGATTGTTGGTTGGTTGTTTGTTTTTTGCATGCCATATTTGTGTGCTTGCTTACTGTCTTCCTTGCAGGCACCAAGGGACCTTTACTGAATACATTCACGTACTTACTCCCTTAAGTTTGTTACACAGGTTCTAACACTAAGACTAACAACTAAGTGGATAGTTGTAGGCTAAGTTTCCCTTTTTTGTAGGTACTTATTCTCCCGAATTCTTAAGATTTTAAGTTTCCTTAAGTGTTAAGCTTTGTACTGAGTGTTATGCCTTCATAGTTTAGAGGCTAAGTGGTGCATAAGGATAAGAAAGGGGCTTGCACTTGGAGCTTGATAACTCAAACATAGGGCTCAAGTGATGGATCTTGGTTAAGGATTTTGTCTTGTTTTTGTATAGTACTTTGTGTACTGAGATATTGCCTTTATAGGATACATTGTGGTGTTAAACCATTGAGTTACTTTTGGGTGCATGCTAGTGTTATAGAATGTGCACAAACTATTACTTGAAGTTGAAGTAACTAGTATTTCATTGTCTTGGCATGATTTAAGTACTTTTAAATACAATACTCGAGCGATGAAGTTGGATGACAAGGCTAAGATGGATTCAGTGTCTTTCTTCTTGGAAGGCATGGCTTCCTTGTGGTGGAAATATGTCATGGAGAGACTTAAGTCCTACAATGAAGGTAAGCCTGAGCAAAGGCCCAAAAAACTTGATTGGATGAAATTTGAGCAGGAATTTTTAGAATTGATTCAATAGTGAGGCGGTGCAAGATCAAAAGAGGATAGAATTTGATGAGTTGGTTCAAGGAAACTTGATGGTCCATGAGTATAATAGGAAATTTAGTTCTCTTTTTCGGTATGCTCCTCATTTGGCTAGGAAGGATAAACTTAAGGCAAAGAAGTTTATTCATGGAATTTAGATGGAGTTAAGAAGTTTTTTTACTGTTATTGGGGTTCGGACCTATCATGAGGCCATTCAGAAGACCTTGGTGTTGGAAAGGGAGTTGGTGGAGGCGAAACCCAAGGATAAGGCCATTGAGCCAAGGATCCAAGTGCACTCTAGATTGTCAAGAAAGAGGCCTAACCTAGGGGGAGACCAAGGTTTCTCCAAGAAGGGCAAGAAGATTAGGAAAGGCTATGGCCCTAAGTGTCAAAAGTTTCATGGTAACAAATCATGCACCTTGGGACCAATCTCTGTAATTACTGGTAGCAACTTGGATATTGAGCTAATGAGTGCCCAAGGCTTAGGCAAGAGAATGGCCAAGGAAGGCCAGAAGCCTCAGGAGCTAAGAATGCATCTGCTGGAGCACTTGTGTAGCCATGTGTCTTTACTTTGATTGGCCAAACACCTAGAGTGCCAAGAATTGTGCAAGGTAACTTTAATGTTCAGGATAGTAGTGTTAGGATTCTCTTTCATATTGGTGCTACTATTTCTGTCATCTTCTTAAACATGGTTGTCAAGTTAGGATTACAAAGGACTTTGATGGATGCCATGAGATTTATTAAGACAGTTGGGAAGAATATCATTTTCACCAATGAAATGGTTAAGGGCTATTATTTGGAATTAAAGGGTAATAAGTTTTTGTTGACCTTTGGGTTTTAACCTCGATCCTATATGATGTTGTCCTTGGAATGAATTGGTTAAGTAGGTATAAGACCCAAATCAACTGGTTGTAAAGTCACCCTTGAGGATACCTAGGAGGTAAGTGTGACTTGCACTAGCAGTTTGGCAAGTAGTGCCAAAAGCTTGAACCTCAAGTTGATGGAGTTCATTCCCATTGTGAGTGAGGAAGTATTTTACTCACTGAATGGGGTGGTAGTCAGTGAGCAACTTAAGGAAATCCCAATAGCCAATCTATTTCCAGAAGTTTTTCCTGTAAACCTACCAGGGTTACCTCCAATTAGGGAGATTAAATTCTCCATACATTTACAGCCTAGGGCAAAACCAATTTTCATACCTTTATACTAGATGTCAGCACCTAAAATAGATGAGCTAAAAAAGTTATTGGAAGAACTGCTAGAGAAAGGATTTATAAGGCCAAGTGTTTCCCAGATAAGAGTAAAGGAATAAGATATCTTGAAAACTACATTCAGGACTAGGTATGAGAATTATGAGTATATGGTTATGCCTTTTAGCGTGACTAATGCTCCAGCAGTTTTCATGGATGCCATGAATTAGATTTTTAGTCCCTACCTAGATCAGTTTGTTGATGTGTTCATTGATGATATTTTGGTATACTCTAAGACTCTCCATGAACATGAGGAGCATTTAAAGATAGCTTTGCAAGTGATTAAAGACAATCAATATTATGCAAAACTATCTAAGTGCCAATTCTGGGCAAGTGAAATTCCTTTCCTCGGGCATTTCATAAATACTCAAGGAGTAAGTGTTGAACTAGAAAATGTAAAGGTAGTGATGGAGTGGAAATGCCTAAAAACTATAATTGAAATTTGAAGTTTCTTGGGTTTGGCAGGCTATTACCGAAGGTTTATTGAGAAATTTTCTGTGATAGCTTCGTCATTGACTTCCTTGACAATAAAGGCACAGAAGTTCATATAGATTTCTACGTGTATGGAAAGTTTTCAAGAGCTTAAGAAAAGGTTAACTTTTGCTCCCATCTTGATCCTACCAGATCCACATAAGACTTTTATGGTGTATACTGATGCATTTGGGACTGGATTAGGGTATGTGTTAATGCAGGTTAAGCAAGTGATTGCATATGGGTCTAGGTAGTTAAGGTCTAACGAATTGAACTGTCCATTGCATGATCTTGAGTTGGTAGCTATTGTGTTCACCTTAATGCTCTAGAGACACTACCTTATGGGAAGGTCCTTTAAGATCTTTACGGACCATAAAATTTGAAGTACTTGTTTACCCAAAGGACCTGAACATAAGGCAAAGAAGGTGGATTGAAGATATCGAGGATTATGATTGCTTGATGGATTATTGTTCAAGTAAAGGCAATGTGGTTGCTGATGCCTTGAGCTGCAAGTGTTATAGGGTGATTATTTCCAATGATTAAGTGGCTACTACCTCAGAGAATTCTAATGTGGAATAGTTCTTGGTCTTATTTGAAACTTGGTGAGACTGGGAAATGACTCAAGTTATAGTCATTGAGATTGAGTCAGTGTGGCTGGCTAAGGTTAAGGAAGCTCAGGACAAGGACTCAAACTTGAAAAAGGTTTTCTGGGGAAGGAAGACATGGTACTGTACTGAAAGAATTTCAGTATAAGGATGGGCTGCTTAACTATGGTGACCGGCTTTATGTGCCAAGTGACCTAGGCAACGAGTGTTGCAAAAGGCACATAAAAGTAAGCTTAATGTTCACCTTGGTGTGAATAAGATGTACCATAACCTTGGGACTCATTTTTGGTGACCAAAGTTTAAGAAGGACATATATGAATATGTGTCTAAGTGCCTCACATGTCAAATGGTGAAGGTAGAGGACCAAAAGCTATCAGGAATGTTGCAAAGTTTACCCGTCCCAAAGGGAAAATAAGGATCCATCACCATGGACTTTTGTGTTAGTTACCTAACACAAGAAGTTAGCATGACTCAATTTGGGTGGTGGTGGATAGGTTAACGAAGTTAGAATACTTTATCCCGATTAAGATTACTTATACCATGGAGAAGCTGGCCCAGTTGTATATCTAGGAAGTGGTGAGACTCCATGGAATCCCCAATGAGATTGTATCTATAGAGATCCCCATTTTGTATCAAGGTTTTGGAATGTCTTTCAAAAGGCTATGGGTTCCATTGTCAGCCTAAGTACTACTTATTACCCTCAGACTGATGGGCAAATTGAGCGGGTGATCCAAACCTTGGAAGACATGTTATAATGTTGTATGATGGAGTTTAAAGGGGATTGTGACCAACACCTGCCTTTGATTGAGTTTGCTTATAATAATAGCTATCAAGAAGCTATTAAGATGCCACCCTACAAAGCTTTGTATGGGCATAAGTGTGTGATGGCTCATTGTTGGGATGATAAGGCAGACGAAGTGGTGGTTGGATGAAAATCATTGACGAGACCACGACAAAGATTAAGTTGATCCAAGCAAGGATCTAGGTTTCCTTAGGTCGGCAAGCCAAGTACACTAATGTGCGAAGGAAAGATTTGAAATTTGATGTAGAAGAAAAAGTACTCCTTAAGGTTTCCCCAATAAAGGGTGTGGCTAGGTTTTTCCAAAGGGGTAAGTTGGCAACAAGACATATTTGTCCTTTTGAGGTCCTTGAAAGGGTGGGGCAAATAGCTTATCAAGTGGCTTTGCCTCCAAGTTTGGCCCATGTTCACAATGTCTTTCATGTGAGTTCCTTAAGGAATTGTATTGTGAACCTCGGGCAAGTGTTAGCCCCATCCATCATTCCAATAAGGGAGGACCTATGCTATGAAGAACACCTCGTCAAGTTTTTTGATCGCCAAGGCTGGAAACTAAGAATAAAGTGGATCTCAATGGTCAAGGTGCTATGGTTGAAACATGGGGAGGAAGAGACCACTTGGGAGACGGAGCAGGATATACAAAGACAATATCCGAGTGAATTTTCTCGATTAAGTTAGAATTTTGGGGACTAAATTTCCGAAGGAGGGGAGGATGTGACAACTTTCCTAGTCAACGACTGGCTTTGACCTAATAAGCGCATTTTATTTAAGTTTTTTTGCTTAAGTACCTCAATTAGAATCTTATTAAGTAAGAAAGATAAGCTAAGTATAAGTAAATATAAGTTCCTAAGTGTGACTTGGCACCTAAGAGTCAAAAGGGTAAAATCATAATTTTTGACCCAAATGAGTGACATCACTGTAATTTTGATGAAATTAGAGTCATATAAGGAATTTTGACTAATTAATTTAAGACCGTAAGGTATCCTAGCTATTAGAACCATCATTTGAAAGAAAAGTGCAAAAATTACCATAAGTTATCCTAGCTATTAGAACCATCATTTGAAAGAAAAGTGCAAAAATTGCACTAAGTGCTTAATTGAGTCATTTATGTCTTAAGTGGCTTAAGTGTCCAAGAGGCTAAGTGTAAGAGACTTATGATAAGGCTTATGATCATTCTCTAGGACCAAGGAGGGATGCTTTTGGGTGTGTGCTTAGTGGCCAAACTGGAACAAAAGAGAACTTGAGAGCCAAAAGGCAAGAAAACAAGAATTATGCCTGAGTTGAGTGGTTAGGATATTTTTCAACAAGTTTGTCTTCCATTTGCCATTTCTTCTTTTCCCAATTTCGTGGCTCCCTCTCTCCACTAGATATTTTACTCCAAACCTTCCTAATTCTACATTTTTCCATCAAATTTGAAGGTCTCAAGGTGAATTCAAGAAGCCTCAAACTCATTTTTGGTGCATTAGCTTTAATTTAGCTCTTTAAAACCCAAGGTGAGCTTCTTGGTTTGGTTTGAACTAGTTCTAAGTTGTTTGAGTAGCTATAAATGGTCTTGATTTAAAGTTCTTGGTTCCATATCATGTTGATTTTAGGTCTGGAACTCAAGAGAGCTAAGTTGAGCTCAAGTGTGCTTGTGCTTTATCCTTGCTTTGTGGATGAATTTGAGGTAAAGGTTCAAGTTAATTTAGCTCAAATAATACATAGGACTGTATTATTACATGTGGGAATGAAGTAAAAGTAAGACTCATGTGAATTGGCTTTGGGGATTGAAAGATTGAGCAAGTTCCGTGCATGATAGCGCGTAGTCGTGTAATGTTGGAAGAGCATTGGCAACGTGTCCTCGTTGGCAACGTGATTTGGTAGTGCATCTCTGTGGTGATGTGAGTTGGCGACGTGTCACCAATGACTTCCCAAGGAACTTGAGAACTGATGCCTTCGGCGACGCGTCGCTAATGGTATCGCGAAGGCCCAAATCCCTTAAGCTCGGGGCATCCTAAGAATGTCTTAATCTCTCACTTATCATCCCTATGCTATTCTAAGATGTTCTATAGCCTTAGTTAGGTATATAACTCATTCCTAAGTTAATAATTATGCATTATTTTAGTGGTAGCTAACTGGCGTGGTTAAGGTAGGGCTAAGTAGAGTGGCAAGGGGTGAAGGTGTTCAAGTTACTAAGAGGGCACTAAGGGGGTTAAGGTAGGTTTCGAAGTCTTCATTGGCCTAATAGTTAGGACATAGACCTTTGGAAAAATGAAGAAGACACCTAAGAGGATACCAACCAAACCATGTGGTTTGGTAAGTGAGCCATTAAGGAGCGCTAAGCTAGGCTGTAAAAGCTTGGTAAGTTGGACCACATAAGATGGCTACCTTGCACAATAAGTTAAGGGTAAGATGTGTATGATTTGAGAGGAGGTGATGACCTACTCTAGGGCCCATAAGTGTGACTTAAGGGAGGTAAAGGATTTGGGATATGAGGGCCAGTGTTTCAAGTACCTCTGTTTTGTGAGCTCATGGCAAGAATATGATACCTAAGGTGTAAGAAATCCCGAGGATTGTGCATGTTGCATGTCATATATTCATGCTTCATATATCTTTTATGCCATTTTCTTGTGCTAATTGTTGGTTGTTTTTTTTGTTGTATGCCAAATTTGCATGCTTGCTTGCTGTCTTCCTTACAAGTACCCCAAGGGACCCTTACTGAGTACATTCATGTACTCACCCCCTTAAGTTTGTTGCGTAGGTTCTAACGCTAGGCCTAATAACTAAGTGGATAATTGTGAGCTAAGTTTCCTCTTTTTGCAGGCACTTATTCTCTAGAATCCATGATATTCTAAGTTAATTTGATAGTTAAGCTTTGTACTAACTAAATGTCACGCCTTTATAGTTTAAAGGCTAAGTGGCGCACAAGGATAAGAAAGGGGCTTGCACTTGGAGCTTGATAGCTTAAAGGTGGGGCTCAAGTGATGGATCTTGATTAAGGATTTTGTCTTGTATTTATATAGTACCTTGTGTACTAAGATATTGCCTCTATTAGGATACATTGTGGTGTTAAACCATTAAGTTACTTTTGGATGCATATTAGTGTTGTAGAATATGTAGAAACTATTACTTGAAGTTGAAGTAACTAGTATTTCATTGTCTTGGCATGATTTAAGTACTTTTTAAATGTAATGCTCGAGCAATGTTTTCTAAAATGGTTTACTTAATTGTTTGCATTGCGAGGATAAACACATGCATATCTTTTTATAGGGTTGGCTAAGGAAGTAGTTGCGCATAAAATTGTTTTAATTTACCCACGAACAATAGTTAGCCAATAGTAACTAAGTGATATCACAATCCCAAAGGGCCTACAAGTTAACCAATTGGGGGCACTTGGACCCCACTCCATGACACACTAGATGGAAACACCTATAATTAGCATAAAATGACCCTAAGTCTATAAAGTTAGCATGGAAAAGTGCTCAAACGATGCCCTACCATTGCCTCCATCATGGGAGGCATCATTCTAGTAGGGCCCATGGCCCTTGTCCTTTTGCAGACCAATTGAGCATTTGGAAAGGACTCAGGAAGTTCCACAACTTTGGATGACGGCTTGGAGGGCGGGGCTCCTGTAGCATGTGCCGCACTAGCAAGGAGTATGTTCGCCTTGTGGGTGTCCACCAAAGCAAGTTAGCGATGGCCTTTTGAGCCCTCGTATATGGGCACCATCCCAACTAAGGCATGCTAAGGAGTGTCCACAAAATTACAAGGGAACCCCCATGACTGCTTCCTTAGTGTGAAGAAGAAGCATTCTTTCCACCCTAAGCATGAATCCTTGTAGGATACGAACACAAATGATTTGTTCCTGCTTCGGTTGATGAGGCGAATGTGGAAGAAGCTGACATTTTTTTTTTCAGGACCAGCATTTAAAACTGGAGGAAGACCTCCAACAGGAGACACCCCTACTAGCTTACAACAGATGATAGAGCCGTTGATGTAGATAAACGAGTTCAACATCAACTACATGGACAGAATCTAGTAGTGCTCACAGTTCTGCTCTACCAACGGATGTAGGGGAAGTGGAGCCCTACCTAGAGATGGTCTATAAATACAAAAAACGCAAATTTTCTTTTGCTTCCTCCTTTTAAACTTCCATCCTTAAGAGCCTTTGAACGGGAGAGGACGACAACAACATCATTAGACCAAAAATATCTTGCAAGATTTGTCACTAACATGCCTACATGGTGCTGAGTCATAATGCCCTTCATGGCCTCAACGTTTGGAAAGAAGGGTGCCTTGGAATAGTCACCCCTATTGACGGTAGCCCCGGATGATGATTTTAATGAAGCCATTTGGAATAATCGATAAGGAACACATCAGGGTTGCCACCAATGCAAGAAGGTTGCAGAAAGATGGAAAACCTAAAAGACCCATAACCCAGGAAAACCCAGTACCTAGAAAAACAAAAACATGGTTAGGAAAAGGAGCAAGAACCTACTAACTAAATGTGATGGAGAAGGATGAACACAGCAAGAAGAAAAGGAACTTTGGAGGAAAAATCTCTAGATAACTCTTACGCTAACAGCTAGCAAGAAGAAATCGTAGGAAAAGTAGCAGGACAGCTAAATAGTGAAAAGGCAAGGCTAAAACCCTTACCATATATATAAGGAAACCTACAACCTTTGGATTTTCTCTTAGAAACCACCACTATAAATAGTGGGCCAATCACCAAAGGATGCATGGCCACTAACAACTGTTAGGATAGTCACACTTAGTCACTTCCTTGAAGAGCATTTAATAAACGTCTTCTCGCCTTCCCATCAACTTACACGTATGCCACGTGTTATAACCGCATAGGATTGGCAAGGAAGATATTCAAAACAATGACACTAGCCCAGCTTCCCAAGGAAGTAAATGGAGGGGGATTGCACGCTCACCTTAAATGACATCGCATGAATGCACCAATAGAACAAGAAGGGAGGTTCACACTTCCTTACTGGGAGAAACGCACCAATGCACTTGGTAAAATAGGGCCCTCAGCCCACATTCTCTCATAAAGGTTGACCTATTGATAGGCGATGGGCGTAGAGGGCCCAAATCTAGAAGCCTTGGGACTAGGCCATTTCTAAGGGCCCAAATAGAGCCCAAGGAAACTTTTTCTTGAAAGGAAATTGCATCCCGTAAATACGGGATAAGCTACGGGATTATTGTCTGAAGGATGAATTACTCGGAGCACACCTTAGTTACATAAATCCCTCACCAATCCCGAGGTACGACATTCTGACTCTTTTCTCTTTCTACTTGCTACTCCTTATGGGAAGCTAGCTTAAGCGTCGGAGGGTTTCCCTCAGGAGCATATCTCGAGGCTCTGATGCTGTCTTTATTTGTAGGACTCTAATCTACCGTTCACCGAGCTTTTGGGCCCAACTTAACCCTATCACTTTACCCATCACCTGGTCAACTTGGTTTTTTACATTTATATTAGTAGACAAACTCTATTGGCTGAATGTTTTGCCAATCATTCTATGCTTTTTCTTTCATTGTTAATGCTTTTTTAGCACCCTTAAACACAACTTCAACTATTTTATCACTTTCATATCATGTTCATTGAAACTTTTTTGTTGCTTTTTATACTTTTATCACTACAAAAATTTATATTATCTTCAGCGACTAAGTTAAACTCACACGTGATTTAGTAATCACGAAAAGAGTTTTGGTAATTTGAAAAGTGAAATGGAGCCAACAAAAGTGTTTCAATTCATCGTTTTTTCACAAATCCCATCCCCTAACTCCAACAAAATTTAGTAAATAGATTAAAAGAAGAACAACACTGACTTGCAATAATCTCACACACCTTCGGCCTTGATCCTTCACAACTTGTATTCCTCTTCCACACCAAGGTGATCAACATTGTAGGAACTAGTTGATGAAGGAAAATTTGTAGGGCTTCTAAACACTATTAACATTCTTCCAAAATGTGTTTGCACTTACTTATGTTTACCAACGAATCTACTTGCATTTACTCCTTCAACCCTTATTTTATTATTCTTCTCCCCTAAACCCTATATCTTTACATTAACTCTCAATGTTTGCATTATCTATCATATCTTTACATTAAGTATGAAATCTTTTATTCCCTTCCAACATTTATTTACTTTGTTCATAATAGTATTTTTGTTCATTGATTTCTTCTCTGTATCATCTTCCTTCTTTTCAATGCCATTATTTATCCATCACCAAATAAAATTTTTAATCCTCTTTCTTCTTTTTTTCTTCAATGGCATTGATTTCATTTATTTCAAAAATATTTCAAATAAAATTTGACAAAATATTAATAAATTATTTAATAAAATATCACTACAATTGTTACTTATTTTTTATTTTTTTTACAATTTATTTATGATCATATTCTTTATTTTATTTATTTTTTACTAACCCCACAATCATCCTACCTGATTATATGTAAATTCTTGTTTTTGCACTTTTATTTCACCTTTTGTCTTTTTTTGTGTAACTGCTACGGCAACTTGCTGCAACGGCATTATAGAAGGGCCCATGTTTTGAGCTGCCTAAATATTATTTACTACTTAACCATTTGAGTGGCAGTCAGTGGTGGTAGGATGGAAAAATGCTCTCAAATGATGGCGGAAGAAGGGGAATGAATATACAAGGGCTGCTAATCATCATCTTACACATCCAACTAAATAATTTCACAAAAAAATACTTTAATTTAAAAAAAGTTAGGGTTTTTGAATCTTAGATTTTAATTTGAAATTGAATTTGACAAATGAAGTGAGACTGACTGAACCCCTAAACCATAGGGCTATTGTTCTTCAACTTGGACATAATAAAACAAAGTCATCCATTAGTAATTTTTACAAACGGTGGTGGCCAGAGAGCCATGGGAGTGAAATTGGCCTTCATAAGTTTCACTTAGGGCTAAAAATGAGTTGAACCTAGCCGAGTAGTAGGTTGATCATGTTTGAGTTAAAACAGTTATTGAGCTTGATATTTTGTTCATGCTTGGTTTGAAAACAATATAAATGAGTTGTGAACAAACTTGTAACCGATTGAGTTCTAGTCGAGCTCAATTGTTCTTAGAACCAAAACTTTTAATTCCTATTGTAGGCCTGTTTCGATGCACTTGCTTGCATGTTTCCATGAGGCATGAACATATACAGGGCAATGGTGGCAGTTGGCGTTATGGGGGTGATGAAACATGTGAATATGTTTTTTTAATGAGATATTCTATTTGTTAGCCATATTTGACGGTAAAATTACTCTTCATTCAAAAGCTTGGTATAGAAATTAGGAGGGTTAAAGCCTTAGAATGAAATTTCCTCTCTTGCATATTTATAGAGATGACAACATTCGACTCGGCCCAATAACTTGGTCCGACTGGATCCAATTTGACAAAAAAAGCCAATGGCCCAAATCTTATTGCACCCAAGAAGACCTAAACCCTAACTCGATTAAAGTATGACATGAGGAAACCCGAACCTGAATGATCTAAACCCGAAATGACCCGGTGAATAGATCTGACAAGATCCAATTTTAACGAAATCAAAATAAATATATAGCCAGAGATGTAAAAAACTATGTTTTTTTATATATTGCTTATTTATCTAAATTACACATCAATTATGACAATGCAATTTAAAAAACTTTAAATAGCTATGAAAATATTTTTTATTTAAGGGTCTTTGAAGAATAAATTAGAAAAATAATATGTTTTACATAAGAGTCTTATGGAATTTAATAATTTAAAAATTTGCTTACACGTTCTTTTTTAAGTATATAATTAACACACTTGAACTCATTTGGTAGTTAAATTGGAACTGAAGAGCCGTCTGATCAGGGAAACGGCAAGAGCCAAGAGGAAGTAGGTCCAGGGATACCTACCGAGTGTGAGGTCCATGGAAGCCCGCTGAACGCCTACTCCGTTTTGCAAGTCGTTTCGTTGAAAGTCGAATTGGTGACTCTCAGATTTGGTTTAGGGTTTTTACTTTTCATTTGCCGCACAATACAAACCTCTTTTTCCTTTTTGTTTTTTTACGGTTATCCCGCACAAATTTTTGTTGAATTGTTGTATTGGACTATTGGTTGTTTGCTTTTAAATTTCAAATCTGCCGCATAAACTTGGTAAATACAATATTAATTTAATATAGCTTTTTTGTGGCAATTTTATATTGTTCATTATATTAAATCAGGGTATTTCAAATTTGATTTCATTAACATGCTACTTTTCTTCCTATGAAATTTCATTCAATTAGTTTCAAATATTTCTAATTAGAGTATTTCTTAAATTAAATTTTCTTAATAAATTTTCCATCCACTGGTATTAACATTCCCGCCATGCCCGTATTACTAACATTCAGCAATGGTAAATTATAAACCCTAGATCTTAAACGATAACCCTAAACCCTAAACTCTAAGCTCTAAATCCTAATCCCTAAGTGCTGCACCTTAAACCATAAGCCCTAAGACCAAAATCTAAAACCCTAAACCCAAAACTGTAAACCTTAAGCCCTAAATCCTAAATTACAAATCCTAAATCCTTGACTCTAAACCCTAAACCCTAAAACCTTAAACATTTACCCTAACTTAAACCATAAGCCCTTAATCTTAAATGTAAACCATACACCTAAACCTAAACCCTAAACCCTAAACCCTAAATACAAAACCATAACCCTAATTGAAACCTTAATCTTTACCATAAACCTAAGCCCTAAGCTTAACCATAAACCTTCAATTCTAACCCTAAACTCCTAAAGTATAACCTTAAAAACCCTAAACCCTAAACCCTAACATTTAATCTTATTCCTAACCCTTACCTTAAATCTTAATACTTAATCCTATCCCTTACCTTTATCCTAAACCTTAACAACTTAATCTTAACCTTTACCTTAAACCTTAGATTTCCCCTTTTATTGCCTTCCATATTTAATGCATCGCATATTTGGGGGCTTCTATATTTAGTAACTTCCATTTTTCTAGAACATTTATATTTAGTAGGTCCAATATTCGAAAGTTTTCATATTTAATAAGTTTCATATTTGAGTTTTTCTAAGACAAGTAATTTCTATATTTAGTAAGAATGATGATCTTGGTAGGCAATTTTCAAAATTACAAGATTGGTTACTAAAATTTTAAGTATAATGCAGTAAGGTATCTAAATTTTGGAAATTTTCATTTTAGCCACCATAATAATTACAACATGGGTCCTTAAACTTTTTAAATCTTTGCATTTTTGCCCAAATTTTTAAAATGTTGTAGTTTAGTCACTAATAGAGTAATAGAGAACTAGAGTCACATTTTTTTAGCAATTTCATAACAAAATTTGGATATTGTAGCAAATTTTTGAAGACATAATTAAGAAAATTTTTATGAATTTTTAATTCAACATACTAAGGAAAGAAAAATTAAAGTAAATAAATTGCACAAAAAATTGAATTATTTAATTTAAATTTTAACAAAAAACTAAAAAAAAGACTAAATTAATAAGTGATTTCAGCATATGCACCAGTAATATGAATAAATTGACTAGTTAACCCGAGTTTTGGCCTATAACCCAAATAACTTGACCTTGAACTACTTGAGACTAAAATCGACCCAATCTGTATTTAACTTGAACCCAAACAAACCTGACCTAACCTAACTCTACTAGAATTCAAAATCCACTCAACTTGAACCCAAATGGCTTGACCTGAACTCGACCTAGACCTGAATTCGTAAACTTGAACTTGAATGGACTGACCCAAACCTGACCTGACCCACTCAATTGCCATCCCTACATATTTATAGAAGTAAAGTATTTAATTCAAATCTTTTAGAAAGTAATTACTAATTTTTAATAAATTTCTCTGCATACCCAACTTAGAAAAAAAACTAATAAAAGAATAGTTAATATTTTTCAAGAAAAAATTAATTTTTTTTAACCTTGGAGCATTTTGATCTTTCTAAATGGTAAAAGTTTTAATCAATATATAAATTAAGTAAAAAAAGTAGGATTGGGAGTTTTTTCGATAATCAAAAGCATTTATCTCCAATTAGGGTAAACTCCACAGTTTGTCCCTTTCCTTATGTTTTTGTCTTAACCAGGTCATATAACTTCATTTTGTCCTAACAAAGTCCCTTAACTTATATTTTGCATCATGTTTGGGTCCTTTTGATGAGTTTGGCTGTTAATTTTAATAGAATATTGGTGAAAAATTATAAATTTAATCCTTAGATTTTGTTCATGTAAAGGCTCTACTAGCAGTTGACCTAACTTGAATGGGAAAAATAAGGAACATCCCTAGTAAGCACCTCAATTTAAGTTTATTTATGTAGGCCAAACAAGTAGATAGTGTTGTAGAAGATTCCAAAGTAGCTAGGGCAGTTAAAGGTCACTGAGGGTAATTTGGTCATTTTCCTAAATTGATGAAATTAGGGTCAAAGTACAAAAATGGCCTAAATATCCAAGACCATAAGTTGTTAGAAAGGGTTCTTAGCTGATTGGCTAAGTAGAATTGGTATTTCTCTAGCTAATTTAAGTGCCCATGATGAAGGATTTTGCTTCAAACTTCAAGAACGCTTAGGAGGATCTTATGGTAAATAATGCTCAAATTTTCTTAAAGCTTGCATAAATAGAGTTGAGGTAAAGCATTTCGAGCATTTCTTAGAAATTCCTAATGTATTTTGGTTACATTTGAGCTTGGGAGTAAGAATTTGGCAATTGGAATTGGGTTTGTTCAAGTGGGTTCAAGAGAAGTAGCAAAAAGGGGTGAAAATTTGCAAAACTGGTGCTATGTAGCCACCCTCCCATGCCACATTAACGACATGTCATGCCTTTGGCACTGTGTCATTAGGGTTGGTGCCACATCTCCAGCGAGCATGCCTCAAGGTCAAGAAAAATGGCCTTTGGTGTCGTGTCATCGAGCGCTCGCGCTGCAACTCCCAGGCATGTTTTGGTTTTACATAGAAGGTGTTTCTAGCATTTTTAAAAGGCCCCTAAGTGCCCTTAAACATTCCCAAAGCATAAAAAAGCATGAATTTAAGAATTAAACCACTCCCAAGTATGTTAATGCATTGTAAGTTAGGAAACTAAAGCAATGTGGCTAAGTTACAAAACACCTTGAGTGTTAAATTGTGTATGGTGGAGTGTGGATTGGAACCTTAAAACTAATTTAAAAGAATGGTATTAGACCTCAATAATCATGAGGAATTCTAAGGAATTCAAACATGAGCACTCAAGCCTAAAGAAGCTAAGATGGGCTAAGGAAATGGGGTAGTGTCCTAGTTGCCCAAGTTGGATAATTTGTGATTCTCAGGTGCTAGTAATACTCTAAGTGTAAAGGCTCTCCTAGTATTTACTCTAATTTGAATGTCGAGGTAAGTAAATCCCAAGTTATTTCCCTCAAATAAGTTTTAATAAGCAAGGAAAGCAAGCTAAAAAAAGTTAAATTGAGTTCTAAAGTGTAATTGGCACCTAAAGGGCAAAGAGGGCAAAATGGTAATTTTGGCCCAAGTCAGTGGCTTGACCATAATTTTAGTAAAATTAGGTTCATGCAGGTGTTTTGAGCTAATTGATTTAAGACCATAAGTTTTTATAGCCATTTGAACCAAAAGTGAATGTTAAGGGCAAAAAATGGACTAAGTGAGAAATTGAGCTATTATGCCTTATAATGGCTTAAGTGACTTAAGGACAAGGTGTTTGGGTAAGAAAAACCTTTCAATGGGACCAAGGAGTGTTGGTTTAGGAAGAGTTTAAGTGGCCTAAGTGATTCAAAGTTAAGTTTGAAGGCCAACGTGTCAAATGGAAAAGAGGTTGGCTATTTAAGTGGAGGAGATGGAATTATTCATCATCTCCCCCATCCACCATTTTCGTAGCTCTCCTTCCTCCACAGCTCTCCACCTCCAAACCTCCTAAATCACTCAAGTTCCCATGAAAATTGAAGGTCCCAAAGCCACCCAGCAAGCCCTTAGCTCATTTTTGGTGGATTTGATGCATTTGGAGTTGTTCTTGCAAGTTTTTAGTCCAAGCCATAAGGTAACCATCTTTGATCCTTATGGGTTAGTTCTAAGCTTGTTAAATGGTTAGAAATGGTCTTAACTTCATGCTCTTGGTGCCCAATTTGGTTGAATTCAAGCTTGGAACTCAAAGGAACTCTATGGAGCTCAAGTGTGCTTGTTGTTTGTTTCTTGCTTTAAGGATGATTTGAGGTAAGGGATTTAAGTTAATTTAGCTCAAATAATGCATAAAAATGTAGTATTATGAGTGGGAATGAAGTATAAGTAGGACCCATGTGAATTGGCCTTGGGATGAGAAAGTTTTAGCAAGTTTTGTGCAAGTTCGCATGCTGTCGCACAATGTTGTAATGCATTGGTGACATGTCACCAAACTAGAGATGCATCACCGTTAGATGTCAAGATTCCAGAGCATTGATGCCTTTAGCAACGCATTGCCAATGGCATCCCCAAGGCAATAGTCCTTCAAGCTCAGGGCATCCTAAGAATGTCTCACACTCTCGGTTATCATCCCTAGGCTAATTTAAGATGTTCCGTAGCCTTAATTGGGTCTAGAAGTCATTCCTAAGTTGGGAATTATGCATTACTTAGGTGGTAGCTAAGTGGTGTGGTTAAGGTAGGGTAAGTAATGGTGGCTAATGGGGTTAAAGTGCTTAAGTTGCTAATGGAGCACTAGGGGGATTAAGGCAGGTTTCAGATTCTTTGTTGGCCATGTGGAAGGTCATAGACCTTCGAGCAATGAAAAGGAAACCTAAGAGGACCACATAAGGAAGGAGTAAGTGATGACTTACTCTAAGTAGCTCGTCAAGGCAGGGAAGGGTTGAGTGAGCAATGACTTTTTCTAAGGTGCCTGTAAGAGGACTTCATGGGTTTAATTAAGTGCTAGCATAGGATACGATGGCCAGTATCCAAGTACCCCAGCCGTATGAGCTCACAGCAAGTCTAGCACTTACAAGTGTAAGGAAGTCCTAAGTGCATTAGCATGTGCATATTTCATCCATCCATCCATCCATCCATCCATTATTTGCATTGTTTGTTGTTGTTCTTATCTTTGTTTCTGGTTGCATTGTTGATTTCTTGCTTTGCTTTGTATGTTATATATATATATATATATATATATTTATGTTTGTTATGCCTTGCATGCTTGCATTTGTTTCCCCCCTGTAGGTACCAAATCCTTTATTGAGTACTTTTGAGTACTCACCCCTTAAGCATTGTGCAGGTTACGTGGGCTAGTCGGGGTTAATATTTGGTAAAGGGCAACTGTTAAGGCTAAGTTTTATTGGATTGATTGTATTTTCTAAGTAGGAAACTCCAAGTTTCTAAGTTACTTATGCCATAGGCTAGTATTGACCAAAGTGTTTGCTCTATAGTTCAAGGCTAAGTGAGTACAAGGAAAGTGTGGCTCATCACTTGAAGCTAGCTTGCTTGGGTAAACAGCTAAGGGTGGATCTTAGTAGATTTTTGTTGTGTCTTCCATATGTATAGTATATTCATGCAAAGGAATTATCTCTACTAGTGTCCATTGATGTGTATAACACTAGGGTTACATTTGGGTGCATATAAGATTGAGATTTATGCACATAGTTGTCACTTGTAGTTAAAGCAACTAAAGTTTTTATGTCTTGGCTTGTTTTCACTTATGTTTTATGAGCTGGCGCCACAGGTTTCTTTATAGTTTTAATTTATTGTTATCACATAGATAGGATAATGCATGCATATTTCCTATGCAGGGTAGGCTAAGTAACTAGTTGCACGTAATAATTTAAGATACTTCACGAGTAATAACTAGCCAATTGTAACCTAAGTGGGATCATAGCTCCCAAAAAGCCTACTAGTGTTAGCAATTCAGGACACTGGGGGGCCCTATTCCGCCATACTAAGTGCCTCAAGTTAAGCTTTTTAAGGTTGATAAGAATGATTGTTTGGCAAGTAAGTCACTAAAGAAAGAGGTAGTAAGAGGTCATTGAGGAATTCGGGCTAAGTAAGGCGGTAAAAAAGCTAAGTGCCTTAGGGTGCAAGATCGGAACTAAGTGTAAGGTTAAGAAAGATCTTAGACCCCTAGTGACCTAAGCATTAAGGTTTTGAACCTCTGGGAACTAGGGAGGATCCTAGAAGGGCCTCAACTGAGCCTTGAGCTTAGTAAGAAAGAGCCATGTTCGAATAAGTAAAGCTACTAAGGTAACTACTTGGCACAAAAACATAATAAAAGGGAAAGGAAAGTAATAGCCACCTAGAAAGAGTCCTAGATGACAATCTAGGATAGTGAGTAAGAGATGCCTTACTCTAAGATGTAGGACTAAGGTTCTAGTAAATGACACTGCCAGTATCTCAAGTACCTCTATCGTTTGAGCTCATGGTAAGTAATGAACACACTCGAGTGTAAGAATTCCTAAGTATTGTGTGTTGCATGTGCATTGTATTTCATTCATTTGTATATATTTATTGCATATATATCATTGGTTATTTTTGTGGAGGATGGTAGAGGAAAGGAAGAATTACCGATGTACTTTATAGTGTTAGATGAGGTAGGGGAAAAACCGGTGGTGGTATGGGTGGAGAGGTTAAGGATTAGGGAGATGTGAGGAACAAGTACAGTGGAGGAGTGATGAAGGTGGGGCTAACGAGGGGCAGGGAAACCACTAGAAAAGGAAAGGGAAGGCATTTTTAGGTTGGACTCACTTTTGGGCTTATAGAATAATGGTAATTAGGCGTAGGAGGGATAATATGTGAAGGCCTAGTTGGGCTTGATAAGGATTAGAACCGAGCCTCACTAAGCTCAGGCTCGATTAATTTAAGTACCAAGCCTGAATATAGGGCTCGAGCTTAGTAAGGTTTGGCTCGATAAGGCTCAAGTCGAGCTCGAGCTCAAGGTCACATAGTCCAATAAAAGCCTTACCTGGTGACACCTTTATTCTCTAACTCTTATTTCTTAAAATGGATTGATCACATGTAAAATGTTTGATTATTAAGGCCTTGTTTACATTTAGCAAATTCTGCTGCTTTTAAAATTGCTAAGACTGATGCTTCTTAAACAGGTTAATGTGGAATAGTCAAACAGGTAATGGGTGGTAAGGTGTAGATAGTCCAATATTCCTTGAAATGTTGGACTTCTAGACATAAAAATTATTCAACTATTAAAAAAAATTTGTCCATAATTTTATGCATTTCCAAATTTCAAAGTGATTTATTTACTTAAAAGATTTTTTATTAACAATTAACTGCAAATTTGCTAAAAAATATTACAAAAAATGTGAAAAATATTTTTTTTAAATAGATTTTTGCCAAATTGCAAACTATTCTAAGTTTTCTTTATTTTGATGTAGAATACATTAAAGGAGAACCAAATTTTGTTTCAAATTTTGTAATCAGAGAATTTTTGTAAGGTCAATGCTATCATCAAGAAAAACTCTACAGGCTGTTACCATTGTTGACAGAGTTCCAGAAGAGAGATTCCTAAAGAAGAAATCATCGATTAATATTTGTGATGGAGAAGATACAGCCTTAGTTTCATCCTCTTATAGCTTAATAGATCAAAAACCGGTTTAAACTATCATTCAAAAGATTTCCTTATTAGAAAGGAAACCTCTTCAAATATCATCCAAAAATCACCCTCATAAGAAGAAAAACAAAAGATTGTCCAGCAGTGGACAGAATCCTTATCTAAGACACATGGCTTAGCATAAGCCCTTGTATAATCAAACCCCAATCCCTGATTCAATCCATCCTTTTGAAGTCCTCCAAGAAGCAATTGCCCTTCTAAATATTAATTCTCAAAGTATGGTGGTTAATAGTCCTTCAAAAAGATAAATGTGACATCTTCCTCAAGAGCCCATCAAAATTTTTTAAAGAGTTCTAGCATGGTAGTTTCCTTTGCCTCACAATTATCTGCAAGTAACCCATAGTATTTCATCAAAAACATTTTCAAACTATGTGGTTAATTGAGGACAATTTTTTTTCTCCTAGTCATATTAAGATTATATCCAAGAATTCCATTATTAAGAAGCCAACCCAAAGAAGCCATAACTTTTTATGAATTAATCCTCACCAGACCAACCCAGCCACCTTTAAATTTAAGATCTCTTCAGAAATTATGCATGCATCAATGTTTATATGTAAGGTTTTCAGTCATTCGGAATGGCGACATAGCCCATATTCCTTCAAAGAGTTTAACCAACCTTTTGATCCTCAAATTTACAATTATTGTGATTACCAAAATACCTAGTTTAGAATCTTCTTTTTTCAAAATTCAAATATTAGACATTCATGGTTTTTTTCTTACCACAATAAAGTCAGAACCACATTTCTTTATTGGTTCTTTTGGTGGTGTAGTAGGTTTGGAGCAAATGGAGAAATTGTCCCTCTAGAAGTCCTTCATGGATATAAGATTTTCAGAGAAAATTATTTCCATCAACAAAAGAAAAGAGATTTCATTCATTATTAATATTTTTTGCCAAATTTATTCTAGCATGGATTTGCAATTGAAGATACTCTATAAATCCTCATATAGAGACAAAGTCAATTCGGATCATTCGAGAATTCAGAGTAAAATTGTGGAAATATTTTTCACTTTACCCAAAAATCTCAAAAGATAGCTATGCTAGAACAAATAAAATAGAACAACCAAAGTGATTAAGATAAGAAGCAAACTCCCATGACAGATAATCAACACATTAAATTTCTTCAACAAAAAGCACCGCAAGTGCAAGACTTGCAGTAGCAAAATAGAAGGATAATATTTAGCCCTAATGAAAGAACTAATATAGCTTAAGGAGCCCAAACAAGAAGACAAATAAGGAACACAAGATTTTTCTTAACATTGGCAAGTATAATCTCAACGGTGATGATCACGATGGAGTTTTACCACCATTTCAATAAATTTTTTCAAAAAAATCAAAATAAAGGAAAGACATGTGATGAAAAAGTAGAGACAAAAGATATCTCATCATGGCTATTTTCAAAAAGAAAAAAAGATCAGGTCAAATTTTCAAGCTTTATCATATGAAGATTGCCAACATTTGGAATCAAGCAATTACTCCATGCAAGCTACTACAGTAATTTCCATTTTTTTTTCCAGAAGACTACAAGACAAGTAGAAACAATATCATAACATGACAAAAATGTAACCATCGGTGCTACTTGGTGAAGCAGGAAGAGGAATCCATCAACAGGAATTTTTTAAAAGTATTACCCTGGCCATGATTGTAAATATGGAGTCCCTAGACAGAGTGAGGCTGGTAGTATTTTGGAGAGTACCTCCACAAGCTCATTAGTTTACAAAACCTGCACACCATGGCAACTTCACTCCAGCTCCAAAAAGGCTTTCATTCGACAAATGCTCTTAAATAGGTACTCCTGATGATGACTTATGCTCTTCAAGTCTTGACAAGTGGTTCGCTACCAAGTTTTCACTCCCCTCATTGTCCTTGATTTCCAAGTCAAATTCTTACAAAAGGAGAACATACTATATAAATCTAGGCTTTGCATCATTCTTGGTGAATAAATATTTGATGGCCACTTGATTAGTGTACACAATCACCTTTGAATCCACAATGTAAGGGCAAAATTTGTCCATCGTAAACACAACCATCAACAACTCCTTTTCTATGGTAGTATTGTTTTGTTGCGCCCCATCAAGAGCTTGATTACATAGTAGATCACGCAAAAAATTTTACCTCTTATTTGACCCAATCGCACTATCAGTGTCATCACTAGTGTCTCGCATAATCTTAAAAGGGTTCTATGAATTTGGTGCCATTACAACTAGAGCCTTCACCAATCTCTCCTTCATATTCTTAAAAGCCTCTAGAAAATTCTCATCACTTTCAAAAGAGGCATCTTTCTCAAGCAAGTTGCAAAGTGGCTTGGAGATTTTGGAGAAGTACTTGATAAATTTAATAAAATTTAGAATGGCCTAAAAAACTCTTTATCCCCTTGATACTGGCAGGTGATAGCAACTTCTCAATGCTAACAATCTTTGCTCTATCTACCTGCATGCCTTCACTATAAATCTTGTGCCCAAGCATAACATTTGACTTCACCATACAATAACATCTCTCAATTCAGAGACAAATTGGTATCTTGGCATATCTTCAACACTTGAGCCAAATTATCCAAACAAGCATCAAAAGAATTTTGAAAATTTGAAAAGAATCATCAATAAATACCTCTATTAACTTCTACACCTTGCCTGAAAAAATGGACATCATACACCATTGTAAGCTAGTCGGTGCATTACAAAGACTAATCTTGGTTTTTTGTTGCAATGGCAATTTGATTGTATCCTGATTAATCATCTAAGAAGCAATATAAAGTGTGACCCACCAACTGATCCAAGATTTGGTAATTGAATGGGAATGAAAATTGATCCTTCCAGGTGACCTTGTTAAGCTTTGTATAATAAAAACATACCATCCATTTGGTGACCAACCTTGTACATATCCACTTATTGTTCTTATTACTAACAACGATGGTTCCTCCTTTCTCAAGTAGTACTTGAACCGAGTTCATCTACTGAGAGTAAAAAATTGTGTAAATAATTCTAGCCGTGAAAAGTTTCAAGGCCTTGTTTTTCGCCTTTCATTTTTAGCTTCAACATTCTTTGAGCTTGAATTGATGACTTGTACTTATCCTTCATGAGAATCTTTTGCATACATATTTTGAAGCTAATTCCTTTTATATCGACAATTGACCATGCAATGACACTCTCGTGCACCCTCAAGACTCTTATTAATTTTCCTTCCTCATAAGTGGACATGTTAAAAGAAATTATCACTAGTAAAATCTCACTATGTCGAAGGTACACATACATGATGTCCTTAGGCAAATTCTTCAATTCAAGCTTAGGACATTCTTCTTTCTCACATAGCATCAATGGTTGAATTATCTCACTCTCAAAACTAACACCTAATTCATTTCATCTATAGGCATGTCTTTTTGTAAATGTCACCCCATTCATGTCTTACTATCCATTAAAATTGCAACAATATTACAAAAATGCCATAGACTAGACTGTCTCATAGCTGTAGGCAGGTAGGGTCTTCCCACTTCATGTGACCATATCATTTTGATCATGAAAGGACATTTCTCTCTCACTTGATTACATTAAGGACTATAGAGCAATGCTTGAACTCATTTAACCAAGCTCTTGTTACTTTGGTTAACGACCCATCAAAGGCATCTGACCCAGCTTTGCCAGCCAACCCCCAACTAAGCTAGTCATCATGCTTGCCTCTAGCTTTGTTACCCATCTCCTATCTAACTACAACTCTCAACCCTATTTTCGTTCACTGGCTATCCATCAACCAATGCTCATATTCACCCACAATCTTGCAATGGTAAACAAAGAGTGGCTTCCCTATTTGATCCCACACATAGCCTACTCCAGTTGTATTTTGTGAACAGTTGGAAAATTTGTAATTGATCTCCATTGTTATATTTAGAGGTGGCCAGTAGCTAGATTGACCCAAGCCCTCCTTGGATGTGGGTTGGGTAAACTCTGCCCATTTTGGTTTGAGTGAATTTTGAATAGGCATGTTTTTTATTTGAAGAAAACACCATCGTAGGTGTAAATTTTATAAAGGAAAAGGCCAAATAGTACTTACATCTTTTGGAATGTGATTTACACTTAAAAATGGTGAAACATTCCAAAAAAAGGAACCTAAAAAGTAAAACCTATGATTTGTGTTTCATTGTATAATCAAATCTTGTACAATGAAAAAATCAAAATGAAAATATGTAATCTACTACTATGACTTTTTATCGGATGAGACCTCATCATTTGAGCTCTTCATGTCTTACTTCCTTGGAGTAGTAAAAGCCCATTCCCAATTGCAGCTGCAAACCTTAATGGATACAGATGTGAGCCTTGCCTGTTTGTCCATGATGACTCTTTTTCCCGCACTAAAAGCTGACTTAGAGGTGATGGTAAAGACTTTTACTGCCAAAATATCTTGTGCTATTATGGAGAAGATTGAAAATCTTCCTTCCTTGTTCTTCCATTACTTGAGAATGTCTTCCTCAATGTTCTCAAATGAAGTCCTGTGGTAGTCTTCCCATTAAGCCAATCCTAGGTTTTTGGGTCTTGGTCATTTTAGGATATGTGCTGCTGGGTTGAACTGTGATGATGAGGATAAGATGAAATGTCATGTCGGTGTTGATTCAAACACCCTAACCTTATCAGATTGATGTTTACAGTAGAGTTTATATAACACTATCAAATTATGGTCAGCCTTAGTGGAAATAGCAAGTGTAGAAACTTGATAAGTGGGTGAGAAATCTTGAAAATAATCTACCCATTTCTTTTTTATTACTTCTATAGTTGGTTTCAAAAAATTATTTTTCTTATATTGGTTGAAAACATAGATGATGTTTATAAAATATAATATTGCTTGGTGCACAATTGGATAATAAATCCCAAAAAAAAGTTTGTTGCTTTGTAAAAATACTTTAGCAACTCAACCAACTTAAAACATTTTCCTTACATCTCATCAGTGAGCCATTTGGCTTGTACTTGTAAATTTACAAAATGAGTCAAAAGATTTGCTCATGGTTGGGCATCATTCAACATTTCGAATATTGAGCTCTGTTGAGTACAACAATCTAGTTTAAACTTTTTCCAAGAAAAATTGACCCTATTTTCAATGCAAAACATTTTGAATCCACGAAAAATTTGCTTCATAATTTTAGAAAAAATAATACATTCTGAATTAGGGTAATTTCGGTCTGCAAGAGTTATAAACCATTTTGAACACATTAATTTAATATGTGACACAAGCAACGAATATGAAAAAATTTCCTTTAAGTGGTGGTTTTATCTTTTTGATCAATTTTCTCATTGCTGAATTATTATTAGAAGCATTGTCAAATGAAACAGATAAAACATTACTAGCAACAAAAAATTTCCGTATACTTTCTATTTTATAGTTAAAAATGTTCCATCCTATATGATCAGATTCCATGCATTTAAATACAATTATTCAATTCTGTAGCAGCCAGTCATTATCTATCCAATGAGCAATCACACAACAATAATTTTGTCATGTTGGTGATGTCCAAAGATTAGATGTAAATGTAAGACAATGATCACGTGTAGAGAAGTATGCTTGTAAATCACATCTTCTAACTTTATACAACTTAAAACTTTTTCTTCTAGCTGTTTGCCTAGAGATTTTCTTATAAGTAGGATTTAGATTTTCAATAATAAACCTTTCTAAGTCCTTATCCTTTACTTGTTTAAAGGTTTTTAAGTAATCATCATCCAATTAATTAATCCTTGTCTAGCAGTTTTTAGGTTGTAGCGATAAATATCTGGATTGTCGGAGCTCCCTAGGCCCGTATGTTCACTTTTTCCACTAAAAGTGCCGACAAGATCTCTGTGGACTTTGCTCAAATGTCGGGAGAGCGTGCCTGTTCCCAAATTTAACTTGTCCGTGAACTTCTTGCTGTAGTTGTTGAACTTGGCAAACCTCGCATCACCTTTCCAAACTTGCTTGAAATGCGCCCACACTGAAGCCATTAAATTACTAGATTTCCCTTGGGTCGCTAGGGGTTGTTCACTTTGTGGTGTCAGTTGTGACCCTTCAGCATTGGTCGGGTTAGCTTGGGTCGCTGGAACGTCATTTATGTCATCATTAGAGTATTGATCATTGAGACCCAAGTTGTAGTTTGACATGTTGATGTGGGTGTCATCATCGGCAACCTCTTGAATATGGATGCCTAGATTTTTTCGGTACAAGCGGCCTCATAAAAATGACCTAACCTCAGTGCAGAAAGAGGAGCTTGTGGCACCTGTGCCGGAGTTTTTCCCGTGTAAAGCCATGAGTGATAGAAAATAATTGTAGATAAAAGAACGATTAGAAGGAGAGTAAAAAAATATTAGTGGAAAATTAAGAAAATGAATGAGAGCTATCAAAGAGTAATGTAGATGGAGATTGGAGAAGAAAGCTTTGGTGTAAGGAAGTGTGACAGTGAAGCTCCCTTTTTATAGGAGAGGAAAATTTTTGATTTAACCAAAAAACCCTAAAAAACTAGTCATTTATGGTTGTTGGAGGGGCTAAAAAAAAAGCTGTGGTAAAAAAAATATAGTATGGAGCCAGTTTTTGGGGGCAGGGCATAATTTAGCTTTTTCTTTTTTCAATTTTTTGAAACAAACAAATAACAACCTGGAAAATGGTCAAACCCGGTGGGCCTAGCTGGGCTCGAGCACTACCGGTTCTAAGCCAGTCCATTCCAGTCTGGTTTGAACATGTTTCTAGGCTGGGCAGTGCTGATTTAGACTCTCCTCCTTCTCCAGGCCCATATTCAGCCCACATGCTCCTAAATACAATCCATGCTGAGTTAAGCCTTGGTTTGACCGAGTTGGGCCAAGTTTGACATAAGTCAAGTTCGAGGCAGGCCCTTGTCAACCTGGCCCACTGGCCATCTTTTTTTCCAAGTTACTGTTGGCTATTGAAAATATTCAAATAAAAGGCTAAATTATGCCCTGCCCACCAAAAAAGCTCCAGACTAATTTTTTTTTTGCCCCAGACTTTTTTACCCCTTTCCAACAGCCATAAACAACAAGTTTTTAGGGCTTTTTGGGCAAACCAAATTTTTTCATCTCCTATAAATAGGGAGCCTCAACCCCATACTTCCTTACACCAAAGCTCTTTTCTCCAATTTACATCGATAATATTCTCTCATTCTTTCTACTGGCTCTCATTTATTTTCTTAATCCTCCACTAATATTTTCTTAATTTACTCATAATCTTCTTCCTTTCTACAATTATTTTTCTGTCACTCATAACTTCATGAGGGAAGAACTCCAGTAAGGGTGCTACAAGCTCCTCCTCTTACACCGACGTTGGGTCATTTTTCCAAGGCCGCTTGTTCCACAAAAATTGAGGCATCCATATCCAAGTGGTTGGCAATGATAAGACAAACATCAACATATTAAATTATGAATTGGTCCTCAATGCTCAACTCTCTGATGATGATGTTAAAGAGGTTCCACTAACCGTAGCGAACTAGACCACCGCAAAAGAGTAACCTATCCAGAAAAGTGAGCAACTCGAGGTGACCAAAAGGAAATCTGACAATTTGAAGGCTTTTGTGTGGGTGCATTTTGAGCAAGTTTGAGAATTCAAAGTGAGGTTTGCCAAGTGAAACCACTACGGCAACAAGTTTGCACAAAAGTCCATGGAGATCTTGTTAGCATTTCTGTTGGACAAACCCAAGTGATGGGCTTGGGGAGCATTGGTGATCTAGATATTTTTCACTCCAGCCCAAAAACTGCTGGAATTTTTTGTTGCTAATAAATTTTTATCTATTTCTTTTGACAATACTTTTAACAATGATTCGGCGATGAGGGAATTAATCAAAGAGATAAAATTACCACTTGAAGGAAAACTTTTTTATATTTGCTGCTTGTGTCTCATATTAAATTTATGTGTTCAAAATAATTTACAACTCTTGTAGACCAAAATTACCCCAATTTGGAATGCATTACTTTTTCTAAAAATTAGGAGCAAATTGTCTCGTGAGTTTAAAATGTTTTGTATTGAAAATGGGGCCATTTTTTCTTGGAAAAGGTTTAAACTAGAATGTCATACTCATTGGAATTTAACATTCAGAATGTTGAATGACATCCAACCATGGGCAAATCTTTTGCCATATTTTGTAAATTTGCGAGTACAAGTTGAATGGCTCACATATGATATGTGAGAAAATTGTTTTAAGTTGGTTGAGTTGCTAAGGTATTTTTATAAAGTAACAAACTTTTTCTTTGGGGTTTATTATCCAACTATGCACCAAACAATATTGGATTATGTAAACATCATCTATGTTTTCAACAAATATATGGACAATGAGTTTTTGAAATCAACTGCAGAAGCAATGCAAATGAAATGGCTAAAGTATTTTTATGATATCTAGCCCATTTATCTAATTGCATGTGCATTGGACCCGATTGTAAAAATTATGGATTGTCTCCAATTGCTAGAAGCATACTGTCATACACATCTAGGATAGAATCATGTTTCTACACTTACTATTTCTACTGAGTCTGATCACAATTTAAGAGAGTTATACAAACTCTACTTCAAGCATCATTTTGATAAGGTTAGGGTATCTTAACCAACACTGGCATGACATTCCACCTTGTCCTCGTCATCGCTGTTGAACCCAATGGCATATATCCTGAAATGATCGAAACCCACAAACCCAAGATTGGCTGAATGGGATGTTACCTTCAGACTTCATTCGAGAACAACGAGGAAGAAATTCTTGAGTGATGGAACAATAAGAGAGGAAGATTTTTTATCTTGTTCATAATGGCGTAAAGAGATTTTAGCAGTATCGGTCTCTACCGTCAGTTGCGAGGCAGGTTTTAATGTAGGAAACATAACTACCTTAAAGAAATGCGCAAGGCTTACACCTGAGGCTATTTAGGTTTGCGTTTGCAATAGGGATTGGGCCTTTCTTACTCTAAGGATGCAATACATGAAGAGCTTGGCCCATAAGGTCCCATCAGATGAGGTGGCACATCAGTAGATTGTTGGTTTTCATTTTGGTTTTTAGAATGTACTCAATTTGATTATGCTGTTAAGCAGAGATCATAGCTTTACTTTTCATTTTTTTTGGAGCATTTTGTCATTTTCAAGTTGAAGGCATGTTCCAAATTATGTAAGTGCCATTTGGTTTTTTCCTTACTAAAATTTACACTAGCAATGGTGTTTTCCTCAAATGAAAACACGTTTATTCAAAATTCACATAAATAATGTTTCAAACCATTTTTTTACACTTTTTTTTATGAAATCAAAACAACGCAAAACAACCAGGCCTAGTCCCAACACGCCAATAGGTGGGTTATGCCTAGGTCCACAATTCCCGACCGAAGCCCCGTCAGGCCAAGCCAGCCCACTACCCACCTTTAGTTACATTTAGCTTTCTTTGTTAGTTTTTTTAATGAATTAGGATGTTAAACCTCTGTTTACTAATCTGTTCATTACTTGTTATTCAAAAAATTATCTGACACCAATCATTATATAAAATTATCGTTATAATACAATCTCTATTTGCTTACTCTTAACTAGTCATTATAATAAATTGTCAGTAAAGTAACAACTTCCTTATGTATTATGATGATGGGCTGTTCATGACGTGTGCCAAAGGTATTCGACACAGGTAAACATGATGGCGGAGTGTGGGGTTCCATTATTTTGCTCAAAATGGGACGAGTAGTTACTTTTAGGTGCATGCGCCTTCCATAGTGGGTAGAGATGGTGACGAACAAGTTCCTATGTTTATGTATTGAATCAACAAATCATGGAAATTTCAATAGTGACATTTTAACTATAGCCACCTGTAAAGCAGTGTGTTGGAATAGGTGAAACCATGGGTTACCCATGGACTAAGACCAATCTTTCTACTAAGTACATGTTGTACCTTGATGCCATAGGTTGCGTCCATGGCCAATTAGGGGATAAAAATCGCCTTATGATCAGGGCATCCAATGAGTTGTGCCCACACCACTCAAATGTAAGTCTTTGATCATATAACGTCCATCTATTATTTCTATTGTCCATTTTTCCATCTTTCCCTCTATTACTAATAAATTTTCATTTTAGAAAAATCTGTTTCTTCAGTTATGGACAAAAAGGTGCCAAATATGGAAATTATGGCTGTTATGTTCCAAGGTTGGGGTTATAGCCCTTATTGCAAGACATGCACGATCCATATGATCATGGGGAAAAATGGACGTTGAATTTTTATTGGCTGAGATTATTGTCATCACATTTATAGTTGTTTGGTTATGTTTTTCCTTGTGTTTGTTGGACTTATAGTTATGGAATTTGGAATACGTTGGAGCATGAATTCTATTAGCATCAGTGTATTTGCACTACTAAAAATTATTCAACTAAAAACATTCAAACTTACATGCCTACCAAACCAATAACAGCGCATTCCCATCAACGAAAGTCTTACGTAAATGAAGAAACAACTCAATGTAATTGGCATACTCATTCCCGCATAGTTTGCTCATCCATGCTTAAAATGGACTTTTTTATCAATGGTGGGTCTAATGCTCACATTGATGCCAAAAGAACCATGCTAGATGCCTTATTATCCTATCATGGTGATTAACTGCATCTTCTCCTATACTACTTGCTTGTCCAACACTTTCGCAAGAGGGTGGTTCTCATTTTTGTGTATTGCCCTTACCGGGTAGCTCTTATGTAAGAGTCTTGGTCGTCATTCAAGTGTACGTAGTTATACAAATAAGAACATACAATGACTAATATGCTCTAAATGTCAGGGTTGTATAGGTTCACTCCACACAGAATAGCCCATTTCATTTTCACATTTTCAATAATTTGTTCGACAACATTGTGCATAATAGCATGTTCGAAATTAAACCACTCCCTCTCAACTTTAGGATGCCTTCTTCCAAAATCATTTTGATGGTTGTTCATAGCACAATACGTAACCAGAAATTTTTCCATGTTTGCATAGCTAGAATCAACTAGGCACCCAAGAAATGTGTACAACTCAACAAAATTTACATACTATAAAAAACCTTGAAACCTAATTCATGTGGGTTCATGCCTGGGGATGGCTTTGGGAAATGGGAGCTTAGCCTGACACATGCATCATGCAATACTTGGCTATCATGGACTACACCTACTATCCTAGCATATTCATGAATGAACCCCACATTAAAGTCATAGGCAATCATCACGTTTTGGCTAGTATGCCCGGAACTACCATGGTATGCCTATTGATCCCCATGACCATATATTTCAAACACATGTGTCTTATCTATTGCACTAATTGAATTGGTGAAGCCACCACCCCATTTTTTGACAACTTTAGGTAGACGTGTCAAGAAAGTTAGATCAGGTGGTTAAATTATAATTTTGGCCAGTGAAAGAAAAAATGCCAAAGCCATTTGAAGCCATTGAGAGATAGTAGTCAGTTGAGTACATGAATACTTGTCGGACATCTTTATATTTGAAACCCCTCGTAAGTGGCAATTTATAATGAACTATGAAGGTCATGATGTATTATGTGGTTGTCCAACAAGTCCTAGAAGTACATAATTGACATTCATCTAAGCATATGAACTGGCTGACACCGAATCATGGTTAGCTTTGCTCTGCTTGAGGATTTCTAAGATCTCCTACTGTATGTCAAGATCAATAACCCTGCCCTAGATGTGTTGGCCCTATTAAGTGCATATTTGGAAATAAATTGTGGATTGTGGATAGGCAATAGTGTGGTGTGGTCACCGAGTTACTAATTCATAAATAATGATCACCTTTTGCAAGAAAGATGTGTTCATTTCATCAAGATGATTGTAATGACTGTATTGTTGTTTTGGTGGACCTCTACATTCGTTGTGCCATTAACTGTAAGGAGGTTTTCGTTATGGACTAGCACACAATACTTATACTATTTAGTACTAGTCTAAATGCGTTTAGGCAATGATTTCAGATGTCAATTAACTACTTCTAGGCCTTGTTGGATGACCTTGTAATGCATTATTGCCTTCATAGTTCATCACGAATTGCCACCAATGAGGGGTTAGCCATGATTTTTACAATATGTGTGCACGGG
The DNA here is from genome assembly GCA_005392925.1 of Aquilaria sinensis. Taxonomy (NCBI): domain Eukaryota; kingdom Viridiplantae; phylum Streptophyta; class Magnoliopsida; order Malvales; family Thymelaeaceae; genus Aquilaria; species Aquilaria sinensis. The sequence continues at coordinate 380,373 of SMDT01001590.1, read as the reverse complement.
CTCAAATATAAAATGTTTGACAAGTGTTCACACACACAACTAGCACCATCTCTCATTGGTGTTGGAAGGTTTTAGTATCTGTTCTTTCATGGGCTGAAGTTATAATTCAAACCCGCTAATCTAACTTTCTTGACTCGTCTACCTAAGGCTGTCAAAAATTGGGGTGGTGCCTTTGCCAATACAATTGGTGTAATAAATGGGACACATTTTTTCAAATATATGGTTGTGGGGATCAATAGGCATACCGTTGTCATTCTGGACATACTAGCTGAAACGTGATGGTTGCTATGACTTTAATAAAGTGTCCATTCAAGTATATGCCAGGGTGCTAGGTATAGTCCATGATAGCTAAGTACTGTACGATGCTTGTAATAGGTCGAGTTCGTGTTTCCCGAACCTGCCAGCGAGTATGAACATGCATTAAATGGTTTTTAGGTTTTTTAATACAATATGTCAATTTTGTTAAGTTGTGGACGTTCCTTCGACAGGTTATTTTTACCTTATTAATTCAAGCTATGTAACACATGGAAGGACTCTTCAATTTAAGGATCAAATTATTTCTAAGCAAGTTGAAATCAATGTGGCCAGGTCCATTTGGACTGGAAAAAGTCACACCTTACAAAGTTGTTGAATTGAAGGTGGAAAATGAAATGACATTTCAAGTCAATGGGCTAACGTTGAAGCATTGTTATGGAAAGGAGACTTAAGTTACCGGCAAGCATTTCGCTTGGTGAATCCATTTGGTTAATTCTTCAAGAAAAAGAGAGTCACCTTGTTGGGAGGCACCCTAATATTTTCTTTACATTTAGTTCATAATTTGTTTATTTTATAGTTAGATTAAATTTTTCTCATTTAATAAGATTAATTTTTCTGTATTTTGTAGGTGGGAGGAAGATTCCAAGATTAACACTTATGAGGTTTTTTGTATATGAATTCACCAAAAAATAAAATAAGGGGCTATGGGTGAAAATATTTTTAAGAATTCTACGCAAGTCCTGCGTCCCCAGCACCAGGATTGTGCACGAATGCCACAACATGATAAAGAAACAGCACTACAGTGCCAGTGTACATGTGCTTGGCACTACAGTGCCAATAACACAAAATGCTCTATTTTATTTCTTCTTCCTGAACATATTTCACACACAAACACAAATTTTTTTAAGCTTTGAACCCTAGCCATTATGTGCGCTTCACTACTCAATCTTCTTGTTGATTTTTTTCACAAATCAAACTTTAGTAAATGACTCTCCTCATTTTTGCTTGAAAGTGTTGGAACCATGAGGAATGCTGTATGTGTGAATTTGGGCAAAAATTTGCAGGTTATGATGTTTTCATCTAATTTCTTGCTTATTCTTGAGTTTGTTGTTGATAGGAAAGTGATTCTAAGCTTGTATTGTTGATTTGGATGCCAAAATCATGCTTGAAAATTCAGCCATGAAGACCTACGAAATTTTCATGGTGAACATTGTTTGATGCTTGTTCTTGATTATTTTGTTGTTACAATTGCTTAATTCTCACTTGTAATGAATAGATCTAATAAGATTTGTAATCAATTTGAGTTACATTGCATGAATTTTGCATTGTAATTTTACGGAAAACTCAAGAGCATGAACATGGACAATGTTGCCATAAAGGGTTTAAAGGATAATGTGGCTTCATGTGAGGACTTTTTGCATGAGTTCTTTATATTTCTCACATCTAGGTGAAGAATACTATGTGGACGAATACTTATTTTCCACCCAAATGCATGTTTGCTTGGTTAAAAATCATTGAAGTTATACTATGTCATCATGACTTGTTTTGTTTATGCAATGTTCATGGCTCTACCTCCTATACTTGCGAGCTTATTTGGATTAGTTTAATGATTTGAATAGCATCTAGGTAGGGCATAGAACATGGTTCTAGGGTACTAGGACATGGAGTTAGTTCTGGGGTGGATGTGCCTTCCATAGTGGGCAGATATGGTGAAGAACAAGTTCCTACGTTTCTATATAGAATCAAAAACTTATGGGAATTTTAATAGTGGCACTTTAACCAAAGCTTGTTGGAGAGTAATGCACCGGAAAATGAGTGAAACCACCAGCTTCCTATGGAATAATAAGTAGCTTAGAATCTTCTGGACCATTTTTTGCGCCAAGTACATGTTGTACCTTGATGCCATAGGTTGCATCCATGGCTGGGTGTGGGATAACTACCACATGATTAGGCATCCAATGAGTGGTAGGTGCACCGCTTTCATGGAAGTCTCTGATCCCTTATTGTCCATATACTATTTATGTTTTCCATTCTTTCATTTTTCCCTCCACTATTAACAAATTTTCATTTTAGAAAAAACCGTTTCTTCTTCAATTAAGGGACACAAAATTTCCAAATATGGAAATTGTGGATGCACTATTCCAAGGTTGGGGTTATAGCCCTTATTGCGAGACATAAGTGATCCACAAGACCTAAGGGAGTAATGGACATTGAGTTTTTTATAGTTGAGATTATTGTCATTATGTTTATTGTTGTTGGGTTATGTTTTATCTTGTGTTTGTTGGACTTATGGTGTTGACATCCAGAATACATTGAAGCGTGAATTATATTAGGATTCATGTATTTGCATTATTAAAAATTGTTTAACTAAAAACATTCAAACTTACGTGCTTACTTAACCAACAATAATGCATGCCCACAAATTAAACTCTTGCACAGACTGAGAAATAACTCACTGTGTAACCAGTCCTGTATAGTTTATGCATCTATGCTTGAAATGGACTTTCTATTAGTGGGGGGTCTAATGCTCATGCTAACATTGAAAGAATTGTGCTACCCACTCTGCTATCCTATCATGTGTTTGGGCAATTGACCACATCTTCTCATATACCGCATGCTCATCTAACAGCTCCACAAGAATGTTGTTCTCATTTATCGTGTGCGTCCCATACCGGCCCGCTCTTATGTCAAGGTCATAGACATTATTCAGGCATACATACTTATATAATACATAACATGCAACAACTAATCTACTCTAAATGTCATCATTATATAGGTTCATTCAGTGGAAAATAACCCATTTCATTTTCACATTTCCAATAATTTGTTCAACAACATTTTGCATACTAGCATGTGTGAAAATTAAACTGACCTTGGCACCTTTAGGCTACCATTGTCCAAAATCATTTTGATGATAGTTCACACCATGATGTGTAGCAAAAATTCCTTCCATGTTTGTGTAGCCTGAATTAATGAGGTAAAAATCAGTTCCCCAAGGAACATCCATAACTTAACAAAATTGACATATTGTATAAAAAACTTGAAAATCAATTCATGTGTGTTTATACCTTATGGTGGGATTAGGAAGTGAAAGCCTGACATGTTATGTGGATCATGCAGTACTTGGTTGTGCCATCTTGGCATACACATGAATGAACACCCTATTAAAGTCACAGACAGCCATCACATGTTGGCTAATATGTCCGGAATGACCACGGTTTGCCTATTGATCTATAGAACTGTATATCCAAAACACATGTGTCGTCTCTATTGCACCAATTGCTTGTCAAGTATGAAAAGAGCATGGTCTGAGCATTAAATGGAGATTTTCGTCAAAATATCTTCTGGGCAGATTTGAAGCCATTTCTCTGAACAATATCCCTTATCCAACTTTTCAAACACTACTCACCTCTATCTTGTTCATTTGTCCAAGTAAATTGAGAACCTTTCATAGGAGTTAGAAAAAGTTGGAATTAACGTAACAAATTAAAAGCAATTGGTTGTTCGAATGGTACTACCTTTTGTTCCAGTCTTCTTAGAGGAATTAAGAACATGATTGAATCTGCCCACTTAAACAAAATGGAGAGAGTAATGCCGAATAACAAAATATATTGAACTCCATGTGCGGCCCTATGAGTAGATGTTGGGTGACTATAAATTGAGCAAAAGAGGTAAAGTTGATCAAACTCATCCTTAACTTCTAGAAATAGAAGGTGGCAATTGCAATGAAGCATATTATGAACAAAATTATTCAACCAAGTTACCCAAATATCCTACCAATTGCATCACCCTATAAAGCATAAGAATTGAGAACCTTACATTGGCTATGGAGGCTAAGTATATTCTTATTAGGCAGAAGTGCATTAATAACCCTCCAACTTACACGAATTTGAACGAGTTAGTCCCTTAATTTGGACTCAGTAAATAAAAGTCCTCAAACTTGTGAAAATAGGGCGACTTAGTCCATTTCATACAGAAATCTTGCCACGTATGCTAAAGTGAAGTTACACCAGTCATCTTTCCATGTGCGGAAATAAGCTTTTAGCCATTGGATTTGTTTAGTTTTTCAATTTCCTCTTTAAATATCTTATAGTACTTATAATTTAATCACTTAAGTTAATTTGTACTTTATTTCATTATAAAAAATATTCATCTTAATTTTTTTCACTTTTTATTAGTTTATATTTATAAAAAATACCTAATACTTTGTTTTTATGTATTTTTTACAAAAACATGCTGGTATCTTTTAATGAAAAATATACCCCTTTCAATAAATAAAGTTTTCCTTTACATAGAGTACATGACCCCTCCAATCTATAGCTAGCATGTTTGCAATAAAAAAAAATACATTAGCTTGGAAATTTTATGAAATAAAAATGTACTACCTTCAGTAAAACACTAGTATATTTTTTAATGCAAAAATATACTAGTATATACTCTTTGTAATAAAAACAATAGAGTCTCCTTCTTTCAATGTAATAAAAATACATTAAACATGCTAGCATATTTTTTGAATTAAAAAATATACTAATGTAGGATGTCATTCATTAAATGGACAAATAGTACAAGATGATTATGGATGGTGATATCGTATGGATCAATTGTTTCAATCAAATGTTGAAAATGGTAGGTGCCCTTTTTTTTTTCATTATCTAACAATGAAATGCGAAGAAAAGGCATAGGAAAAACAAGAATCTTGTTAAAATATTTTTAAAAAATATGTTAAAAAATAGTTTAAAATTCTAGGGATTAATATATGGGATGAAAAGATTTAATTACCCCCATTGGTAGATTTTCTGTATATGTATATAGCGTTACTAAAATCAAAAGAAAAAATAAACTGATTTGTCAAAAAGAGTTTTTATAATGCAAAAAATACACTACTCCCTTTATTATGTATAGGAAGATGCGTTTCTCCAGGCACAAAAACTATGGTGTGCATAGTTTATTATGTTTTTCTTTTGCTCTTGAAACTAAAGTTAAAAAAATTCCTTTTTGGATTGAATGTAGTGAGAGTTTAAATAATGATTAGAAATGAAAAGATTTTTTTCTGAGTTTTGTGTAGAGATAGTTTAAATGATGGTAGTAAGGTAAAGTAAATGTTAAAATCTGTCCAAAGAGAGAAAACACTTCATCCTTTTAGGGTGATTTAAGAAAGGATATGTTTCATCCTTTTTGGAGAGATTAGTATATATTTATGAAAAGTGAAATAGGAAAAAAAAAGGAAAATTATAAAACATAAAACTGAGGTATCGTCAAACTAACATTTATGATGATGATGACTATTATTATTATTTACAATTTAAACAAGGTTTCCTAGTAAGATGAAGGTTTTTGAAATTTTAAGTTTAAAAATATCAAAGAAATAAAGCTTAATGGTAATTTGTTTATTTCTACTTTGAAAAAATTAACACCATCCATTTTTCCCATTACCACTTGAAATATGTCACTCTATTTTTGTAAGTTCGATGATTCATGCAAACTGAGTTCCAGTTTAGGGACTAGCATATACTGACATGTAGTATTAAGTTACAGGAGTAATTTTATTAATGAGTCTACTTTGGACCCTATCCCACCCTACCTAAGGCCACTCTTTGGCTATAAAGAAGAGAAGATTTGAACCCTGGCTGACTATAAAGAATGATAGGTATCATGCAAATTTGCTAAAGAGCCATCGGCTAGTTCTTTATTACTTGAGCTTTTGAGCCAAATGTGCTTTGCTCCTCATTTTTTTTAACTTCATATAAATCTCGTGCATAATTTTATTTATATCCTTTAATCCTTATTGTTGAGTAATTCACTTTGGTAGTCGATTATGGAGAATTTTACACACAAAATTTTTTAAAGAATTCCATCTTATTAAATGATGTGTTAAGTATTTAATTACTAGACAATTTGGATTTTGATATGCATACGATATATATACATAAACATACATATATACATACATAGATAGACACACACACACACACACACACACACAACCAAAGGGAGCAAATTTGCCACTTAAATTTACAGGGGAGAGTAATTTTGTCGCTGAACTTTTTTTATTAGCAAATTGGCCATTAACAATTTCATTATAGGCAAATTTGCCACTCAACATTAAATGATGGGAATATTCAATATATTCAGAGAATATTACATGATACAACTCTTAAATAAGTCACTAAAAGTTTTCGGCTTAACCCTTAGCTAACCAAACCCTTTAGAACACCCAAATGAGTCAAACATATGTGTTTGACTATACACCTTTATTGCTGAGTCTTCTTGTTTTTACATTCCTCATTGTCACTGAGCAACCTTCTAGCGTTGATGCCATTGATCGTTTATTCTTGAACTACAATACTTCTAGATTTAGTTCCAATTGCATCAATCGACCCTTGTTTGATTAAAGTTTGTTTTAGGGAGCATTGTCATTGATGGTGGAAGAGTGGAGGTTGTGCTGATGGTGGAAAGGGTGGGGGATGATAAAGGCTACAATGGTATACTGGAGCAAAGATGATGGTGGAAGTGATAGATTTAAAAACTTAGGGGCCTATGTGTTGAGTAAAGAAAACTTGGAATTGAAATTCATATTTCCTCATCTTTTTCACGTTTGCCACATTAAACAATTTTAACGGTCAGTGGCAAATTTACTTCTAATACAAAACATTGATGGCAAATGTGCACTTTACTAAAAGATTGACAGAGAATTTGCCCAAAACAAAATCCAGTGGCAAAATTATTCTCCATCCATAAACTTCAGTGGCTAATTTGCCTTTTTGTGTTTGTGTGTGTATATATATATATGCAGGGCAATATTGACTTTTTCACATAACAGAGTGAATATTAGATTAACATGTGGGAATTTAGCTATTCTTTTATAAAAGGTTTTTGCACAAGAACTCTGAAACTATAACCCAAGCTAAACTTGCTGCAATGTTGGGTATGAAATGCGACGTTTTTGTCTTGCAATAAAGGAAACACAATTGACAATAGAACAGTTTCCCTACAAAAATAAATATTCTGTCTAGTAAGGGATTTAACATTGTTCTGTTTCTTTTTATTTTTGGTACTTAGAATACCAAGTAAAGAGAGCTATGGGAAAAAACAAAAAAAAAGGCAGCAAACTGGTGAGCCAGGAGAACCTTGCGACAAAAGACCACGACCGTCGAGCACTGAGGCAAGGAATCTAGGACCGTTGTGAGTTGGTGAGCATGGCTGGACTTATTCTGATTTATGTTAGCGAACTACAAACCCTTTTTAAAAGTTCCATCTTTTACATGAATGCGTTGACATTTAAACAAGAAAATAAAAAACATATATTAAAAACACAGATGCTTGCCCTTTGTACCGGTGCACATAATATTTATCCTTAAAAAAAATCTTGGGAAAGGAAATAGATCATCCTTATGAGTTTGACTTTCAAAAACAAAAACAAAAAAAAAAAGAGAAAAGGCCAAAAAAAAAAGTCCCTATTACTTTATCCACATCTCCGCTGCGACTTCTTCCTCGTCTGCTGCTTTGTGTATAGTATCAACCATGCTTATTGCCTCCAACCAATAGGCCCATTGTCCACTTCCAACCATTGTTTCTTGTCACTTACAGACTAATTCACTCTTTACTGGCTAAATCTCACCCTACCATTGGCACGCTACCATTCACGGCAATCGATTTACTAGCATTCTTCCTTTCCACCTGCCCTTTGCCCACCATAATTTCCTTTTTTTCGTGTTGAATCTCCATTCTAGTGGCCACTATTGTATTGTTTTTCAATCAGTAAGAAATATGTTGACACCCTCATTTAGATTAATTATAAATTGAGATTTTTTCTTTTTCATTGTATTGGCATCAATTTATTATTTCATTTATCAATTGTATTCAAAGGTTTCAGTCATGCCATGTTGAAATGTGTCTAGACAAGAATCAGGGCAGTGATAGCGCTAATGTGATATAAGAATCAAACTTTAATTTCTTTTCAAAAAATTAGTGTAGGGTTTTAGTATAGGAAACTAGTGTAGTGGAATTAATCGAAACACCTATGGGATCCATGTGCAATGCGGTAAACCGAGTGTTGAGTCAAATCACAAAACATGAATAGATGATGTTTTCAAGCTCTATAAGATGTCCACACAAATCAGTTGAATCACCATGACTCCATGAATTTGGCTAGAGTGTTCCTCATGTACTCACAGTGCTGGCTTACGTACTTCGAGGAAAATGAAAAGGGAGTGTAGTTGGGATTTTAGAACTTTTTTCTGGTTTCATCCATAAGGGTTCTCACAAGGAATGCACACTATACATCCTTATATATAGTAATGCTTTAATCCGATGTCAAGTAGGTTGCATAACCTTAAAATAATTAGGTGTAATTTTAGGTTCAATTATGGGCTCAATGTTTTGGCCACTAGTTAATCTGAAATCACCATGAAACTATAATCAAACAATTGGGCCTATGCACTCAAATCATAGTTTTGAATTTCATGCCATACTAGCCACTACGGCCAGTACATACTAGTACCAGGGACAAAACAGCATGGGATGGTTTGGTTTCATCTTGGATTGTATATCGGTGTGTACTGGCTGGGTACCGATATCTTATGTGGTACTGGTCCCGAACTGTTACAAGCTTTAAAAAAATAAAATTTAAAATATAAAAATAAAGAAACTAAAACTTTCCCTACCTTATACAATTACCACAATTTTTTGTTTTAGGAGTCTAAGACTCAATAAACATCTAATAGTCGAGAGACACACAAGAGGCGAGAGCTGCTCCACAACCTCCACCTTTATTGGTAGATTTGTTCCACTATCTCCGTCAACTAACTCCACCATTGCAATAAACGAAGCTCCACCACTTTGGAGGTTTCTTCTTTCTCTATTTCTCTTTTTAGGTTTGGTTAGGTTTAGTGTAAACAATTAATATTTTGGGGAATTCAAATAATGAGATTAAATTAAGTGGAAATTAAAATGACTTTAGTTCCCATTAGAAATTTATGCCATGACTTCGTTTTCATCTATTGCTTTGGTTAGTTTGAGTTTTGCTATTTTTTATTTGGGTAACAATGAAAATAGAGATGGTTTTAGTTAAGTTCCTATTTGTGAAACTTGATGAAAATGGCCAGTTATAGTTTATTTTTGTTAAAAAAGCTAAATGTGATCTTAATTTTTCATGATTGCTTTGCTTGGTAGCTAATTGTTGTTGAAAAATCCAAATGCCACCTCTCTTGTTATTGAGTGTGGAACAGGTATTAATTCCAAAGTTCCTTTTTGTGCTTTAGGTGCATTATAATTATGGGTGAAACTAACACCCAAAACCCGATTACTGACCTGAACCCAACTCGAAAAAAGTGGGTTAACGTCGGGTTTGATAGAAAATAATGTATGAATTGACCTAACCCAATTAGTATGTGCCAAAATCGGTTCGGTTTGGGTTTCGACCTGACTAACCCGACTAGATAGAAACTCCCAGGCCCAGGCCCAATTCTACACTCTGTTGACTGTTGTGACCTAGACCTAGACCTAGAACCATCCCCAGGCATCTCTGTCACCCACTCTCTCAAACTTCACTGAATCACTATGCCCTAATTCCCGAATTCCATAGCCACTTGCCTTCGTTGAGTCCTAACTACTAGTGCTACTACATCCATGGCTGCCATCATCGACTTCACCCTATCTTCATCACCAACAAAGGTCATCTAGAGCAGTGTCACATAGTTGCCTTGCCTCCTCGTCCATTGACTGATGTCGCCTCGCTCACTTCTCCTCATATGTTACTCCATTCATCGATTGTCAGTTGTCACTTTGTCTCTTCTTTATTTGCCGCTTCGCCTCACCATCACCAACGATCAAAGCCACTGTTGTTCTTGTCTAATTGTCTTCTTCTCCTCTATGATGTCCTTCATAGTTCAGCCTCTTACCCTTGCCAAAATAGGGTTTTCTTTTTGTTCCAAAGGAGTGGCACTTAATGAATTGGGTTAACCCTATTTTGTACAACCCAAACCTGATTAATTTGGGTTCAAGTCAATTTAGGTTATATGAAAATTTGGGTCGGGTTAAGGCCCATGGAAAAGGAGAAGAGTATTTATAATTCGACTCGGGTTTCGACATGAGCCTAAAATCTTGACACTACTTTCATCCCTGATTTCAACTTATAATAGGTTTCTTTTCGCGCTGTCAATGCATTTCATTAGTATTCAATTCACTTGTACTTGTAACAAGTTTGTTCAAGCAATTTTAGTTTATATGCTATAAAACTTATTTTTTATATATTGTTTTTAAATAGATGGCAACACCAATTCCTAAGCATCTAATAGTACTACACCAACTTTTGAGAATGCAACTCCTCTAAATTCATGTTCTACGCAAAACAATGATCCACTTAGGTTCATTGTAAAAATGTGGGAGGAAGGAAAAGCCAATGCATTTGTATATATTGTCACAAGCTTATTAAAGATGAAGAAATTACCAGCCTCAAAGAGCATTTAGCTGGAGTTGTAGGAAATATTTCCAGGTGTCCTAAAGTATCTAAGGTGTGCAATGGAAAATGAAGAAATTCTTGGATGATAGCAAACAAGAAAAATGATGGTGGAGGACCATCTAGCTCAGAGGCTTCCAAGACACCCAAGGATCCATTGAAGATGAGCTCTAGACATCTTACAAGGAAAAAGGCCAAAGAACCACAAGAAGCACTCCAAGTGTTCATCTTAGGACTCTTGGAGCTCACCGTGGAGGCCTTGCACACCATCTTATAATCTAGTTGGGCATTTCAAGTTCAGAACTTCATAACTTCAAATCATACCATATAATGAAGGTTCTAGCTGAAGAAACTCAAGAAAGCTCATCAAAACTAGGAGGCCCAAGGCAAAACCCCAAGTGAGCCTTCGGGCACACTCAAGAGCCTTATAGGATCCCTATTGGGCATTCTTGTATGTTTGAGCATTTTTTTTCAATTTTCTTGGTTCGTTTGTTTTCCCCACATGTTATTTAGCTAAGTAACAAGTTTGGAACACATGGGAAATAAGATTCAAGTTGCTTTGAGTAATACTTATCTATCTTGTTCTTTCTCAACTCTTCAGTGCACTTGTGTAATAAGTTATTCTTTTCCAATCCAATTTCTTCTAACTTCTCTTCTACAATTCTACTTTTCACCTTTGACTCTGTTTCTAACTTTTTTTTATTTTCCTCCTCTATCACTTTCTTCTTCTTGGATTGAGTTTGGTGGAGTATAGTCGGGTGTGCTTTAGAATTAAATGTCTTGGGCAACACGCAACCATCAAGTGGTATCATAGCCAAAGTTCAACAAGTAGGACCTATCTATCTTATCCTTTATGTTATTTACCTTTATTTCATTGAGTTCTTGCATTATTTCATTCATCCTAATTCATTTTGTCCCTATCATTTTCAGATTTCTTTATGTGTGTCCAAAGTGCCTTCAACTGAATCCTTCTTTGTTCTTCTTCATTCAAGTCACCCAAGTGTTGTTTCCAATTAGTGTCTTTGTGTTCTTGCATCCAAAGTATCTAGAAAATACCAACAATAATTCATTCACATTCTATTTGAATTGCATCTTTCAAAACAAGTTGCATACTCTCTCTTGTTACAAGTTATTGATTCTATTGTTTTCTCTTGTAGCAAAAGGTGATTCAAAGTTCTAAAAGGCCAAGTCCAACAAGAAAATCAATAAGTATTAATCAAAAAAAGGCTACAAAATAATTTGAAAGAAGGAAAAGCTTCAGTTTTCAACAAAAACCCCTGTTGCCTGAAACCTAAATCTCAAAAACTTTAATTTTCTATCTCTTGTTCTTTTAATCTTTCATTGGAAGAGCATCCTATCCTTGCATCATCCTATCTTTTCAAAGTGTTTTCTATTTTTTTTTATTTTTTTCAAGAAGGATTTTGAAAGGTTTTGAAGGATATAAAGTCCTTATTATGTCCTTTGAGTGTGTTACTTTAGAACTTGGGAGCTTTGATTGTTTGAGCAACTTTCCATTAAAAAATTTGAGAGAAAAATAATTTTTTTGAGGATCTTTGATTTCATATTCAATGTACAAAAAAGTTTCCTAAGACATAAAGGAAGATATGGAGGCTTGACCTATGCAAGCCATACTTGACCTAACTTCCAAATTTCAAGCCATGATGAAGAGGATGGAGAGAATGGAGGAGTCCCAAAGGATACTTGAGCAAGGTGCTTCCAAAGCACCATAAAGAGGTTTCCTAAGCTGCCTACCTAAGGTTCCCTTGAGGAGAGATCCAACTACAAGTGAAGAATCCACCAACAATGTGGTGGATGACCTTAAAAGTGTGAAACCAACATGGAGACCCGTGAGGAGCTAGCAAAGGGAAGACCCCAACCTCAATGCAATCAAGCTACAAATTCCACCATTCAAAGGAAGGAGTGAACCAGAGGCATTCTTTGAATGGATGGCCAAATTGGAGATGATCTTTGAGTGCTATGCTTATCCTAAGGACAAGAATGTAAAGATTGCCATTTTGGAGTTTTTTGCATTTACTTTTGCTTAGTGGACTCAGGTTATGAATTATAGACAAAGAAATCATGAGGGCTCATGCAAAATGGCAAGAATTGAAGTCCATGATAAGGAAGAGGTTTGTGTTGAGCTACTATCAAATGGAGCTCTATCAAAAGCTATAAGTCTCAACTAAGAAACCAAGTCTATAGAGGACTATTTCAAGGAATTGGAGCTGACCATGCTGAGAGACATCGTAGAGGAGGATTAAGAAGCAACCATGGCCAAATTCTTGCATGGCCTAAACCCGAACATTGCTACCTTAGTTGAGTTCCATCCTTATATGGAGCTTCATAATATGATGCATGTAGCCATTTGGGCAGAAAGACAACTCAAGATGAGAGGGGCAGCAAGGTTTTCCATAAAACCTAACCTTAATCCAAAGCCAACATGGAGCAATGATAGGAGGATTGAAGAGCTAAGGAAGGAGGACTTCAAGGCCAAACCTAAGGCACCCTTCAAAGACCAACCCCAAATGCCTCAATAAGGTAATTTCAATTCTAAGATTAGATGTAGAAATCATTACTAACTTAGCATTAAGTGACATGGTAGGGGGCATCTAGTAAGGGATTGTGTGAATCAAAGAACCATGGTGCTCAATAATGTAGGAGAGATAGTCACAATTGGAAGTAAATGAGAGGAGTATGAAGTGTCAATCATGGAAGAAGAGCCTAAGATAGACTTTGTGGAGGAAGGAGTAACATTTATGGCTAGAAGAGCCTTGAATGTTCACATCAAGGAGGATTACAACAAAAAAGAAAACATCTTTCACACTAAGTGTTACATAGAAGGTACAATGTATAGCATGATTATAGATAGAGGAAGTTCTACTAATGTTGCTAGTACCACTTCGGTTGAGAAGTTGCAGTTGCATACTACAAAAATCCTAAGACCTTACAAGCTTCAATGGCTCAACAACGAAGATGAGGTGAAGGTGACCAAGCAAATCATGGTAGCCTTCAAAATTGGGAGATATGAAGATGAAGTGCTTGTGATGTTGTTCCCATGAAGGCAAGCCATATTCTTTTAAGGAGGATGTGGCAATATAATCCGAGAGTTATATATGATGGTTTCAAGAATATTCCTTCCAATTGAAAGACAAGACCATCACATTGACACTACTTTCACTGCAACAAGTCTTGGAGGATCAAAGGAAGATTCTTAATGAGGTTGAAAGAAAAATCAATGAGAATAAAAGAGAGTTGACAGATTAAGAGAGACATGTAAGGTAAGTGACCTTGAGGAGAATAAAAGTGTTGAGAGTTCTTAAGGTAAAAGTAGAGGAAGAAATTTGATAGAATAAAAGAGATTTTTATGATAAAATGAGTGATGTGAGGAAAGCTCTTCAAGCATAAATGCCAATGCTTATTTTACTTTACAAAAAATCCTTATTCTTATCTAGTAACTTTACTAACAAGCTTCCTAGTGTTATTGTTTCTTTGCTGATAGACTTTGAAGATATCTTTCTTGAGGAGCCAAGAAGACAACCCCTTAAGAGGAATTCAACATCAAATAGAGCTAATTCCTAGAGCTCTCATTCCAAACAAGCCAGCTTATAGGAGCAACCCTAAGAAGACCAAGGAAATCCAAAAATAAGTGGACGACCTACTTTTAAACGGCTATGTGAGTGAGAACTTAAGTCCTTGTGTTGTGCTTGCTATCTTGGTGCTTAAGGAATATGGTATATGGAGGATGTGAAAGGATTATAAGCCAGTCAACAAAATCACTATAAAATATAGACAACCCATTCCTAGATTAGATGATATGCTTGATGAATTGTATGGTTCCACTCTATTTTCTAAAGTTGATCTTAAAAGTGGTTATCATCAAATTAGGATGAGAGAAGGTGATGTATGGAAGACTACCTTTAAAACTAAATTTGGGTTATATGACTGCTTAGTAATGCCATTTGGTTTATCCAATGCTTCTAGCACTTTTACGAGGCTTATGAATCATATTTTAAAGGAGTTCATTGGAAAATTTGTGGTTGTTTAGTTTGATGACATCTTGGTGTATAGTAAGGGTTCACATGAGCATGTTGATCATCTAAGACGTGTTAGAAACTTTAAGAGCACAAAAGTTGTATGCTAATCTTAAGAAGTGTTCTTTTTTTAATAACCATGTGATCTTTCTTGGTCTTGTTGTGAGCTCAAAAGGTGTGGAGGTTGACCAGTAAAAGGTAAAGGCTATTAAAAAATGGACAACCCTTAAATTTGTTTTGGATTTGAGATTTTTTCATTGCCTAGTGAGTTTCTATAAGAGGTTTGTAAAAGATTTCTTAAGCATTGTTGCACCTTTGAATGAAGTAGTAAAGAAAAATATAGGTTTTAAGTGGGAAAAAGCATAAGAACATTCATTTAGAGAGCTTAAGGACAGATTGAGTAATGCACCCATATTAGCTTTGCCATATTTTTCTAAGATTTTTGAAATTGAATGTGATACATGTGAACATGGTATTTGAGCTGTTTTGATGCAGGAAGGAAGACCCATAGCTTACTTTTGTGAGAAGCTAAGTAGAGCTACCTTGAACTATCCCATCTATGACAAAGAGATGTATGCCTCGGTTGAAGCTCTTGAAGCTTGGCAACATTACTTGTGTCCAAAGAAATTCATTATCCATATGGACTACCAATCTTTAAAGCACTTAAAGGGCCAAGGAAAGTTGAATAAAAGGCATTCAAGGTGGGTAGAATTCATATAAATTTTTCCATACCATATCAAGTATAAACAAGGTAAGGAAAACATTGAGGCTGATCCATTATCAAGGAGGTATGTTCTTCTTTCTTCTTTAGATGCTAAGGTTTTAGGTTTTGAATACTTGAAAGAACTGCATGAAAATGATTTTGACTTCAATGAGCTATATGGTGCACATTTGAGTTTTGATAAGTATGATATAGTTTATGGTTTTATTTTGAAATGAGATAAGTTGTGTATTCCTAAGCATTCTTTGAGATCTTTGGTAGTCCAGAAAGCCCATGAAGGAGGATTAGGAGGACACTTTGGTGTTGAAGAAACCAAAAGTGTTCTAAAAAAGAAGTTCTATTGGCCAAACATGTAAAAAGATGTTGCAAGATTTTGTGCTAGTTGTCTTAAGTGTAAAAAAGCTAATTAAAAACTAAATCCTTATGGACTTTATACTCCATTGCTTTTTCCTACTCACCCATGGATTGATATTTCTATGGATTTTGTTGTAGGACTCCCTTAGACAAAGAATGGAAAAGACTCAATCTTTGTGATTATGAATAGATTCTCAACTATGGCACATTTTGTTCCATGTCAGAAAACAGATGATGTTGTGAATATGGCCAATCTTTTCTTCAAGAAAGTTTTGAGATTGCTTGGAATTCCAAGGACAATTGTAAGTGATCTATATTTGAAGTTCCTTAGTCATATTTAAAGAGTTTTGTGGAGCAAGTTAGGTACTAAACTCATGTTCTTTACTATTGGTTATCCACAAACTGATTGCCAAATCGAGGGAGCAAATATAACTTTGATTACAATCTTAAGAGCCATCATTCAAAGGAACTTGAAGACTTGGGAGCAAGTTTTTCCTCATGTTGAGTTTGCTTATAATAGGGTAGTGCATAAAATAACCTGGTATTAACCTTTTGAAATTGTTTATGGCTTTAATCCACCAACCCTTATGGACTTATGCCTTTGCTTTTAAGCCAACTTTTTAGTGTAGATTAAGCTAAAAAGGCGAAGATGGTAAAGCATTGCATGAGAGAGTAAGGCTGCAAATTGAAAAGAAGACTCACCAATATGCAAGCAAAGATTACAGGGGAAGGAAAAAATGACCTTTGAACCCAGAGATTGGGTTTGAAATCATATGAGGAAAAAAAGATTTCCTAAACAAAGAAAGTCTAAGCTTCAACCTCGAGGAGATGGTCTATATTGAGTGTTGAAGAAAGTCAATGAAAATGACAACAAATTGGACTTAAGAGGTGAGCACAATGTTAGTGCCACGTTTAATGTTTCTAACCTATATTGGTTTGATGTACGTGATGATTTGAGCACAAATCTTTTCTAGGAATAAAAGAGTAATGGAGGACCATCTAGCTCAGAGGCTTCCAAGAAAACCTAGGATCCATTGAAGATAAGCTCTGGACCTTTTACAAGGACAAAGACCTAAGACACATAAAAAGCATTCCAAGTGTTCATTTTGGCATTCTTGGAGCCCACTATAGAGCCCTTGCCCACCATCTCACAATCAAGTCAGGCGTTTCAAGTCCAGGACATTTAGAACTTCAAATTGTACCACATAATGAATATGCAAGTTGAAGTAACTCAAGAAAGCTCATTGAAACTAAGACACATAAGCCAAAACCCCTAGTGAGCCTTCAGGCACACTCGAGAGCCTCCTAAGAGCCGTACTAGGCATTCTTGTATTCCCAAGTGTTTTTGTTCAATTTTCTTAGTTTATTTTCCCCATTTTTTATTATCTAAGTAATAAGTTTGGGACACATGGGAAGCATGCCACATGGATATAGGTTGGAGGAGTGTTCAAACCATGTTTTTTAAGCCTAGTTTGACTAGGATTACATCTTTTACTAGGTTTAGGGTTTTTCTTTCATTTAATTTGTGTAAAGCTAAAAACCCTAGCTTCTTAACTATTAATAAGCCCTATTTTTGTTTTTATAAGCAAATTAATAAGATTCAAGTTGCTTTGAGCAATACTTATCTCTCTTGTTATTTCTCAACTCCATGGTGCACTTGTGGAACAAGTTCTTCTCTTCTAATCAAATTTCTTCTAACTTTTCTTCTACAATTTTGCTTTTCACCCTTGACTCTATTTTTAACTTCTTTTTTTTTTCTCCTTTAATTAATTTCTTCTTCTTGGACCGAGTTTGGTGGAGCATATTTGGGTATACTTTGGAACTAAGTATCTTAGGCAACATGCAACACATCTAAAGAAGATGAAGTTCAATCAATAAAAAGATAGGAGACCTACTAATCCCTGACCCTGCTTATCAATCTTTGAGTGAAGATGATGAAAAGAACATACTGTTAAACCAACGTCTAGTAGGGGAGAAATGAATGAGGAGCATTCAAGATAATGCTAGTTCTCCAAAGAAAATGAAAGGAGTCAAGAGTTTTTTTTGCTCCAGGAACAACTGTCAGTGCCTAGCTTTTAAAGTCTAAGAAAGTTGTGCATCGAACAAAGCTAGTATGGCTAGATGGTGGTATGATACTAATGTTTCATTCAATGCTGTGAACTCAAAATTTTATCAGCTAATGATCGATGCAATCACAAGTATGGGAAGTGGTTTCAAAAGCTCAAATGTCTACAAGCTTAGAACTATACTTTTTAGAGACAATGTAAATGAAGTTCAACAATATCTCTAAAAAACTTATAGTTGTTCTATTATGGGTGATGGATGGAAAAACCAAAGGCAATAACTGATTATTAGGTTTTTGGTTTATACCCTAAAAGGTACCATTTTCTTGATAAGTTGTTGAACAAGTATGCTATGAAAATGTTGTGCTATTCATTACTGATAATGATGCATCATACAAATATGTTGGAAAAAAATTACAAGACAAGTATGGTACTCTATTTTGGGCTCCTTGTGCTACATATTGCATTGACTTGATGTTAGAGAACTTTTCTAACTTGAATAGCTTCCCTCACATTAATGAATGTGTCCAAATGGCTAAAAAATCACAAAGTTACTTTATAATCACTTTTAGGTACTTTCTTTAATGAAAAGGGAATATACATGTGGTAGAGTGATATGCTCATATTTAGTTATATTTTCTATAGATTTTACCCTTATATTTACTTGGCTTTTGATGTGTTTTTGTTAGGATATGGTGCATAATTGGTTCATATTTTATTTTCAGGTCATATTTTACCTTCAAGTGAGTTAGGAAGGGTTTTGGTGAAGTTTTGGAGTTGAATTACACGTTTTGGTGAAGTTTTAGAGCTTACATGCCCTTATACATACCCATATAATGCCTTACATGCCCATGTTCTAAATCGTGTTGAATTAAGTGAAATTTAAGTTCCAAAAAAGCAACACAACCTACTATATGGCCATGTTCCAACCTATGTTTGTCTTATTTTTTAGGGCTTTCAGGTTAATTTAGAAAAGAAGAGAGACAGAAAGGAGAAAAGAAAAGAGAAAAAAAAAAAAAGACAGAAAAGAGAGTTTTTCATGGAGGAAGATTGTCGAAGGCAATTCTAATGGTCAACACCATTTCATGAGCGTTAGATTGAACATTTCTTGAAGAATAAGAAATTTAGCTATGGATCATTCTTTTCTTAGTTTTCGTTTGATTCTTTGGTGTTTATTTTATGGCATTATGAGTTAAACTTTTCCTATTCATGCTTTGAGCAGATGAATCCTAGAATGATTTTATGATTGTGATTATTTCTGGTTTAATATGATTATGTGTTTTCCTGTAATTTATCCTATGTGCTTTGTTGTGTTGGTTAATAGTAGTTGGACGATTAATTTAATATGGGATGATAAACATGCGTCAAGTAGTATCCGTTATGTTTGTTGTGGATCACCATTGGATAAAAGGGATATTATTGTAACTGGGAGTAATAAGTGCAATATAATATCTCCAGACTAGGATGAAACCTAATAGTGGGTTATAGAATGTTAATGCATTCTTAAGAAGCACGACACACCTAGACACCCTATCAGTGACTTAAGAATAAAGTTAGTGTAATGAGAATAATAGGGAGCCAATCTACCTTAGGTAGTACTCCATGGTCCAAGTTAATCACAATCCTGTTAAACTAGAGTAAAAGTAACACAATTGAAGTTCTAGTAGGATTCGATTCTAAGTATAAGGTTTATTACTGTTGATTGTTTTAGGTGTTTTTTCATTGCCTGTCAATAATTAGTAGTTTATTTTACTACATTAGATTAATTTTGTTTGTTCTTTGTAGTTAGTTAAACAAATCCTCTTAATTGCCGGTTAGAAAATAGGGAGATATTGAGTATAGTAGACAACCTTCATTCATTGAGAAAAATGATCTTAGTACTTGCCACTGCTATACTTTGATGATAGGTGCACTTGCCTTTAAGTTAACATGTTTGTTTAAGTATAAAGAGATTTGACACATCCACATCATTATTAGTGTAGTGGGAGAGGTTTTTTGTGAACAACAAACACATCAAGTTTTCTATCACTGCTGCTAGGGAACATCTATGGAGTTTGCTACTTGAAAAATTGATCTTTATTAATTAGCCATTTATTTTATTGCAGTATTTTTCTTAGATTTCTTTTTGTTATTTTTAGTTTATTGATTTCTTTTTCTTTTCTTGCAAGAATTTTGCATATGACTTGTAACTATCCTGGTGAAGTTGTTGTAGTTAAAGCTAGAATTGATGCATTAAAGTTGGTGTTACGGAATATGAAAGCTAGCATGTAGAATTTCAAAACCCAACTAGGTCAACTTGCCAAAATCCTTTCTGAAAGCTTGCAATGAGCTCTACTAGTGAATACCAAGCCAAATCCTAGTTTTCAATCCAACATTCTGTTATAAGGCAAATGGCCATATGGAAGTGAAGATATTGGGGAAGGAAAAACCTCCTTGACTAATCAATGATAATGTTGGGCTGTCGACATTAAACCAAGCACTTATTGGGAAGCAACCCAAGCATTAAACTTTTCATTTAATTTTATTTTCATTTCATTTGTTTTACATTTATGGTAGTTAATTAGTTTTTGTGCATCCTGTGATCTTATAATCTATGTTGTGATGTAGGAATCTAGAATATTTCGGGATGAAGTTATGTTTAAAATGGAAGAAAAAAAGTTAAGTTCAATTCAGGGTAAGCTTGTAAAAATTTTATAAGGTCCAAGAGTCAAACACGCCTTCGAGCATGCTCGTGTTCAAACCAGTGTTTAGCAACATGGTTTCAAACCACATTTGAAACCATGTTGCTTAACACTGCTTGTTTGATTTATAAAATTGATTTTTTTCTATGAAGGATTTTTATTTGGGCTACAGTGGACAAACACGGGGCTGTGTCTAAATTGTGTTTAAGTGCATGTTTCATAACATGGTCTTATACATGGCCATGTTCTTGTTCGTGTTTTTCAAAGCTTTACAATTTCAGAGCTTAAACACATGCACATACATGCCCATGTATAAAAACATGTTTATGCTACACGGTCATAAACATACCCATGTTGGAGAACATGTTTTGTCTCTATGTTTTAAAATTTTTTTTCCAGAATACATACACAGTCCTCTACATGGCCATGTTTCCAAGCATGTTTGTTGTACACTGCCTCAATTATGCCTATGTTGTTACCCATGTTTGGTCTTTATTTTGAAAATTTTAGGCTCTAAAACACTTACACGTCCAATTACACAACCGTGTATAGAGGCGTGTTAACTATACACAGTTATCTACATGGCCATGTTAACACCCTTGTTGTTATTTTGTGTTTCTTAAAAAAAATTAGGGTTTCAAGCCATTGCACGACACATGACACGCTCGTGTTTAATAGCATGTTGAAGAAGTTGTAAGTAACATGGGCATTTACACACTCATGTTATAGGCTATGTTTCACCCTATTTAAGCTTAGTTCGCGATTTTTCTGTCCTACTTTGCATGAAACTCACTCAAACTTCTTCTCTAAGCCCCTAAACATAAACCCTAGCTTTCTTGCATCCCGAGTGATGTTTTTCATTGTTGAAAGAGTATGTTTCCTATTCGAATGCTTGGATTTTGCCCCTCCATATTTGATTTTCTCTCTTTCAAGGTAACTCGTGCGCGCTCTCTCTCTCTCTCTAACTTTATTTGAAGATTATGGAATGTTAGCTTGATTTTTTTATATTGATAGGTTACATATGAGTTAGTTGTTTGATTTTTGCATCCCTATTCATGTTAGTTTCATATTAGTATCATGTTTTACAAGTATTTGATTTTTTGTTGTTGTTTTGGAAGAAGAAAAGTTGGAATTGCATGGTTGATAAAATTATTGTCTTTTATGATAATTTGTTGAGTTTATTGCTTGAATGGATGACTATATGAATTGTGGATTAGGGAGAATATTTTGATTAATTAATTTGTCTTGGAATTTCATGAAATCTAAGACTTGGTAGTCTTTTGTTGTGATAGATGATAGGTTTCTTGAGCACCAAAAAAGAGCCTAATTGTGAACTACATTATTTTAAATTCCCATGACTATTATGTATTTAGCTTTGATTGTTAAGCTTGATCACCTTAATGCTTAAAGTTGAAATAGAATTATTTCACCTAGGGGAATTCTATTAATGTTTGATTATAGCTTTTATTCTTGAATTTATTATTGATTATATGGTATTTGAGATTATTTGTTGCGTTAGGGAAAATTTTTTGCATCTTCCAGGATGATGAAGTACGAGGAGAAGGTTCAGATCCACACTTAAAGGCCCACAAGGAAGCCAAAAAAATGCATCCTCTTTTTAATTTCAAGGAGGATGCCTAGTGGGATAGATACGACATTCTAAGGATGAAGATGTTCAAGGCTAACAAGGTGATTGACTAGCACACCTTGGCTTAGTTGAGAGTAATAATGGCTTTCAGAGCTCTAGCAGATTTTGACAGATGGCTATCAGTTTTCAATTACCATAAGCCTACTTATAGCAAGCTCACCCTTTAGTTCTTGAGCACATTCGAGTTGGAGATGGCCAACATCAGCTAGAGCATAGTAGATATAGTAAAGTTCCACCTAGTTCGAACGATCCCACTTTGGCTATCAACATGAAAATTAGTATAGAATGGATTGTAAACTAGAGGTTTTGCAACCAAAGATAACATCAAAGCCCCGAGATATTTCTTTGGGTGAAACCCTCTATTGATCAAGTCAGTTTCTGGCAAAAGGTGATGATAGTAAGATGCAAAATAAGTTTCTCATACCTCGGATTGGTGAGGGGAAAGTGGAGAAACTGAGATTATTGCTCTTAGATAAGGAATTATCCTACGATTAATGAATTTTGTTTCCGTCTATATTGGGTTTTCTCTTTGATCCATCTTAAGTTGGGCCTATGTCTCCCATTGTGGTCCTTCTCATTATAGGCCTTATATGAGCCCATATGATATTAGTAACCCCCCTTTTTGGGAAATGTGAGTTAGGCCCCACATTTTCAAGGAGGGATTGTTTTGATTCTGGGGGATGCCCTTTTTTCTAGATGTGCTACCATTTCGGGATGGGGTACAATGCCCATCTTCACTATCCTAGAGTTTTCCCTATATGGCACCGTATAGAATAGGTGTGATGCCATTCTTTCTAACATGATGTCCCATCTAACAGCTTTTAGAGGAAGGCACATAAACAAAATCGGATTATAGTAGGTTGGTGATAGCTGTTCATCTCTACCACACGTGGCAGACTCATATTCATTTTAGGAGGAGAAGTGGCACCTATCGAATGCTTCTTTAAGGAAGTGACTGTGCGTAGCTCTTCTGGCAACTATGCTTTGCCATTTGTGGACTCGTTATAGGCCTAAATATTCTTTTGTTATTGTGGTAGTTTTCAAAGATGTTACTTGAGGGTTATGAATTTCCTTATAAATAAGGCAAGATTTTTACCTTGTGTTTTTTTAACCTTTTAACTACCTCTGCTATTTTCATCCTTTGGTGTTTTCTCTTAATTCTTCTCAAAGTTTATTTCCTCATTCTATTTTCCTTCCCCCGTTCTGTTTCTCGCTTAAGGTTCTATTTATGGTGTAGTTTAGGTTCTTATTTCCCATTTTCAATCTCATTTTAGTGCAAGCAATTTTAAACAGGTAATGAATTTGGCTCTTCCTCGACTTTATAATCTAGTTTTTGCTTACCCATCTTCCTAATTCCATGTTAGATTTGTGCTTTCTATGCTACACTTTTATTTTATTTTATTTTTGCTTCTTTTTTATCATCCATTCTTCTTTGTCGGTAGCCCTTACCTACTTTCTGTCAATTTTTCTAAATGATGTCTTTTAGGACATCATCAGGAAGGGCTATCACCAGCCTAGTTCTACAACTAGTGAGTGGAGTAGTTGATGTGGAAGTAGGCACTTTTAGGGAACCTTCACTCCCAATATGTCCATGATGAAAAGGGTAAGAGCATTTCTTGTAGAGGGGACCTTGGCTACCAAGTTGAGGTGCTTTTATTGGCCCTAATGGAGTGGTGGCTGCCTTAAGAAGGACCAAGGCATTGGAAGAATAAGGCTATGCTGGGAAGATACGAAGGCCAATGTCCTTATGGTCTTTATGCGACAGCTACAATCAAGGCTTCAATTTCCTCTCCACCCCCTAGTAGAGTAATTTTATGAGCACTACTAGGTGCCACCTTTGCAGTTGACGCCAAACTCCTTCACCCACTTTAACGCCTTTATTATTTGCTACAAGATGAACATGGTGGATCACCTTTTGGAGGTTTCCTTTAGTTTTACATGTTGGAGTTGAAGAAGGATTCGTGCTTCTTTGACATTGCCATTGTCAATCAAGGGCAAAGTAAGTCTCTCACCTTAAGCTCCTACAAGGATTTATGGGCCGATTGGAGGGATTGGTTCTTATATACTTTGAGTGAGCCAAAGTGGGGCATCTTGTGTGAGTTTGAAATGACCTCTCAATAGGCCATTGTCTAAAGGCCTTCATTGTATGAGGGCTCTGGCAGAAATAGGGCTTACAATGGGCTCCTCATGTGGTTGGAGTCTATAGTTAAAAATGATAACTTTAAAATTTTTTTCCTAATACCTTATACATAAATATTAAGAAAACATTGAGGTGGGCAAGTATTAGTAGGGCCCACCTATTTCACCTAGATGTGATGAATCTAGTTCAATGGGTCTCGATGTAGAAGGAATCACTGGTAGAGTCTTTTTAGGTGGCCTTCAGAGCTCAGCAAGGTCCACCAGATTTTGAGAGTCATACTCATTGTGCATCTTGTACTTTCTACTTATTCCATTTGTCAAAAGTGGTCCTAACCCTCAACTTTTTAATTTCATGTATACATGGGTGGTCAAGTTAGGGAGCATTTGAAGCAGTGAAAGAGTATCGTCAATAGGCTAGCCAATGCACGTAAGCTTCAAAGTTTGCTAGCAGAGGAGGCTGATGCCTCTGAGGCCATAGGAGATTCTTCTGTAACCTCACTTCCAAGTCAGCACCTCTGATCATGCATCTGGAGGAGTTTCCTCCAGATGAAGGGCCCTAGTTAGTCCTAAAGAGGCCCCATTCTTCCACTTCTAAAGGGCATAAAGCCTCACAAAGTGAGCAATGGTGTGATTCATTTTCTTGATGATTTTTCCTTTAATGGAATTTATTTGATGTCATTTTATGTTGATTATGGATCTTTTCATCTAACTTATCTCATGAAGCATTACAGGCCATTTGTCACGGCCTCATCCTATAAGGCTTCGAGGAGATCATCGGAGCCCCATCTCAGAGAGTGCCAACTTCTCTTTCTCCTCCCTTTACTATAGTTCTTGCAACGATTATTTTGTTGAAAGCCCTAGGAAGGGAATCGACTGTACCAACGTTGAGGCCTATTCATTAAAGGTCCGCCTCAAACAGTGATTTGGATGACCACTTCAAGTCTCAAAACCTAGTCCTTGAGTCGAGTGAGGCACAGACAGATGGTCTGGCACTCAAGGGGATCCTACCAGACCAAGTGTTCAACCCTTAGTGGATGGTGGGTCAAGACAAGTCGATCAGGGATGGCTGGACCAACATCACCCACCACATCCTAGATGCACTAATGACCCCCATGGATGCGCATCATCTCACTAACCTTCCTCAAGGGGATGGTGCCTAGTTGATGAATGCAGTAGTAGGTCTTTTTCAGGTATGTTCATTACCTTATGACATATAGATATATTTTTTTTTATACTTAAGTGTTTCTTCGCAATCACTTTTGGTTGCAGAAGGCTATCATCACTTACTCTATTAGCATGAGATGTGTTGCTCAAAAGAAGGTAATGAAGATGTTGGCCATGCAGGTTGATGGTTTATGTCATCAAATGTAGCACTGAACAAAGAGCTGTCAGCCAAGCACTCCGTTCAAGAGGGGCTAGTGAAGAAGCTCAAGAAGATGAGTATGGAGAATGAGAAATAGGAAAAGCTTGCCAAAAATAAGGCCCAAAGCTCCTAGAGTCAGGGGAGGCTCTTTGCAAGGTCGAGAAGAGGAAGGTTACTCAACTGGGGCCCATTGGCTCTTGAGGGTAAAGCTAGCTTAAGCTCAACTGTTCTTCCTTCTTTCTTTGATCGAGTTGAGCATATTGGCAGGGTCACCCAAGGTGGAAGGAGGCATATCACCGGCTTTATCAAAAGGCCAATGTCCACATCAAGGATCTTACGTTGACCAACATTGCATTGGAAAATGGGCTATATCAGGAAGCCTTTAATGAATTCAAGGATGGCTTTTTTTCTTGTCATTTCTAAGGTGAGCAGAGGCATCCGAACCTAGATCTTTCCTTTATTTTTGCCTACGCAAATTTAGGTCCAGTTGTTGATGCATGGTTCAATAAGAAAAAGATGGGGGTAGCGCTCTACGATGAGGGTTTAGTGGCAACCAATACCAAGGAGGCTTGTATTGATGATGAATTTTAAGTGTCCTTGGCCCATTGTATTGATCAATAAATACCATCCTAGGGTCAACAAGAGGTACCTCCACAAGTTTTAGGATTGGTAGGCACTACTTATACAAGCTTTAGCGTGACAACCCTGGCTTGCATATGATTCGTGCTTCCCCATCAGTTTTGTCTGCATATGATTCCTACTTCATCATTATAAGTCCTTGTCGACAGTCATTCACACTAGTGGTCATCTCATGGTGCCAACGTCTGATTCATGTTTTCTTATTTATAAAAAAAGAGTTTCGTAAAGGTGTAGCTATTAAATTGAGTTAATGAAGTCTCTTTTTTATATTTACCCATCGCTTCTTAAATTAGTCATCATTTTTTTTTCACATTTATCTCATTTGTTCAGGTCCCCATGTATTGGGTACCTTGATAAATTGACCATCATTTCATTCATTACGTTGGCTCAACCTCAAACAATTCTCGGGGTCATTTCCTGATGGATGGCCTCATTTAGAAGTTTTCAACCTTTTGATGTTTCATTTTAAGTTAGGCCAAGCCCTTCACGAGCTCTTGCTTCAAAGTGACCTATTTAAAGGTTCATTTTATCAATCATAAATTGGTGAATTTCACCACTTTTGTTTGACATCCCTTTTTCAAACCTAGTCTTAGGTTCTTATTTTCTAGTGGCCTATTCAAAGGCCTCATATGTTGATTCATCAAAATTTATTTGCAAGACTAAATTTGAAGAAACAATTAATGCCTTCATTAAATCATTCATACAAAGTAAGGTTGTAAGTCATTAGAGTGGTAGATCCTGGGCATCGTCCTACCCTTAAGATCCAACAACTTGTAAACTCCTTGCCTAACCTCATTTTTTACCAAGAAGTGCCCATCCTAACCAGGCCTTAATGCTCCATGATCTAGATTTCTTCCCATTAGTTTCCCTGTGACAAGAATCATTCTTGCTACCTAGATCTCATTTTTCATACTTCCATCATGGACTAGAGCTAGTCATTATTTGAAAGCTCTTAAGTAGACTCAGGCATCTTTTTTAAATTCTTCTAGGATATCTAAACTTTCTTTTAGCAATTTATCATTTTTTTCAAAATTAAACGCAAAGACCTTATGGGTAGGGTGCTCAATTTCAACAGGTATGAGTGCCTCTATTCCATAAACCATAGCTAAAAAGATTTATCCTATTGACCTTCGAGGTGTCATTCTATAGCCCCACAGAACACTGGATAACTCTTCTACCCATTTTTCATTGTCCTTATTTAGGTTTTTCTTTAGTCCCTCTTTTATGGTATAGTTGGTGACCGCAACTTGCCCATTCGGCTGGGGATGGGCCACAGGTGCAAAGTAAGATGCCCTTGGTTTCTACAAATCTATACACTTGCTAGTTATTAAATTTCTTGCCGTTGTCTGTTATGATAACTCAACGGCATGCAAATTAACAAATTATATTCTTCCATAAAAAAAATTATGATTTGAGGGGTTGTTAATGTTGTCAAGGGCTCTGCCTCCATAGTTAAGAAATCAATGGCCACTATGTAATACTTCACTTGTCAAGGTGCTATGGGGAGCACACCAATTAAGTCAAGGCCCTATATAGCAAAGGGCCCCGGCTTAGCTATAAGTGAAGCATCAGAAGATGGCAAGCTTTGGATCCAAGAATTAAGCTGACAAGAGTGGCTTCGTTGAATGAATTTTTTAGCATTTCTACGAATTATTGGCCAAAAGTATCCTTGCTTTAATATTTTATAAGGTAAAGAATCTTGTTGGATTTTTCTGATGACTTCCTACCCTCCTTGGGGAGTGAGGCATCTTTGTAGGGGTAAAGTGAACCCTTATCTGAATAACTCACATCCAAAGATGGTGAACCTTCCTGGTCATATCCTTATCCTTCTTCGTTGCTCGAGCATCCCACTTAAGGTCCCGATTCTAAGATATAGTTGTATCGACTATCTCCAATCATCCTCAAGGGCCTGGTGGTCTAAGAAATGGATTGATGGTTCTATTAAATCTTTCATCAAGTCCTCTTCCCGGCCTTTTGATAAGGCATTGGCCCTCGCATTCTAGGGCGTTGAAATTTTATGGACCTACACAAGGTCAAATATTTGCATTAAATTCTTAACTAAACTCAAGTACTTACAAAAAGTTCAATCTTTGGCTCCTGCAACTTTGGTGGCTTGGCTAACGATCAACTATGAGCCACTATATATTTGCAAATGTTGTACCCCTACTCGACTAACTATTCATAGTCCTGTTAGAAAGATCATGTACTCTACCACGTTATTAGTAATGGTAAATTGAGACTTTATTATGAGCATGGCCTTCATACTAATTAGTCCTCATAATACAACTTTAGCACCTTAGTATTCTGGTCACACTCCATGAACATACATCTCCCAAGGTAAGATATCATGCTAGTATTTTTCTTCAGTATTTTATCCTGGCATCATTTACAAAATCAGCTAATACTTGACCTTTTTTGGCTCTATTGGGTTACTATTGGATGTCAAATTCTCCTAGCTCGATGCCCCACTTGGCTAACCTTCCAAATTCATTTGGTTCTTAAAGGACATCTTTAAGGGGTAATTCCATTCATGCAATGATTTTGTGTTTTTGAAAATATGGCCTCAGCCTCCTAGATGCCACTATGAGGGCAAAGACGGCTTTTTGGAGGATGGGATATAGTGATTTTGCCCCTTAGAAAGCTTGGCTAATGTAGTATATGGGCCATTGTTCGGGCTCCTATTCCTTGACAAGAATAGCATTGATTGAGCCTTCTATGACTAATAAACACAAGATGAGAGACTCGTCAGGCCTCAACTACTTTAATGTGGGGAGGCATCGTAAGTACTCTTTCATTTGCTTAAAGGCCTTTTGGCACTTTTTTGTCCTTTCAAACACCACGTGGAAGAAGGGTCAGCAATGATCCTTGAAGTGGGAAACAAGATGCCTTAGGGCAGTCAGCCTTCCTGCAAACTTTTAAACATCCTTCTTATTCTAGGGGGTCAGGCTTTGCTAATATTCCTTCAATTTTATTGGGGTTAGCATTGATCCCTCTCTTGGAGGCCATATATCCTAAAAACTTCCCTACTCTGACCTTAAAAGTATGTTTCTCTAAGGATTCAACCTTATATTAAACTGTCTTATTCTCTAAAAAGTTTCATTCAAGTCATAAAAATGATGGTCTATCACCTTGCTCTTGACAATCATATCATCCATGGAAACCTCCATATTTCACCAAAACTATTTAGCAAATTTTTTTTTTCATGAGCCATTGGTAAGTAGCTTCTGCATTATTCAGGCTAAAGGGCATTCTTTGCTAACAATACATGGATTTCTCCTATGGTTAAAGTTGTCTTCTTTTCATCTTCAAGGTTCATTCAAATCTGGTGATAACCACTGAAGGTATCAATAAAGGGTAAGATTTTGAATTCTACGGTGGCATCAAATAGTTGGTCGATGGCTACAAGAGAAATGGATCCATGGAATAAGAATTGTTCAGGTTTGTGTAATCAACGCACATATGCCATTCCTCATTCTCTTTCTTCATGAGGACCATGTTTGCTAGCCATTCAGGTTATTGTACTTTGCAGAGAATTCCACCCTTCAATAATCTTTTAACTTCCTTTCCAAAATAGTCTCTTCTCTTCAATGCCACATTTTGCTTCTTTTGTTGAACTAGTCGAGCAGAGGGGTTAACTTGTACATTATGAGTGATAATCTCAGGATCTATGGTTGGCATATCACTGGAGGACCATGCAAAAACATCCATATTAACTTGCAAGAATTTGGTAAATAATCTCTTTACCTCAGGAGGAATGTCCTTACTGATTTTCACATTTTTATTGGGTGCCAATTCCACTTCTTTCAAGTCCTTAGACAAAGGACACACTGGGATCATTATCATGAGGGTCATCTTTCCCTCTTCTTTAACTCTGCTAAATCTTGTTTAGCACTCCTTGGACCTTGTAAGCTTGCCATAAACCTTCATCGCAATGAGACTTGGTTAACATGCACAATTTCATCTCTTATGGGAGTTACAAAAACCATTGTTAGCCATCTAATATCAGATCAAATATAGAATTGTAATTGTCAGGGCTTCCAATAATCTAATAATAGCATTGTATGATGATAGGATATCTAAGACCAAAAAATCATATGTGTGAGAGTCACATATAGTTCTTCCATCCTCCCCTATGCTCATCAGCATAAGGGGCTTTCTAACCATTCTAAATGTTGGCACTTTATCTCTCCTGAGTCCATATGGCACACGTCAGTGAGGATCTCTAGACTTTGATTTTTTCCCGCATATCAAGAAAAAGAATGTTAAAGTTGGCTCCTATATCCAAGAAAACCCTTTCAACATTAAAGTTGTTAATCCTTATCGTGATGAGAATTGTATCCACATAAGGGGCTAATATGCAGGATCCATCTAGCCTTGTCAGCACATTGCTAGCATTAATTATTTGCAATTGGGTGATCTCCCACTCTTGGCACTTTCACCTTTTGGGCCACAGAAGATTCCTCTATTGTGATCATGTGCACAGCCCCTATAGACCATCCTGGGTTCCTATAACTGTCTCTTAAGGGGAAGCGAGCCTTCTCCTTTTCTCTACCCCTATCACGATCATCCTCATCATTCATCCTCCGTGGGCTTTCATCTCGCCTTGAACAAGAAGACACAACCTTGCTCAAATATTCCTTTAATTTCCCAACATGAATCATTTCCTCGATGAGCTGTTTCAGCTACTAGCAATCTTTTGTATCGTGACCTTTGTCTTCATAGCATCAGCAATATTTCTTTAGGTCCTTCTTATTTATAGGACCCATTGGCAGGGGCCATCTAGGTACTTTGTTCTTCCTTTCTTAGGTGTATAAAATGTTTGTCCTAGTCTCCCTTAATGGTGGCAGTAATGGGTGTAGTTGCAATAACTCAGTACCTCTGCCCCTTTTATCCACCCTCTCTAGGTTTCAACTATTCCTTCTAGACCATAGGTGGTTAAGTTTCTCTGCATATATGCACTGAGTGGCTCGATCGAGGAATTCCTCTATACTTCTTACTAGCTTTTCATGCAAGCCCCATGCCACCCTAAAATCTTTTAATAGTTCCTGAGTTATGGTGACCAAGTGCAATTCAAAGATAAGTCTTTCACTTGCATACCTTCAGCATTGAACCTTCACATAAAATCCCTTAGGGACTTATCCCTTCCCTGCTATATCTTGAGTATATGAGCCACTGTCTTAGGGGTTGGTCTACTTCCTAGAAATTGGAAAAGAAACACCTATGAAAGGTCTTTGAAGGATTGGAAGTGACAGCATTTGTGGGTTCTAAACCAATAAGTGATAGCTCTTGTCAGGGTTAAGTTAAATGTTCGACACATGATAAACACCCTTCCAAGCCTCATAGAGGTAATATATCATTATAGGTGGTTGACAAGACCCATGACCCATTGTAGAGATGGATTTTTGGCATCCTAAAGCCATCCGGCGTGGGGGCATTAATGATTTCTTCTATGAATGGTTAAATCCACATGTACTCAATGTAAATGATGAGGCTAGATCCCACCGTATAAGGTTTAGGTATACTCATGTGTTGCTACCTCTAATCCAACCTCTATAAAATAAAACTTATATGGCTATTGTCAGGCCCATTAAATCAGCCCTACGATGCTTGAGGTTTCCTTACCAAGGATTCATAGTGGTAGATCTCAAAGTAGGACCTAGTGGGGCTCATTAGGTGCCAAATAACTTCCATCGACTTCTTCACATGCCCTTGGTAGGGCTCTCCATATTCCTTATTGGATGATTGTCTTCAATTGGTCGAAGAAAGCATGCTGGAGGGCCTAGAATGTGTCATCATTCAAAGGGACAAGTCCTTTCCCTGTATGGGGTCCTTCAAGGGTATCTACGGCTCGTCTGCTTCAACCCCTTGGTTCATTCCTCCGTCCTAAGGATCTATGGTCCCTTCACTGGGTCTTGTTCTCATTGCTTGGCAATTGCTATTTGATATGAGACCTCCTGGTGTTCACTAATTTCCCATAGAATGAGCCAAATTGATTGTTAAAATGGGATCATCCAAACCAGGCAAGCCGGCTTAGAATCCTTAGAGATGGTGAATTGGAGGTCCTATGGCCAAAGATAATGTCATAGCCCTAAAATGCTTTCCCGAAGGAAACCCTTTAATGACCAAGTCAATTT
Source organism: Aquilaria sinensis (assembly GCA_005392925.1). Lineage (NCBI taxonomy): Eukaryota > Viridiplantae > Streptophyta > Magnoliopsida > Malvales > Thymelaeaceae > Aquilaria > Aquilaria sinensis. Next base: position 347,889 of record SMDT01001590.1, on the reverse strand, counting down.
TTCGGCCAAAGGTGATGATAGTAAGATGCAAAATGAGTTTATCGTACATCATGATTGGTGAGAGGTGTCTCTTTATATAGCTATGGGGAAACCGAGAAAATTGTTCTCGGATGAGGAATTATCCAATGATTAGGGGATTTCATTTCCGTCTATATCAAGTTTCCTCTATGATTCATCTGGTGCTAGGCTTCATGTGTCTCCCTTTATGCGCCTTCACATTATAGGCCATATATGAGCCCGTATAATATCACATGTAATGTTTAAATTTTAGAATCACAATGCATCAATTCCTAAAATATGAAGTACAACATATTATTGTGTGAATTTCTAATTTTATTATTTTTATGTAGTTTATGCTATAGAGAGATAATTGCAAAAGATACCAAAAGAAGCTTTGTTTTCTCATGAAATAGATGTTGATACTGAAAATAATCCATTAAAACAAGCACATGTTGAGATTAATTTAGAAGATATTTATAGTGATCAAGGATTAAAAAAATAATTTTTGATTACCATCCTAATCAATGTGAAAGAATTAGGATGTTTTATTTACAAAAGGGCTGGTGCTAACCTGATGGGTTACTTGATGCCCAAGATACTTAAGCTCCAAGTACAGCCTAAATGTATGCCCTCCACACTCAGTCCAAGAATAAGAAATTGATTAAGAGGGATAGAAAGGAAGCTAGAAATAGAACCAAGGATAAGATGAAGAAATGCAGGAGAGAAGTTAGAAGAAATTTGATTGGAAAAAAAAAACTTGGGCATAAATGCACCAAGGAGTTGAGATAGAACAAAAAAGTTATCAATTGCACAAAAGCAACTTGTAATATTGTTAACTTGTTTTAAAGCAAAAATTATAAGGCTTATTTATAGATTCCCAACTAGGCTAGTTGACCTAAACAAATCCAAGATGAAATAGAAGTTATAAACTACTAATAAGACTAGCTCTAGTTGTAATTAGAGTACTAGTTGGATAATACTCAAAATAACGAGTAATATCAACAATTATGAATTAATAAAACCAATGAAATTACTTGATAAAACATGTCTAAAATATGTCCCAAGGCTGCTAGAAATAACTCCAAAGAAAGCTAGAAGTGTGAAACACGCCATGCACTCACATACTCACATAAAGATGGATTGTATGCTTGCTTCACAAGGCAGCTTGCTTCCATGCAACCCCTAGCTGCTCCTATCCATATTAGTGACTTATTCAACCTTCACAATACTAGAGAACATGTCCTTGCAACCTCTAGACGTAGCACAAACATTGCTCCCATGAATAGCTTCTTTTTGGGCATTATTTGAGCATGGTGGAACAAGTCCTTGAACATGCAACTTCTATTAACTTGTAGGTTCTCCTATGTCTTGGAAAGCATATGATAGTAACAAAATACATGATAGAACCAGTTTAGGTCACTAGAAACTTGATCAAAGCATAAGGGTTCCATTGGGGCTCTAGGGGCGCACATAGGGGGGCTTAGGGCATACATTAAATGGCTCAGCCCCAAGCTCCTTAGTATGTGACATCCTTCATTAGTTCTTGGTCCTACCTACTCCAAGATACATGAATCGATGAAATTAAGCTCATAGGACTCCAAATTCTAGCATTCTTCCAAAGAAAAGCCTCCTTGACGTGTCGAGCTCAAGGTATGCTCTAAGAGCTCAAGAATGTTCTCGGGGTGCTTCCTAGGGTTCCATCATACCATCCCTCTTCAAAAAATATTCATCCTAGAATAAGTACCTAAATAAATAAAGAATTGGATCAATAAAAGTGAAAGAAGAATGAACTATGAATTTACCTCGATCAAGCACAATGTAAACTCCTAGGTTGTCAACTCTTTTAATCTATTTGGCCTCATTTCCATTATTTATCTTTACCTTTGGTAGATTCCTTGAAACATCAAGAATAGTTGCTTTCTTATGAAAAATTGAGGATCCATTAGTGGCAGAAAGTATAAAGCACAAAACAAGAGGTATTGAAATTTAGAAAAAAAGCCATGTTTGTCTGTCACAACAAAACCCGTTGTAGGCCTTTTAAGCCACTTAGATTGGAAAACAACTCAGCCCATATTAACAAAATAATCATGTGACATGAAATTTAACAAAATAGAAAAAGAATTTTTAAGCTTAAGTAAAACTAATGCCAAAGCAATATGGACTTTACACGCAGTTACACAAATACTCAAGAAACTATTAAAATTGCATGATTTGAACACTAAAATATTGGACTCATCATGGCTAGACTTATAAAACAATCAAAATGCATTAAATTCAGTAAGATCTTGGACATTTTAGATAAAATAGAATATAAATAAACATGTCCAATTAAGTGCAAATATGAAGCAAACATTTCTTTACATGCACACACAATAAAATGCATGTAATTGTGTGGAATGTTCAGGAACACAGGGCTAAAATATTTTCACGCACAACAAAGAAAAGCATGGTGGTTTTAAAGTCATTGAGCATAGAAAGAAATTGAACCTGAACGTGACTCAAAGAAACATATACAAAAAATTCAGTAGAATCAAGTTGGACTAAATAATGTAATGTGAAAGGAAAACTAAAAAAACTCATGAATAATGGATTCCAAAACAAATTTTCCATTGGAAAAAATTATGCAATTGAAAAAGGAATTTGGCAAAAACAAATAATGCATGGGAAAGCTAGAAGAAATAAAACATGATTATGCCAAAATATAGTGATTACTTCCTTTTCTTAATGTAAGGTGATGATACCTATCTTGCATAACAACACTAAAAGCAAAGCATGATCTAAGCATATCAAACTATCCAAGACAATTTCAAACCTACTAAAAAGAGAGGAATACATTACAGAATCAGGTGTTAATCTTCATGTATCCTCCATTTAAAGAATATGAAGAACAAAACTCATAGTCTCACTTGCACATGGCTTAGGCACATTCTCTTCCACCTCTTCAATTTTTGTTGCTATCGGTTGATGCTCAACCTCTTGTATTGGTAGCGTATTCTGCTTTGGTAATTCCATGGTTAAAGCTCATTCATTGTCTTTGGGTGGAATGGACTCCTCTACTTTCTTGTTGGTTGGAACAATCTTATTTTTTTTCTACATTCTTCATTTTTTGGCATCACTAAACCTTTCTCAAACTCTAGCAACTTTTGGAAAATTTAAAGGAACATGAGTATGCCCTTTGCCGTATTGTTCAAAGGAAATTGTTTATGTGCGTTCATAAACAATAGCCTTATTCTCTAACACTGTTGGCCAAACAAGATGAGTAAAATCGGCATAGGAACAATATCACAAAACACACTATCCTTATGCTTGCCCATCAAGTATGGTAAGTGTACTTGCCGAGTTACCTCCACTTAACCAAGGCTAGTCCATTGTAGCTTGTATGACTATGAATGTGGGAAGATTATCAAGTAAAGCTTTTCTATCATGTACGTGTTCATCATGTTGACATAACTTCCATCATCATTAACCGCATTACATGCTCTACTAAAGACAATAAGATTTGTATGGAAAAGATCCTCATATGGCCCCTTCATCTTAATGCAATCCATGCTAGAATTTTTAAGCACTTGAAACCATAAAAATCCTCACAAACACTTTTTTTTTTCTCTCAATTTGTTAGTGAAAATTTTTGAGACAATTAATCCTCTTAAGTCCTTTTCAACCAAATCTTTCTCAAATAAAACTAAAATTGAAAATCTTAGTGTAAAATAAAAAATTGAATAGTTAGGAACAAAAAGCAATGAGACACGAACAAGAAAGATATGGGTAAAAGTGGAAAAGAAAATTGCCAAGATAGGATGAAACAAAGGACAAAATATACTAAAAGTGAATTTGTTCACTTTTACTTGTTGAGCATGAATTTGTTCACTCTTACTTGTTAAGCACGTAACAAAGCCAAAACATTTGAAAGAATAGGTGGCCAGAAACTAAAACAAAGAATTCAAATTTTAAGAAGGAATAAGGATGAAACAAAACCTGGATTGAAAATTTGAAAGACACAAGAAATATGGAACAATTTTATTTACTTGTGATCCACAAATGTCAAGAAATAGATTTTTTTTAAAGAGCATTGCAAACCACGAAATCTTCTATCCCCCCCCCCTCTCTTTCTATTTTTTCTTTTCATTCTAATTTTTCTATAGGGAAACAATGAAATCAATTAGTATGCAGAAAACAAAATAGGGACATATTTTGAAAAAATAAAAACAATAAAACCTAGAACCAAGACAACAAAAATGATGTAATTGGCTTGTTTTCTTAAGACGACCAAAGAAATCTTGGAAACTTTTATTTTAGTTTTTTTGGATAGCTTGCTACAAAAGAAATAAGAACAAACTAAATTGCTGCAAAAAGAAACAATGAAAAACAAAAAGAACATAATTGAAAGAAGATAGATAGATCCTGATTGAAGCTTGTAGCTCTGACACGAACTAATGGGTTGCTTGATGGCCAAGATACTTAAGCTCTACATAGAAGCCAAATGTATACTCTCCACACTTTGTGCAAAAAGAAGAAATTGATTGAGATGGAAAGAAGGGAAGTTAAAAAAAATCAAGGATGAGAATAAAAATTGTAGAAGAGAAGTTAGAAGGAATTTGATTAGAAAAGAAGAACTTCGAGCATAAGTGTACCGAGGAGTTGAGATAGAACAAAAATGATAAGAATTGCACAAAAGAAACTTGTAATATTCTTAATCTTTTTTTAAAAACATGAATTACAAGACTTATTTATAGTATTTCCAGCTAGGGTAGCTGACCTGAACAAATCCAAGATGAAATAGTAGTCCTAAACTATTAGTAAGACTAGTTCTAGTTGTATTAAGAGTCCAAGTTGGTTAAGACTTAGAATAACTAGCAATATCAATACCAAACACTTATAAATTAATAAAACCAATGAAATTTCTAGATAAAAAATTTCTAAAATGCATCCCATGTCTACTGGAAATAATTTCAAAGCATGCTAGAAGTGGGAAACATGCTATACACATACATAATCAATAAAGATAGGTTGTATGTTTTCTTCACAAGCAGCTTGCTTTCATGCGACCCTAACTTTTCCTAGATATATTAGTGACTTATTCCACCTTGAAAATAATGGAGAACACGTCCTTGCAAGCTCTGGATGTAGCACAAACATTGCTATCTTAACTAGCTTTTTTTTTAGCTTTATTTGAGCATGGTGGAACAAGTCCTTGAACATGCAACTTCCATTAACTTGTAGGTTCTCCTATGGCTTGGAAAGCATATAATAGGCATAAAATACATGCTGAAACCAGTTTAGGTTACTTCAAGCTTGATCAAGGCATAGTTGTTCCATTAAGGCTCGTCGAGTGCACATAGTTGGGCTTAGGGCATGTACCAAGGCATTCGGCTCTAAGCTCCTTAGTATGTGACTTCCTCCATTAGTTGTTGGTCCTAGATGCTCCAAGATACATGAATGGATGGAACTAAACTCATAGGACTCCAACGTCTAGCATTCTTCCAAAGAAAAGCCTCCTTGAAGGGTCGAGCTTGAAGGTGTGCTCCAAGAGCTCAAAAATGTGCTCGGGGTGCTTTCTAGGGTTCCATCACAACCTTAGAATCATAATTTTCCTCATAGAACAATTGGAAAGACTTCATAAATGCTAAGCCCCCATTGGTTTCAGAAGTTTAAGAACCAGGTAATTAGTTCGCGCATTGTCGCGGTAAGAAGGTTTCATAATATAACACAAACAATCTGCTTACTAAAAAGAATCACTAAATTTGAAAAACTAAGATTTAAGCATAGGAAAATGACAATAAAGTGGAGCTATTTATGACATGAGTACATCAACCAAACCAAACAAAAACATGAAGAATGTTAACAAAATGCAAACCATACCAACAAAAAATGAGAAAGTGATTCAAGATTCCATTTCATGCAAATAAATCTACCAAGGCTAATCTAAAAGTACTACGTGTAAAGCAAAGATCTCTAATAGGTGGAAGCAAAAGTCGACCTTGCAAAGAGCCATTAAAATCAATCAGAAGTGATTAAAACCAAGAAAAAAAATAGTGAAGGCTTCAACAACATGCAAAATCTTAGGACCAACATAAAGAGCATTAAAGGAAAGAGTTCATGGAGACAACACGTGTCATGAAAATTTCATCATTTAATTAAATCAAATAAAATATTTCCAACAAAAGAAGTGTCAGTCTTCTAATTAATTTATTAACAATTTCATCAATTTTAAGAAGTCGATAACCAGCAGTCCTTATTTTTTTTTCTTTCATTGAGATGTGACATAACAAGGTATATTTAATAAGAGAAGTGTCAAACTTTTAATTTTATTAAACTGTTTCATAATATAGTTAAGTCAACAATTTAATCAGTAGCAATAAGTCCCCAACTAACAGGATGAAACTATAAATTAAACAATTTATTGTTAGCAACAACATCAAAAAACATAATATAGAAAATATAGAAAATAGTAAGAAGGAAACAAAAAAAAATTATATTTTCAATATTGGATAAGCGAAGCATCTATAAACATGAAACCAAAGCCCTAAAACAATTAATAAAAACAACAACAAACCTTATCATATCTGTAGCACCTCCTAGCTGAGAAATGAAGTTGAAGCTCACTTTTCAATTCCCTATCATAGAGCGCTGATAGGCCTTTGGCTTTTCCACCTATTTCATCAAACAAATTATTTTAGCTTAGCCAATATAAGCACAGTAAGAGAAGAATGAAACCTAAAATACAAAGAGAGAGCAAAAAAGCTAGCCCTATTAATTTTACCACTACCTATTTTGTGGCCTTGGTAGCATGAACATGGAGCCACTTGCAAAAGGTAAATATGAATATGACTATTAAAATGGAAAAATAAATGAATTAAAAAATTAAAAAAATGAATAACATGTGGTAACATGAAACAAAATGTTATATCCTTGGAAGTAATGATAGACTTGCTTAAACTTTAGCATGCATTTCTAATCTTGTGTCTCTTTGTTAAAGCAACCATGTATAATACTTCAGGTGCTTAATGAGCCGTAACATTAGCCTCGCCTTGAAAATTTAGATCTTTCATCATTAAACTACAATACGTCAATATGTTTTGAAAGCTTAGATTTAGAAATAGGTGCACTATTGGAATAGGCTAATTCTTTTTATTTTCATCAACTTATAGGCATCTTAATCATTGATATTCCAAATAATGCAATCAATAGATGGACAATATCAAGTGTCACATAAAGAGCATGATATGAAACATACATGAAAGCATTGAGCCTACACTAGATGAATTAAATGTATACTTAATAGATAACATGATAATAAAACAAACATAAATAGATAGATTAAATATCCATCATGAATATAGACGAACAAAAATTAATCAACCATAACAGTGTATGAAGCAAATCTAACCTAAAAATAAAAACAACATATATAGTAAGGTTAGAGGTACAAGAGAAAAGAAAAGAAAGACGAAAATAGGCAAAAGATAAAGCAAACACTACAAAAAATTACACAAATGAAAAATAGTGCTCCTAACAGACACATTTAAGAAGGTGATAGCATAAAAAACAAGACAAACCATCTCATAAGATTATAAAAGCAACAAACAATGAAGCAATAATAGAAGGATAACTAACAGCAAGATTAGATCAGGTCGTAAGAGAAAAACACTAGCATGGATTTATGCATAGAAGATGGGTGATAGAGAAAACCAACAAATAAAAATGGTAAAAAGGAAAAAAGAAAGAAAGAAAGAAAGCATTCACCTAAGCAATAGAGACACCAAATAAAGCTTCCAACCCCACAAAACAGAGAAGAGCCAACTATAAACACAATAGCCAACACCAAATAATGATACTAAATGATAAAAATGTATGAGAAAAGTAACATAAAGAAAAACAATGACACCTAATTTCTTTGCCAAAAAATGTAAAGAGAATGTTAGTCTGGCTTATTATCTCAAAGAACCTAGAGTAATATCAGACACCACAAAAGGGAATTGCTGGCATTCAACTTTGTAAAAATGCCAACCTCCAAATTATTCTGTCATATTACCATATGGTCCATAAAAGATGGTACTCATATGTACTACACAACAAAAAATAACTTTCTCAAGTAGTAAACTTCCAGCTAAGCTTTTGAATAAATATCTAATCTACCTTTCATGGTGCACTGACACATTTTTCTACAACAGAAGGATCGCTGGAAGTTGAGTATCTATTGAGTAGCTTAGCTTCAAATGATACGCCTTCACGAAATCAAACAACCTAGAAACTTAGAAAATTACCAAAGACAACATGTAAGTTTCATAAAGTTATTAAAAACTCACCAGATAACCAAGAGAACATGTTAGACTTTTCTTGATTATCATTTCCTCCAAATTCACAAAATCTAAAACACTTTTTAAAACTTTGTCTCTGATTTTTTTTTCAAAATTATAACAAAAAAAAAAGCTAAAGTGAACTCAAAATGATGGGAGTTTATTCTTTCTCATCCAAATTAATTTTCAACAACTTAGGTTCAAGTCTAATTGGCAACTTCCTTAAAGTCCCGACTTCTTACTCCTAATGCACCATAAATAAAGTAGTAAAAAATTTTAAAGAAATAAAATATTGAACATATAAAATGAAATGAGTTCATTAAGATATTAGGAAAAAACTAAAAGCCCCAATTTTGTGGCATATAAAAATAAGATAATTAGGTTAGATTTACTGCAACTAGAGAACAATTAATCATGGTCTTATTCATTCTAGCACCGTATGAGAAGTCCTGTAAAGCTACCAAAATAGGTGTCTTTGTGCATGATAGTTCAAAATAAGAAGAAATAAGTTGAATGGCATTTAGAAGTATATAATTGGACAACAAAATATGTGTTTTTTATGCGTGAAGCTCTTACTCATTGGGTTTGACTTTGACACAACTCTCTTTTGGACCCCTACATGTTGAAGTGTCACACAAAAGCTTACTTGAGGTGTTTAGTTCTCACAACTAATCATGGGTTTTAATACACTCCACTATTCCTGAAATGGACAACCAAACCTATCTTTAGTTCAAAGCTAAATCACTTTATTAGGTGAATACAACCTAACTAAAAAAGAAGTAAGAAAAAAATATACAAAAGGTAGCTTAAAAACTGAGAAGAATCATAATTCCAGCACCTTCATGGTTGGATTTGAATTTGGAATGTCTTCACTCTTGTCTTCCACTTCATGGCCAACAATCTTGTACTACACAAAGTTAAAAAAAATCAATTTCCAATACATTCATGTAGCATTTCTAATGCAAGTGTTGAGAGATATTTTTCTACAATGAATGTCTTGAAGAATTGATTGCAAAATTGAATGGGAGATCAACTGATAAATGATTGTTTAGTTACTTACATTGAAAAAAAAATGTATTTATTAGTATAAGTAATGAGATGATCATGCAATATTTTCAAGCCATGAAAACTCATCATGAACACTTGTAAATATGAACATATTTTATTAATAATATTTTTTATCTACTTGTTTATCCATTTATTTATCTGCTTGTCAAGTTAGCGCCAGTGTATGGTCTGTAGTACCTGTTCCAGATGCAAAACGGAGCAAGACTGGCTAGAATCACTTGGTCTTGTATACCGGTGTCTCAATATACTAGGCATCTCAGTTGTGTTGTTCCCCAAGCAGTACCATTCCCCTGCGGTTTATTGACTTTATTCTACTATTGATGATAGATGGCCTCCACTCCGCCGCCACAGTGAAGCTCCTCTTCTGAAGATTTGTTGGAATAAAGAACACAGAAAAAAGAAGTGGAAGGGACATGGGACGATTAGAGAGAATGAAGAAATATCACAAGAAAGAAAGGGAAAAGGAAGATGAAAGGACATGAGAATAAAGAGCAGAAGAAAGATGAATGTTTTGAAAGAGAAATCTTGCGGATACATTTTGAAAGCTAGGCGGTGGTAGGAATTTTGGGGAAGATATGAAAAGGAGAATTAAATTTTACTATATTTTGGCCAAATTAAATTTGACTTCCCGTTGCTTGTAAAGTGCTCGACAAAATGCGTGAACGGGTTCTTTACATATATATTTTCATATATGAATATTATCTAAATTGTCTAATTAGAATGGAGATGATATGTGAAAAAGAATGAACAAAATCGTTCATGTAAAGCAAATTAAGAGAAATAGAGCGAAAAAAAATTGTTGGACAGTAAAGCAAAGAATTTGTCTGTTATGGCAAAATTCCCTAAACACAATATTGGTTCTTTATGTTTTTTTTTTTTAAATCAAAAGTTGTTTTGTTTGTTGTTGGAATTGGAGTAATTCCCTCTACAAAATATTGGTTCATCTTTGCATAATCTTACTGCTTTTTATTTGTTGTTGGAATTGGAGTAATTCTTGTGATACATGTATATGTAGTTTCTCCAATATAAATTCTTGTGATACATGTAATCAAGAATTTATATTGGAGAAACTACATATTGTTGTTACTTTGACACCTAATAATTTGTTTTGGACATTATGTGTTGTGGTTTTTTAGGTTCTCACTAGCAAACTTGACTCCAATGATTGCACATAAAACAATAGTAAAAGGTATGCACAATTTTGTTTTGTCCTAATTTTTTGTATATGTATTTTGTAGGTATTTTACATGTATTTGAGCTATTGGTTTGTAGTTAGTTTAAGAAATAATGTAAGAAACACTTGACATTACCTGTATTAAGAATTTAACTAAAGTGTAATAGAAGTACTTGATTTAGTGAGCAAGTTGAAGGGCAGTGATAATAAATAGTACAGAAAGTAGAAGGTTTTTATCAATAATTAGTTAATAGCCTATTAAAACCATTAACACTAGCACTCTTTTGAAACAAGATTAAGTAGCAAAAATGAAATTAGTTATAAAATTAGTAACATTGAAAGCTAGCTTTTGGACAAACGCACTAGGGAAGGTTAGAAAGAGTCAAAAGTGTTAGTTGTTGCTTTAAATAAGGTTTAGAATTGAGACAAGTGCTAAATTTTTGTTTGAAATTTGAAAAGGGAAAACATGGTTAACTTTCTAGGTGTAGTTTAGTTGGAACAAAATGCTTCATAAATATATCACACAAAGAATAAATGGCCAGAGTAGTATTTTCATCTACTGGTGTAACAATTCTCCTAGTTAAGGATGGACTTTGACCGAGTAAGTGTATTTTATTTAAATTTTTTCACTTAAGTACCTCAAGTTAGCACCTTGTTAACCAAGAAAGATAAGCTAAGTAAGGTAAGGATAAGTTCCTAAGTGTGAAATGGCACCGAATGGTCAAAAGGGCAAAATAGTAATTTTGACCTATGTGAGTGGCATGATTGTAATTTTGATAAAATTAGGGTCATGTAAAGAATTTTGACTAAGTAAGTTAAGACAATAAATCATCCTAGCTATTAGAACCATCATTTAAAGGAAAATTGCAAAAGTTGCACTAAGTGCTCGAGTGAGTCACTTATGTCTTAAGTGGCTTAAGTGTCCATGAGGCTAAGTGTAAGAGGCTTATGAACTTTCTTTAGGACCAAGGAGAAATGGTTTTGGGTGAGTGTTTAGTGACCAAACTGAAACAAAGGAGAACTTGAAAGCCAAAAGGCAAGAGAACAAGAACTATGCCTTAGTTGAGTGGTTAGGATTTTTTAGGCAAGTTTGGCTTCCATTACCCATTTGTTCCTTTCCCATTTTTGTGGATCCCTCTCACCACAAACAATTCTACATAAAACCTCCTTAATTCCTCAAGTTTCCACCAAATTTGAAGGTCCCAAGGTGAATCCAAAAAGCCTCAAACTTGTTCTTGGTGTTTTTGCTCCCATTTAGCTCTTTGATGCTTGTTTTGAGCTTAAAACCTAAGATAAGCTTCTTGGTTTGGTTTGATTTGGTTCTAAGTTGTTTGAGTAACTAGAAATGGTCTTAATTTAGGGTTCTTGATGCCATATCACATTGGTTTTAGGTCTGGAACTCAAGAGAGCTAAGTTGAGCTCAAGTGTGCTTGTGATTTGTTCTTGCTTTATGGCTAAAGTGAGGTAAGGGTTCAAGTTAATTTACCTCAAATAATACATAGAAATGTAGTATTACATGTGTGAATAAAGTAGGAATAAGACCCATGTGAATTGGCTTTAAGGATTGAAAAGTTGGGCAAGTTTTGTGCAAGTTCACGTGCAGTTGCATAATGCTGGAAGAGCATTGGTAACATGTCACCGCTAGCGACGTGGTTTGGTGATGCGAGTTGGTGACGTGTCACTAAGGCACAAGTCCCTCAAGCTCGGGGCATCGTCATAAGGTCCCAATCTCTTGGTTATCATTCCTAGGCTATTCTAAGATGTTCTGTAGCCTCGGTTGGGTTTAAAACTCATTCCTAAATTGAGAATTATGCATTATTTAAGTGGTAGTTAAGTGGTGATGTTAAGGTAGAGCTAAGTACAGTGGCAAGGGGGTAAGAGTGCTCAAGTTATCATGGGAGCACTAAAGGGATTAAGTCGGGTTTCGGAGTCTTCATTGGCCCAAGAGTTAGGTCTTAGATCTTTGGGAAATGAGGAAGAAACCTAAGAGGATCACAACCAAATCATGTGGTTTGGTAAGTAACTCATTAAGGAGCTCTAAGCTAAGCTCTAAGAGCTTGGCAAGTAGGATCACATAAGATGGCTACCTTGCATAATAAGTTAAGGGTAAGGCAGGTAAGTTTTGAAAGGAGGTGATAAGCTACTCTAGGACCTATAAGTGGGACTTAAGGGAGGTAAAGGATTAGGGATGTGAGGGCCAGTGCCTCAAGTTCCTCAACCATTTGAGCTCATGACAAGAATAAGACACCTAAGGTGTAAGAAGTCCCAAGGGTTGTGTGTGTTGCACATCATACATTCATGCATTACATATTCTTTAATGTGTTGTCTTGTGTTGTTTGTTGGTTGGTTTTATGTTTGTTTGTGTGCCATATTGCATGTTTGTTTGCTCTCTTCTTTACAGGTACCCCAAGGGATCCTTGCTAAGTACATTCATGTACTCACTCCATTAAGTTTGTTGTATAAATTCTAACGATGAGCTTAGCAACTAGCAATTAGTTGTGGGCTAAGTTTCTCCTTTTTACAGGTACTAATTCTACAAAATCCTTGAGATTCTAAGCTTACTTAAGAGTTAAGCTTCATACTAACTAAGTTTTATGTCGTTATAGTTTAAAGGCTAAGTGATGCACAAGGATAAGAAAGGGGCTTGCACTTGGGGCTTGAGAGCTCAAAGGTGGAGCTCAAGTAAGGGATCTTAGTTAAAGATTTTTGTCTTGTGTATATATGGTACCTTGTGTACTAAGATGTCACCTCTCTTAGGATACATTATGGTTGTAAAACCATTGAGTTACTTTTGGGTGCATGCTAATGATGTTAAGTGTGCATAAACTATTACTTGAAGTTGAAATAACTAGTATTTCACTGTGTTGGCATGGTTTAAGAACTTTTGAAAGGAATGCTCAAATGATGTTTTTCTAAAATGGTTTACTTATTTGTTTTTCATCACCAGGACAAATGCCTGTATATCTTCTTGCAGGGTAGGCTAAGGAACTAGTTGCACGTAAATTATTTTAATTTACCCACAAGTAGTGGTTAGCTAATAGTAACTAAGTGGGATCATAGTCCCAAAGAGCTTACAAGTTAAGCAAGCTCGGGGTATTAGGACCCTGCTTCGTAGCAATTTAGTATCAAAGCAGGTCAATGGTCCTAGAAGAGGCAATAAGTGAACTAACATCAAAGTGTTCCTTGTGCTAAATGTAGTTAGTACTACTCACAAGTTGCTCTGGGCATGATCTTTTGGCCTTGGTTGCAAGTATTATGGTTAATACTCAGTCAGGTGTTGTTGCTAAGGCTCAGGCTCTTGGTGAAGGAAGTAGTGATCCCAATGGGGCAGACATTAAAGAAGTGGTTTCCTTGTTACAAAGGCTGAATGCGTACATGGACCGGATGCTACATGGCATGGCTATCCTACTTGAGTAGCGTGCTCAACCTCCAAATGGAAAGAAGACCTTAAAGGACCCTAACAGGCTAAAGACCGAAGTACACCAAGGCCCAACGGTGCACCAAAGTTAGGGGAGAAATCCCCTACCCTAACGCCAAGTGGATGAGCATGCTCAAGTAGACATCAAAGAGGATAGTAATGAAGAAAATGAAAAGGATATCCATCCCCATAGGAAGAGATAGAGACCCGCTATTCTAGACCACATGGGGCTCATTTTGATATCCCAAGATATCAACACTCTGAAGTTTAACAGTGTGGGTGATCCCGTTGCAGTTGAAGGTTGGTTGTACCAAATCAATGAAATCTTCAAGAACATGAAGTTGGATGGTAAGGCTAAGATGGATTTGGTGCCTTTCTTCTTGGAAGCTAAGGCTTACTTATGGTGGAAAGATGTCATGGAGAGGCTTAAGTCTCACAATGAAGGTTAACCAGGGCAAAGGCCCAAAGAACTTAATTGGACCAAATTTGGGAAGGAATTCCAAAATGAGTTCAATAGTGAGGTAGCCCAAGACCAAAAGAGGATAGAATTTGATGAGTTGGTTCAGGAAAGCTTGACGGTCCATAAGTATAAGAGGAAATTTAGTTCTCTTTTTTTATATGCTCCTCACTTGGCCGGGAAGGATGAACTTAAGGAAAATAAGTTTATTCATGAACTTAAGGTGGAGTTAAGAAGATTCTTAACTGCTATTAGAGTTCGGACCTATCATGAGGCCATTCAAAAGGCCTTGGCTTTGGACGCGGAGTTAATGGAGGTGAAACCCAAGGATAAGGACATTAAGCTACAGGTCTCGGTGCACTCAAGATTGTCAAGCAAGAGGCCTAACCCAGGAAGAGGCCAGGGTACCTCCAAGAAAGGCAAAAAGATTAGGAAGGGCCATTGCTCTAAGTGTCAAAAGTTTCATGGTAATAAACCATGCACCCTTGGGACCGATTTTTGCAATTACTGCCACCAGCCTGGACATTGGGCTAGGGAATGCTCAAGGCTTAGGCAAAAGCAAGGCCAAGGAAGATCATGGCCCTTAAGAGCTGGAAATGTATCTACCAGAGCCCTTGTGCAACAACGTTTCTTTACTTTGACTGACTAGACACCTAGGGAGCCGACAACTGTGCAAGATAACTTTAATGTTCAGGACAATAATATTAGGATTCTGTTTGATACTGGTGTTACTATTTCTGTCATCTCTATGAGCATAGTTGTCAAGTTAGGACTACAAAAGGCTTTGATGGATGAGATGAGGTTTATTAAGACTGTTAGGGAGAATATTATTTTCACCAATGAAATGGTTAAAGGGTATCCTTTAGAGTTAGGGGGTCATAAGTTTTCGTGTGACCTTTGGGTTTTAACCTCAATCCCTTATGATGTTGTCCTTAAAAATGGATTGGTTAAGTAGGTATAAGGCCTAGATCAACAGTGTAGGTTGTAAGGTCACCATTGAGGATGCCCCAGGGGTAAATGTGACTTGCACGAGCGGTTTGGCAAGTAGTGTCAAAAGTTTGCACCTGAAGTTGATGGAGTCCATTCCTATTGTGAGTGAGGAAGTATATTACTCATTGAATGGGGTGGCAGTTGAGGAGCAACTTAAGGAAATCCCAATAGCCAATCTATTTCCAGAAGTTTTCCTTATAGACGTCCTAGGATTACCTTTAGTTAGGAAGATTCCATTCTCCATACACTTACAGCCTGGGGCAGAATTAATTTCCATACCCCCATACCGGATGTCAGCACCTAAAATGGTTAAGCTAAAAAAACAGTTAGAAAAACTGCTTAAAAAGGGCTTTATAAGGCTAAGTGTTTACCTATGAGGTGCCCCGATGTTGTTTATGAAGAAAAAGAATGGAACCTTACCTTTATGTATAGATTACAGGAAGCTGAATGCAGTAACTGTGAAGAACAAATATCTATTACCCATGATCGATGAATTATTTGATAGGTTAAGAAGGGCAAAAGTCTTTTCCAAAATAGACCTAAGGTCTAGATATTTCCAGATAAGAGTAAGGGATGAAGATGTCCGAAAAACTACATTCGAGACTAGGTATAGGCATTATGAGTACACAATTATGTCTTTCAAAGTGACTAATGCTCCAGTAGTTTTCAAGGATAGCATGAATCGGATTTTTAGGCCCTACCTAGATTAGTTTGTTAAGGTGTTCAATGATGAGATTTTGGTGTACTCTAAGACTCCCCACGAACATAAAGAACATTTAAGGATAGCTTTGCAAGTGCTTAAGGACAACCAGTATTATGAAAAATTATCTAAGTGCCAATTCTGGGCAAGTGAGATTCCTTTCCTCGAGCATATCATAAATGCTCAAGGACTAAGTGTTGACCCGGAAAAGGTAAAGGCAATGGTGGAGTGGAGACACCTAACAACTGTGACTGAAATTTAAAATTTCTTGGTTCATTAAGAAATTTTCTATGATAGCTTTGTCATTGACTACCTTGATAAAGAAGGTGCAGAAGTTCATCTGGAGTTCTAAGTGTGAGGAGAGTTTTCAAGATCTTAAGAAAATGTTCTATTCCCATCTAAATCCTACCAGATCCACATAAGACCTTTTGTGGTGTATACCGATTGGGATAGGATTAGGATGTGTGTCGATGCAAGATAAGCAAGAGATTTCATATAAGTCTAGGCAGTTAAGGCCTAACGAGTTGAATTACCCAGTGCATGATCTTGAGTTGGTAGCCATTATGATTGCCTTTAAGCTTTGGAGACACTAACTTATGGAAGGTCCTTCAAGATCTTTATGGACCATAAAAGTATGAAGTATTTGTTTACTCAAAAGGACATGAACATGAGTCAAAAAAGGTGAATTGAGTATATCAAGGATTATGATTGCTCGATAGACTATTGTTATAGTAAGGGCAATGTGGTTGTCGATGCTCAAGCCGTAATTATTTTGGGGTGACTCTTGCCAAAGATCAAGTGGTTACTACCTCAGAAAGTTCCAATGTAGAACAATTCTCTGTCTTATTTGAAACCTGGCGAAACTAGAAAATGGTTCAAGTTGTAGTCCTTGAGATTCAATTAGCATGGCTAATTAGGGTTAACAAAGCTCAGGACAAGGGCCCAAACTTGAAGAAAGTTTCAGGGGAAGAAAGGCACGGTATTGTACTCAAAGAATTTTAGTACAAGGATGGGTTGTTTTTCTATGGTGACCTGCTCTATGTGCCAAGTGACCTAAGGCAATAAGTGTTGCAAGAGCCATATATGAGTAAGTTTAATGTTCACCCTGGTGTGAATAAGATATACCATGACCTTAGGACTCATTTTTGGTGGCCAAAGTTTAACAAGGACATATATTAATATGTGTCTAAGTGCCTCACTTGTCAAATGGTAAAGGCAGAGCACCAAAACCCATCAGGAATGTTGCAAAGTTTGTCCCTCCTGAAAAAAAAAAGTAAGGATCCATCACCATGGACTTTTGTGTCGGGTTACCCAACACAAGAAGTCAGCATGACTGAATTTGGGTAGTGGTGGATAGGTTAACAAAGTCAGCACACTTTATCCCCATTAAGATTACTTATACCATGGAGAAGCTGGCCTAGTTGTATATCCGGGAAGTAGTGAGACTCCATGGAATCCCCAATCAAATTGTATCTGATAAAGATCCCCATTTTGTCTCCAAGTTCTGGAATGCCTTTCAAAAGGCTATCTACTATGAGTCTAAGTACTGCTTATCACCCTAAGACTGATGGGCAAACTGAATGGGTGATCCAAACCTTGGAAGACATGTTGTGAAGTTGTGTGATGGATTTTAAAGAGGATTGGGACCAACACCTGCCACTGATTGAGTTTACAAAGTTGTTAAGATGGCTCCCTACGAAGCTTTATATGGGCATAAGTGTGTGAAGCCTTATTGTTAGGTAGATAAGGCAGATGAAGTAGTTGTTGGCCCAAAAATCATTGTCGAGACCACAACAAAGATTTAGTTGATCTAAGCGAGGATCAAAACTGCCTCATACTAGCAAGCCAAGTATGCCAATGTGTGAAGAAAATATTTGGAATTTGATGTAAGAGACAAGGTACTCCTTAAGGTTTCCTTGATGAAGGGTGTGGCTAGGTTTCGCCAAATCAATAAATTGGTTCCAAGATATATTGGTCTTTTTGAAATCCTCTAGAGGGTAGCGAAAATGGCTTATCAATTGGCTTTGCCACCAAGTTTGGCCCATGTTCACAATGTCTTTCATGTGAGTTCTTTTAGGAAGGGCATTGTGAACTCCGGGTAAGTGTTAGTCCCATCTGTCATTCCAATAAATGAGGAACCCTATCAAGTTTCTTGATCGCCAAGTCTGAAAACTAAGAACAAAGTGGATCCCAATGGTCAAGGTACTATGGTCTAACTATAGGGAGGAAAAGGCCACTTGAGAGGCCAAGCAGGATATACAAAGGCAATATCCAAGTGATGTTGCTCGATTAAGTCAGAATTCAATGAACCAAATTTCTGAATGAGGGGGGATGTGACAACTCTCCTAGTCAATGATGGACTTTGATCAGGTACGTATATTTTATTAAATGATTTCACTTAAATACCTTAAGTTAGCACCTTATTAAACAAGAAAGACAAGATAAGTAAAGTAAGGATGAGTTCCTAAGTATGGATTGGCACTTAATAGTCAAAAAGGCAAAATAGTAATTTTGACCCAAGTAAGTGGCATGACTGTAATTTTGATGAAATTAGGGTCTTGTAAGGAATTTTGACTAATTAAGTTAAGGCCATAAGTTATCTTAGCTATTAGAACCATCATTTGAAGGAAAAGTGCAAAAGTTGCACTAAGTGCTCGAGTGACTCACTTATGTCTTAAGTGGCTTAAGTGTCCATAAGGCTAAGTGTAAGAGGCTTATGAACTTTCTTAAGGACCAAGGATGAATGGTTTTGGGTGAGTGTTTAGTGACCAAAGTGAAACAAAGGAGAACTTGAGAGCCAAAAGGTAAGAAAATAAGAACTATGCCTTAAAAGAGTGGTTAGGATATTTGGGGCAAGTTTGACTTCTATGACCCATTTGTTCCTTTCCCATTTTCGTGGCTCCCTCTCCCCACTAGAAATTTTGCATTAAACCTCCCCAATTCCTCAAGTTTCCATCAAGTTTGAAGGTCCCAAGTTGAACCCAAGATGCCTCCAACTTGTTCTTGGTGTTTTTTCTCCCACTTGGCTCTTTGATGCTAGTTTTGAGCTTAAAACCTAAGGTAAGCTTGTTGGTTTGGTTTAACATGGATCTAATTTGTTTGAGTAGCTAGAAAAGTACTTAATTTGGGGTTCTTGGTGCCATATCACATGGGTTTTAGGTTTGGAACTCAAGAGAACTAAGTTAAGCTCAAGTGTACCTGTGCTTTGTTCTTACTTTGTGGCTGAAGTGAGGTAAAGGTTCAAGTTAATTTAGCTCAAATAATGCATAAAAAAGTAGCATTACATGTGGGAATGAAGTAGGAATAAGACCTATGTGAATTGGCTTTTGGGATTGAAAGGTTGGGCAAATTTTGTGCAAGTTCACGTGTAGTTGTGCAATGCTGGAGGAGCATTGGCGATGCAGCGACATGGTTTGGCAACGTGATTTGATGACACATCACCAATGATTCTCTAGCAAGCCCAAGGACAAATTTCATTGTTGGTTCGTCACCCAAAGGCATCGTTAAGGCACAAGTCCCTCAAGCTCGGGGCATCCTAAGAATGTCCTAATCTCTCGCGTATCTTCCCTAGGCTCTTCTAAGATGTTCCATAGCCTTAGTTGGGTCTAAACCTCATTTTTAAGTTGAGAATTATTCATTGTTTAAGTGATAGTTAAGTGGAGTGGTTAAGGTAGAGCTAAGTAGAGTGGCAAGGGGGTTAAAATGCTGAAGTTATCATAGGAGGACTGGAGGGATTCAGTTAGGTTTCCGAGTATTCATTGGCTTAAGAGTTAGGTCTTAGACCTTTGGGAAATGAGGAAGAAACCTAAGGGCATCCCAACCAAATCATGTAGTTTGTTAAGTAAGCCACTAAGGAGGTTTAAGCTAAGCTCTAAGAGATTGGCAAGTAAGACCATATAAGATGGCTACCTTGCACAATAAGTTAAGGGTAAGGCGAGTAAGTTTTGAGAGGAGATGATGACCTACTCTAGGACCCATAAGTGGGACTTAAAAGAGCTAAATATTAGGGATATGAGGGCCAATGTCTCAAGTACCTCCACCATTTGAGCTTATGGAAAAAGTAAGACACATAAGGTGTAAAAAGTCCCAAGGATTGTGTGTGTTGCATATTATACATTCATGCATTACATATTCTTATGTGTTGTCTTCTATTGTTTGTTGGTTGGTTGTATGTTTGTTTGTGTGCCATATTGCATGTTTAGTTTCTATCTTCTTTGTAGCTACCCCAAGGGATCCTTACTGAGTACATTCATGTATGCCCTCCCTTAAGTTTTGTGTAGGTTTTAACCTGGGCCTAACAACTAGTAGTTATTTGTGGGCTAAGTTTATCCTTTTTGCAGGTATTGATTCTACAAAATCTTTGAGATTCTAAATTTACTTGAGAGTTAAGCTTCGTACTAACTTAGTTCTATGTCTTTATAGTTTAAAGGCTAAGTGGTGCATAAGGATAAGAAAGAGGCTTGCACTTAGGGCTTGATAGCTGAAAGGTGGGGCTCAAGTAAAGGATATTAGTTAAGGATTTTAGTCTTGTATATATATCGTACCTTGTGTACTAAGATATTGCCTCTATTAGGATACATTGTGGTGTAAAACCATTGAGTTACTTTTGGGTGCATGCTAGTGATGTTAAGTGTGTACAAACTATTACTTGAAGTTGAAGTAACTAGTATTTCTTTGTCTTGGCATGGTGTAAGTACTTTTGAAAAGAATGCTCAAGCGATGTTTTTCTAAAATGGTTTACTTATTTGTTTTGCACCTCTAGGACAAATGCATGTATATCTTCTTGCAGGGTAGGCTAAGGAACTAGTTGCACATAAATTGTTTTAATTTACCCATAAGTAATGGTTAGCCACTAGTAACTAAGTAGGATCACAATCCCAAAGGGCCTACAAGTTAAGCAAGCTTGGGGCACTAGGACTTACTCCATGACAACTAAGTCTTGAAAGTGCTTTTGCCTTTTTTTTTCTTGTCACTAATGAAAATAGCCAAACCTAATTAAACTGTTGCTTATCTACACTTCCAATATTAGCAATTCTAGATGACTTTTATTAAATCCATCATTTCATCTTCCTTCTATAATATGATACCTGAGAAGTATTTGTGAAGTTTTCACCCTATGTTTTTGTGGTTATGTTTACTTTTAGCATTACTATCACTGATTATGTGTTTACATTTAGATGGATAATTATGGAAAGGATACATATTTTGCAATAGTTTGGTGGACACAAACACAGCGAATAGGAATGGGATATTTGCTGATGGTTATTGTTTATTAGTATTACTCTAATAAACAAAAACATAGGTTGTCAATAAGAAATAATAGGATTAATTTTGAAAGAAGAGAGAGAATAAGAGCTTAAGTTATACATGACCTACTGGGGCCAATAGGTCGTGATATAGTTAGGATGAGCCATACGGCTTTTATACAGCTATGTGAATTACTACAAATGGAGGGCGGCCTTCATCCAACAAGATGTGCCAATCTCGAAGAACAAGTAGCCAAGACCTTATACATATTAACCCATCATGAAAGGAATTGTGTGGTAAATTTTTAGTTCAAGCATTATGAAGAAAGAACAAGTCAACATTTATATCGGGTTCTAAAAGTTATATTAAATTTGGAGGAAATATTCATCAAGCAACCTAATGGATCAATTGCTCCACTAGAAATTGAATAGAACAACAAATTTTATCCTTATTTTAAGATAATACTTATTAAGCTTGCAATTTCACTTCATATGTTTCTAAAACTAGTGGGCTTGGCATTTAGTTTTCTAAACTACAAAAACAATAGGATTGCATTAGGGCGATTGATGGCACACATATTCATGCTAAAGTGTCTAGTTGAATCACTCCATGGTATCGTAGGAGGAAATATTACCCAACAATGAATGTGCTATGTGCTTGTTCTTTTGATTTGAGGTTTACATATGTTCTCTCTGAATGGGAGGGTACTGCTTCTGACTCAAGAATTCTGAATGATGCACTATCTAGAAAAAATAAGCTTGAGGTTCCATAAGGTAATATATTTAGAAATATCAAATTTAAAATATTTATTTACTATTATTTATGAATAATCAATTACTAAGAGATTTATTCTTTAATTTTAGGAAAATATTTTATTACGGATACTGGGTTTGAGCTGAAAGTAGAATTTATCACACCATATAGAGAAGTCCACTATCACTTGAATGAGTTCCTGAATAAGCCTCTGAGAACCATACGAGAACTGTTTAACCATCATCATGCATCACTACGAAATGCAATTGAACATGCTTTCAGGGTGTTAAAAAAGATATTCCGAATTATATCAAGTGCAAATGAACCAACATATGGGGTTAAAACACATAAATTGATTGTTTTAGCATGTTGTATTTTGCATAACTATTTATTGGATGTTGACCCAGATGAGGGGCTTCTAGCAAAGGTTAACCAAAGAATTAGGAATCAACATCCGTGTCATTGTCCTACTGCGGACAACAATGATGAACATAGAGAAGAGTTGGTTAGAAATTCCTTAGCTAGTGCTATGTGAGATGATTATAGTCATCGCACTATAAGTCCTTCACATTATTTTTACATTATAAAATATATTTTTATGATTTCTTTGTTGAATAATAAACATTTATTGGCTATTTGAAATTACCTGATGTATTTTTTACTATTATAACATTAATTCAATTTTTGAATTTTATGGCTAACTATCCTAATCATGTCATTAGAATGGAATGGGACAATTACAATGGTAATTAAGGTTATGTGAGAAGTAATTTGATGGTTTGGACACATTTAATGGATGAAGCTTTGTCAGATGCCTTAATGCATAAACAAGAGAAAGGTCTCAAACAAAATGGTTGTTTCATCTCACAAGCTTATGATAATAATGTCGTTGAATTGCAAGACAAAATTGGGGGAGACATAACTAAGGACAAGGTAAAAAATTGTTGGAACTCTCTAAAAAATAATTTTTTAAAGTGCTATGATTTTTGGAGGAATGGTATGAGTAGATTTGCATGGAACCCTATTACCAAGCTTTGGAGTGCATAACCTGAGGTATGGGAAAACCACATTAAGGTAATTAGTATCTTATACAAACAAGTACCAATATAAAGAATTACTTACCTTATTTCTTATTTATAAGAATCATTTTGAACTTATTGTGTTTGCTATTTACTTTATCAAGAATGTATGCAGCTTGTGAATGGATGATGAAACCTGTTCCCCATTATGATAAGATGTTGATACTTTAGGGAAATAATAGAGCAAGAGGCGATGAAAGTGGAATTGCAAAAAAATTAAGGTGTCATCAAGTTTTTTAGCAGACAGATACTATTGAGGAGATTGATTATCTTGTCTCGCAAAGTCAAGTGAATTTGGAGGGTTGTGATCCATCTAATGATGGGGAACAACCATCTTTTCAAGCACAATCTCATAAAAGTAAGGCGAAGAGAGCAAAGACTAATAATGACAATGGGATATTCATTAAACAAGCAATTGATAATATTGCTCAAGTCATAGAACAAGGAAGTTTAGTACTTGAGAAGGTGATGCAATGACTTCCAATTCCTGAAAAACAAGTGTGGCCTCTTTTGGAAGAAATATCAGTTGAGCCACACATGCTAACTGATGCATATGTTCATTTGATTGCCTATCCTAAAAAATATGAGCAGTCCTGGGATGTCCTTAAGAAAAGCGGAAGGAAATTGTCATGTGATTGGTGTTTGGACATTTTGGTCGATGATGGTCTTAAGTCATCTATATTATCTATACTCAATAAGTGGGATTATTTCCACTATTTTTAAAGCCAAACGAATTGTGATTTATCCATGAATAATTTTTAGATTCTTTTGGTCATGTTTTGTCTAATAATTACCTAGCTAATTACATAGCAAATTTGTGAAAATTTTCCATACATTTTTTTTAATAATTTTCATTTATTCTTTAATAATTTCCCTAACAATAAAAAAATTATGTATGGAAAATACTTTTCATTCTCAATTTCATTTAACATACTTTGCATACAAAATTAAGTTTGTTATGATGCTTTGATTAATTCCTGTATATTTGAGACAGTCAACCATTTTTACGATGAGAGATTAAATAAGGGTAAAAATGTAAGAATTGAAAATTTTCTCACCTTCCCCTACTTTAATGAGCATATCCAAATAAAGGAGGGTGTGTGTTCTTTCATTCCCTTTATAACTCTTTCTAAACAATGAGAGATGATGATCCCCTCCCCTCCCCTTAATGACTTATATCCAAACAAAGCAGTACAACAATAATGGTGCCAATTGCAAGTGAAAACCAGGGGCGGCTATAAACAGGAGAATTAATTATGCTAACAGCCTTTTCACCCATCTTGGGTGGCTGCAAGCCTACAACTCTCAAAACTACTTATTGTATCTTCTCATTTAATATTAACTACCAAAAAGTCAGTAAACTCCTCCCCCATTTCAATGCAGCCCCTATATAATACTCTTTCCGTCCCATATTCTTTGCATTATTTTTCATTTGGGTCATCTCAATTTCTTTGCACAATTTTCTTTTTTGGAAAGTTTTAGGGTGCAAAATGATTGTTATACACTTTATTACATTCACTTTTTGGTCCCAATCTCATTTGGGCCTTTCTTTCCCTCTTATTTTCTTGCTTCTAGTATGATGGACCATCGCTCATCCAGCTCTGCCATGGTCTGTCTCCACCGTCACTCATCTGCCTCTGCCATTGGTCAACTACCTCCAGCATCGTCCGCCTCCACCATCATCCATCTCCACCCATTACTGATCCACCACGATCATTTATCTTTCATCATCGTTTGCCCATTGCGATCGTTCATCCTTTTTCATCAATCATCCACCGCGATCGTTCATCCTTCATCATTGTTCATCCACTGCAATCATTTGTCCACCATGACTGTAGGATTGAATAAAGTGACCCATTTGGGGATTTGCCAGAGATTTGCTTGAGATAGAATGCAAACATTTTCTGATTTTTTTTTTAATTTTCTCTAGTTTAATTATGAACCGGTGATTAGTTGGAATAAGGCAGAGATGGAGGAGTGAAGTAAGGGGCAGGTGATTGGACAGAGGTGATTGACTTCGGCAACAAGGCGATTGACTCCGGTGACGAGGAGATCAAGATGATCAATGAAGGTTGAGATCCAGCTAGTTGACGAACACGGTGACGCTGTTGATGACGATGGACGTGACCAACAAAAAGATGACCATAGACAGATGACATGACTCTAGTCAATGAATAGATAGATGATGATCGACAGACAGAAGAGATTAAGGACGCAATCGACGAAGAGCGGCGAATAACTGGCAAAAAGGGCAATTTTGGAACAAATGCGAGGGCCAGTGAACTTTCTTGGTTTGTGTAAAAAACCAAATGGAGCAAATGTTTCAGGACAAAATGAGTATTTTAAACAAGTAATTCCTTAAAGTAAGAATGGAAGAAACAATTCATAAATATTTAATTTCTAGATTATTGTTTTGAATTTATTTACATAGTAAACTCTATACTTATTTCTATATTTTTATGCAAATTATTATAAAATTCAATTTTGTACTTCTAAGTGTTAATGTGTTGTGTGTGTGTGTGTGTTTGTGTGTATTTAATTATAATATTAAAAGTTATACATCTAAGACATACAGCCAATATGGTACCAAAATCCAATACTGTACTGTACCATATAAAAAATGGTACAATAACCAATACAATATTTAAAACTTTAGTTTGCATTGATTTTGCTAGTTGCTGCTTCAAGTGTTGGGAGAGGTTTTTTCTAATGAGTATCACAAAGAATTGCTTATTGAATCAAATAAGTGATCGATCAACTGATGAATGAATGTCTAATTACTTATATTGACAAAAATGTATTTAGCAGTATAAGTAATACAATGATTGTGCAATATTTTCAAGTTAAAAAACATCATCATGAACACATGCACGAAGGGCATTCTATAATGCCATAGGGCATTCTATAATGCCATAGGGGTGAAACTACGGCAAGTTGCTGTAGTGACTTGTGAGGCGTTAGATTAAGAGGTGGGAGCATAGTCATTGGATGTTGAATCAACTTTTTAACCTGGAACCTAAAGGTTTAGGTTTTCTTTTAACAGCAATAAAAAATTACAAGCATATTAAAATGCCTCACTCTAAAATCAAGCTTCAACAAATTTGCAAGGGAGTTTGAATCTGAAAAAAATGGAGAGTGGTGATTATGTGTTGACATTGAGTAAGATGACATTGTTGGCATGGAAACAGGCATTGAAATGATGACAAAGAATAAGGGGAAAAAATCATAAACAAACAGAAAGTAAGTATTAATTTTATTCCTATGTATTTGTAGTAAAAAGGCAATTAGTTTGGAAGTAATTGATGGATGGAAGTTAGATTTTGGGTGGTGATTAGTATTAGTTACAGAAAGGTGAATGAAATTATAGAAAAGTGATTAGAAGAGACAAAAGGTGATAAGAAGAAGAAAAATGTGATAAGGATATAAAAAAGGTGATAAAAATGAGTCACTTATGTTTAATTGTTAACGCGTTTATGGTGATTTTGTCACCTTTTTGCTTGAATTATTAACATGTGTCTAATAATATATATTACTGTGATTTTCATGGTTTCAGCGAGGAAAGAGATGTTGTATTTTACAGTGGTGAGTAGGAAGATGTTTCAACATCGAAGAAAAGCCAAAGCGATGAGGGGTTGCCTGGTGCATGGAATAATTATCAATGAGTAAACTGGTTTTAGCTGTTGGTGTGTGTTCTTGTTTACTATGGTTGTTAGAGTTTGTGTTGAGATACATGTAAGAAGGTAAAGAGGGAGAGATACAAAGATGCAAAGATGCTGGATTCGCATATGATAGTGTAGTAAGTATATTATAAGTTAAATTATAACAATATAGAGTAATAAGATTATAATGAGATGATTTTATTTTTAGGCTTGTCATAAGAGTTGGCTAGAAATGTCATTTGATAAAAAAAGTGAGCATGCAAACAAAGTCAAAAAGAAGGAAAAGTTAAAGTTAAAGTTTACAATTTCCACATTTTGTATGATGATGAGGAAGTTGGGAGAAGAAAAAGAAGAGATACTGAAAGAAACAGCTTTTGGGAGTTTATTAGGAATAAAATCACATGTTGTGTGGGCAGACATGGTGTTTCTAATGATTCAAAAGTTTGATATGAAGAAGAGGACCATTTGAATAAATGGGAGAGAGTCTAAGATTAGAGCAGAGGATTTCACTGAGATAATGGGGATCAAGGATGGTAGTGAACGAATTGAGTTGGATCGAGGTGATGTACATAGAGAAGATTTGGTGGCATATTATTGCCGAAAGGAATGGGACAGAAGGTGGACCGCTAGGAAAGAAGTTGTAGAGCATGATCTGTTGAAGAATAATGATCCAGAAAAGGTGCAGAAAGCATATGCATTATATTGCATGACTCATATTTTGTGTACACCAATTTAAAGCCATGTTGGTCTGCCCCATTTTAGATGTGTTGGTGATGTTAGCAACATTGAGGAAAAGGCTTGGGCAAGGTTTACAGTGGATCAATTGGTAGTAGGAATTGAGAAGTGGAAGATGAAAACACATAAGAAATTGACTAGATGTGCTTTATTTCTACAAGTAAGTGTTGTTTCATGCATATTGTAAATTGGTGCATATTATTATTTTGTATATATAGTTGATTGAAGTTATGTTTTATTTATGTGGATAGATGTTTTTTGTGAGGAAGGCTATTGCCGGTGAATTGAAGAATGATGGTTTGAACCTAATAATGGTTCATCTTAATAAGGAAGTGACTCATAGGTTATTGGCTAAGATTGATATAAGGGTTAGGAGATCTGAAGGGCAATGGCGATGGCAGTTATGTGAATGAACATAATGTAGATGTTGAGGAGGAAAAAAAGATGAAGAGAGGTAGACATGATGTAAATAAGGTGGGAAATAGACATTATACAAATGATGCAGATGATAAGAATGAAGAATACGAGTCAGAGTGGAACGGGAAGGAATGAATTGCTAGTTTAGAAAGTGTTTTGAGGGAAAGAAGTGAGAAGATCGTAGATAAGGATAGAGAAAAGTTGAATAAGTTAGTTGATGATGTAGGGAAGTTGGTGTTACAATATGAAGGATTAAGGACAAATGCTACTATGATTTGATTGATGCAAGAAACTCTAAAAGGTACAATGGAAAAGGTTGCTTAGACTATTAATGTGTTTTTTGTAAAAGGAGGAACAAGATGGGAAAAGGATAACAGAGTAGATACTCATGCGTCCAATGTGCCAACACCGAAGAAGGTTCCCACTTCAAGTCGACCTGATGAAGGATTGAATTTGTGTGGTGTAAGATATCCTGATAATGGTCAAGACAAGGAGGCTATAATGCCTATAAAGAAGGATGAGTTGTTTCTTGCGATGGGGACTGGGAAGGAAAAGGTGGAGAAATTTAAAGAACCGCATAAGTGGAAGATTGATGATTATGAGGTATGTTCACCAAGAATGAATGATGTAGAATCACCTGTCGGGATTAATGTTGGGAGCCCTTGCAAGAAGAGGTTATGGGTTGAAAATGTAGAAGATGATTTTGAAATTGAGGGGGAGTCAACTGAAAGAAATGATGAAGATGATGAGGTAATTAGTGCTTAGCTGATTAACTGCTTGGCTCTGAATTAACTGCTTAACTGGTTTCCATTAATTATAGGACATGAAGGATAATTTGGAATTTTTTATGGATCAAGATATAACAGGAAGAAAATTAGAGCATGATGTAATTTCATCACATTGGCAGAAATCACCTTTCTGCACGGTTAGAGGAATGGCGTGCTGTTTCGGGGAAAAATGTTACCACTTCAAAAGATGGGAAAATTATAATACAAAGGCATAATGGTTATAAACCATTATATAGCATAATTTTCACCATAGTGAATGAAATGTGAGGGGTAAAGTGAATAATTTACACCTCCTTAAAAGATTACAATTGTTATTTGCTACTAAAGGAAGCCCTAGAGGATTGCTTGTTTTACAAGCAATCTATAGGTCCTATTGGAAGATTTCAAGACTTGGGTACTCAATTGTACAACTCTAAAAGAGAGATTTTGGAAGGATTTGAACAGTATGGAAGCAATTTTTTTAAGCTAAATTGCATAAAGGAAACAAAAGTTATTATTCAAGAATCTAGGACAACTAGGTGTACAATTGTTCACAAAAATAAATTAAGGATGGGATGATTTTTGCCAATAGTCTAAGATGGACATCTCTAAGATTATCCCAGCCTTTTATTTCCAGGTTCTAAGGTCAAAAAGGTGGGCTAAATATTAGCCAAGAAGTCTTTGCTTAAGGCATACTTATAGTGACCTAAGTGATGGTTAAGATTAAACTAATCAAGTCAAGTAAATATCTTGATTTCTTTACCTTTCCTTGCTCATTTTCGGCCATCACCAGCTAGAGTTCCTTCCTTAGCCCCTCCATAAGCTTCCATAGCCACCATATCTCAATCTCCCAAGAAATCACAAAGGAAGGCAATTGGATGCAACAAGAAAGGGAAAAACCCTAGTTTTCGGGTTTATTGTGTATCTCTTGAAGATTCAGCCTTCACAGCTTAGGTAAGGGTTTTATCTTCATGTTTCATGGTTTTTTACTATCCTAAGATGATTATCAAGCATCCATGAAGCTGAGACCATGCTTGGAAGAGAGCAAAAAGCTCAAGGAACCAAGTATATGTTAAGGGGGAGTGCATGAACAAGGTTCCAGCCTTACTATTTTTCATGCACTAAGATGGCAGTGTTTACAAGGTTTTCTAAAGCCCAAGTTAGTACTAACTAAGACCAATTAAGCTCGTAAGACCAAGCTTTAGCTTGAGGAGTGCTGCCATAGTGATTACATATTGTTTATTTGATTGTTTATGGACTAACCCTAATGATGTATTGCTGCCAGCATTGTGCTTGATTGTGTTCTGTTTGTTTGTGCATTTGGATGGCCATATTTTTGTATATGTGCTTTTTTTAATGTTTTTATGTCTTTGTATTTCAGTTATGTTGCTGGAAATTCAAGTTTCTAATGATAAGCCCTTACTAAGTTTCTTTAAAGAGACTTACCCCCTTTCTGTCCACGTCAGGAGCACATGAAAGAGAGCATTCAAAATAATAGCTGTCATTTGAATTTTTTTTTTTGAACTTTCAGGTATATTAACTTCCATATTTTTAGTTGTAAACTGGAAATTTTCATGATTTTTGGAGCACATTAGCTATTTTTAGTAATTGTACTTTCTGCTTTACGCAGCAGCTAGTCCCTTCAAGTTTCTGAAGTGCTTAAGCCTAGTGTACGTATTAACTAAGTTATTGTCATGTATGTGGTGCATAAATGCATGTAAATGAGTTGGGTATGTTGTATGTGTAGTGTGAGAAGGAGATATGGATCAATGGAGTGTGGTGAAGTGTGTATACAATGCTGTCCATAAGGTGTTTATGGGCTGTTTTGATGGCATTTTTATGATAGATGGTTAAAAGGGCTCTAAATTCATGGGAATGGTTTTTCCATGTGTATAAGAATATATGGACACTACCAAGTGGGTTTTGCACCTGGTAATGAAGTGTATGAATATTATGAAATTTTGTATGGGCATAATGGTCAATAGTGGCTAAAATTTGGTACCCTGTACTCCAGTTGCCATAACTTTCTGTACATAAATAATTTGTCTATGAAATTTTGACCACACTTAGAACACTTCAAAATGAATAACTTGGCTTTTGAATCACTGGATCTGGTGCTCTGTATCCAGAGTTATGGCCTGTCAAAGTTGGATGATTTTGCTGTGTACTGTTCATTTGGTCATTTCTACCTAGTTAACTGTAAAATCCATGATTGCAAACTTAGATTGATTTAATGTCTCAAACCTGTTTCCTTATGAAGGTTTAAGGGTATTAAAGGGTTTAAAACCTTTAGGGTATAGGACAAGATGGGTAGAATTTGAGTTAGACACGGTGTGAAAGTTTGGACACATAAAATGCGCACCAATAGAATCATGTGTGCATATAATTGTACATGCACTTTGGGATTTTACTCAAATTCCATATTGGCCAAGAATAAAAAATTTTACTGTCATCATTACTTCCAGATGAAATTGTATGTAAATATGTGTGTGATGGTTGGACCAATATACACATCTTTGCATAATGACCAAGAAGGGTAAACATAGTGTGCATGTTCTGCTTGGCCTACAGGACATGGACTGCCTGGGGCTTGAGCTCATTAAAATTGATCACTGTATTTAAGTACTCAGAGTGGTAACAAAAAGTATTGGGCTAGGCCTTATGTGGTGGCAACTCCTATTGAGGACAGAACTCATCGAGTGATCCAATATGCTCTTTCAGAGAACATAGAGGATATGAGGTATGCTCATTAACTTATATGATTGTGATGGGTTAATGCAATGATTAACTGTATATAATTGTAATGTTCGTTAGTGAGATTCTTGCTATATCACCATCTAGTTATGAGTTGGTAAGAAAAGATGTTCAGGCATTGAGGCCATGCAAGTGGCTGTTATCAACTGTTCTCAGTTATATAGTGATTGTTCTTTATGCAAAGGAAAAGGGGAAGACAAAAGGTATTTTGTTCCTGGTGGTTTTTGATAGAATTTTTTATTCGTATCAGAATAAAAGTCCATTTTAGGTGTACATATTTAATTGTGGTGATGAATGGATATATTTTTGTGCAAACCAGCGTGTGACACTAGGAGTGAACCATGCGCTTTTGAACAAACTGTTGACCATGGATGGTTTGATATTGATGTAGGGGTTCAGCGGCGTCTTGAAAAGGTTTGATGAAGATTAAATGCCTTAAATATTTTCATTGTATTTATCGTATTATTAACATGATGTGATTTGTATTTTCAGATTTATGCACCGGTGTATGATCGACCCCGTAAACCATTTCTCCTTGTTGTTGTGGATATATTTGATAGATAGGTGCAGGTGTGGGACTCCATGTCACCTAGTAAACTTGTGCATGAGATAGACATTGGATATCCCACATTGTAAGTTTGGCATTGACTCAATGGTAGTTTGAAAGTTAGAATGAGAAGGTGATTATAATGGAGTTGTTTTAATTGTAGGTTAGAGCACTAGAGTGCATTATTTTACCAAAAGGGCATTGCTTTTTGGATTTTTATCATGTACGAGTTCCGATAACAGAGCAACCAAATGAGTATGATTGTGGAATTTTTACTTGTATGGTAATGGAGAAGCTGGAGCCAGTCACATATTTCAATAGTGAAACAGTATGGTTCACTCTCCATCCACCACTTAGGTATCTTTATTTAGTATTAATTTCTAACATTTTTGTGGTGTTGCAGTGGGATAGCCATCAACAACAATGTGATTTATTGGTTCGAATTTTGTGTAGTGAAGAGAATAGCAATGCCTAGCTCTTGAGAAAAGTAGCAACATCATGGCATAAAGCACAAGCGGTTCAATGTGCTCCAGTGGTAGTTGATCTTAAAGATATTATCTCATCAGGTGATCTAAATGCGTGACCTGCTGGGAAATGAAGAACACATTCTACCCAAGTTAGAAATATGAAAGATGAAGTTCTTAGTATAGAAACAGCATGTGTTGTCAAAGTTAAAAAGGGCAGAGGAAAAGGGAAAGGGAAAGGGTAAAATAAAGGCACGAAAAAGAAGAGTTAATTTCATGATTGAGTGCCTTTTTGTGTAAGAAACATATTTTTCCAAACTGTACATGTTTACTTGTTTTTTTATGAAAATAGTAAAAGGCGAAATGTAACCAAGAAAACCGTTAAGAAAAAAAGAAAGGCAACTTCTAAGAAAGAAAAGCGACAACAGCAAAGAAGCGTTTGTTTGAACAAAGTTGCGTAAAACAAAGGTGAACTGAATAAAAGAAAAGTGATAATCCAAATATTCAAAGAAAAATGATTACACTATAGAAGATGCATTGTAGGAAGACAAAAAGGCATTTCAAAAGCAACAAAGGCATTAAAACGAACAGAATGGCGATATTCTAATGGAAAAAGCATTAACAATTTGTAGCAAAGTATTAACCATTTTTTTTGTGGTACAAATTATGGGGTCTAGTGGTTAAGGGCCTTACTAGGAACCACTAGTATACAGTTAGGGGCCATTTTATAAACTACTTTAGCTATAAATTAAACTGCTGGTATGTGTTTAAGGGCTACTTTATGAACCACGTTCCCTAGAAAATTAACCGCTAAATTAGTGGTTGACTTTTCAAGCCCATAATATTAACCATTTTTTCATAGTGCAATTTCTAGGTTCTTGTGGTTAAATTTGAGGGGGCACTGTAAGCACCACGTATCCCAGAAAATGAACCGCTAAATTAGTGGTGTTCTTTTCAGGGCCATAATATGAACTGCCTTTTTTTGTGGTATAAATTGTGGGATGTTGTAGTTCAATTATGTGTTTATGTGCCACTTTATGAACCACATTCCCCAAAAAATTAACCGCTAAATTAGTGGTTGACTTTTCGGGGCCATAATATTATCCACTTTTTTGTGTTGCAATTTTTTGGGCTCTTGTGGTTAAATTTGAGGGGCCCTTTATACACCATATACCCCAAAAAATGAATTGCTAAATTAGTGGTGTACTTTTCGGGGGCCAAAATATGAACCGCCTTTTTGTGGTACAAATTGTAAGGTATTGTGGTTCAATTTGAGGGGCCTTATGCAAAATCGCTAGTATACGGTTAAGGACCACTTTATGAACCATGTCCCCTAAAAATTAAACAGCTAGTATGTGTTTAGGGGCCACTTTATGAACCACATTCCCTAGAAAATTAACTACTAAATTAGTGGTTGACTTTTTGGGACAACAATATTAACCACTTTTTCTTTGTGCAATTCCTGGGCTCTTATAATTAAATTTGATGGGCCACTTTAAACACCACGTGCCCCAAAAAATTAACCGCTAAATTAGTGGCATATTTTTAGTGGGCCATAATATGAACTACCTTTTTTTTATGGTACAAATTGTGAGGTGTTGTGGTTCAATTTGAGGGGCATTACACCAAATCACTGGTATACAATTAGGTGCCACTTTATGAACCATTTTCCCCAAAAATTAAACCGCTGGTATATGTTTAGGGGCCATTTTATGAACCACGTTTCCCAGAAAATTCGTTGCTAAATTAACCCTACTCTACAGTTTATTCCCTTTATTTTTTAAACCCTATACTTTGCCTCCTGATGTTTTAGATATTTACTATAACAACTTATGAAACTATAATGAAAACTCTACGATGGTCATGTTCTAATAATGTTAGTATGTCTAATATTTTTTTTAGTTAATAAGTAAGCTAAATCATCACTTATTCATTGTTGTATATCCATTTTTTTTTTTTGTGTAAAACCATTTTAGTATTTTTTAAAGGTCAATTAGTTATAGAAGAAATATGAAAATTTTGAAATTACTGAAATTTGGTTATCATATGGTTTAATTTAGGATCTCAAAAGTTGTTGTACAACACTATAAAGGAAGTCGGGGTAAAGTATTAGTGTTTAAAGATAAGGGTAAAGTGTAAGTTATATTAGGCCATAGGGGGGATGTTGTAATTGACCCTTAAACAAAATGAATCAATGCCACTATTAAATTTTCCCAACCAGGTTTGAATTTTACACCAACCCCCTGTAACTCCATTATTTCATCTTCCTCAATTCTTCTTTGCTCCTATCACCCCCAGTTGCAACTTTCCTTCTCCCTCACATTCACCTTCTATATTTCTACCTTTCATCGCCAAAGAATGTCCCATGGTGCTGCTGGAGACATTGTGAAGGAATTACCATGCGATTTGAAGGCATCCATGATCAAAAGACTAACTCCTCAAAAGCCATTCCAGCCAGCGACAACTATCTACTTAGACTCTGAGTCCCATGTTTCTCACCCCTCACACCCGGTATGTTTCCATTTAAGCTACTCAGATTTTATCAGTGATTTTATATGTATGATATTACAAAATAGAAAAATATTTTAAAAAACATCTTTGAAACAATTATTGTAAATAAAAGGGCTAGTGATTTTGCTGTAGACTTACTATGTATTAGGATAGTGATTTTATTGTAGATTTATTGTATATTAGAAGAAAGGACAAATTTAAAAAGAAAAGTGCCAATAAAAGGTGACATATTTTCTAAAAAGGTGATGTAATTTTAAAAAAGGTGATACAATTTTAGAAAAGGCAATGAAATTTAAAAAAGGTGATATAATTATTTAAAAGACAATAATAATTTTGAAAATGTGATAAAAATTAGGAAAAGGCGATAACATTTTTAAAATGACAATAAAATTATTTAAAAGGTGATAATTTTTAAAAAAGCAATAAATTTATAAAAAGGTGATATTATATTTATAAAAGCGATATTAGTAGAAAAGGGATATTGAATAAAAAAAAAGCGATAACTTAATAAAAAATGTGATATCTTGAAAAAAGGCAATTGTATTATCTAAACAATGATATTGTTAAAAAAATGCTATTATTGTAAAAAAGGTCGTTGTTTGTGAAACTATAGTGTCTTGTCTATTCATTTTCATTTGACATTTAGTTTTCATACTTTGGTATGCAATTTCACATGTACAAAATAGGCTCAGTGCATACTATGGACATGGCAATGTAAAGCCGCTATTGGAGTGGTTTAATGGGTTTCCAAAGACTGAAAAAGATATTATTAGAGCAACGGGCATGTTCAACGCAGTCAAAGCACTATAGTCCAACTATTGTGACAAACACTTAGTTTGTGCACTGAGCCACTTTTGGTAGGATACGACCAACACGTTTCACTTCCCAAGTATAGGAAAGATGACCATGACACCTGCAGATTTTGTAGCAATAATAGGTTTGCGTTGCAATGGCGATAAGATACCTACTGATGTGGAAATACAGAAAGATGCCTCCTGCCTACAATTACTAGTTTGGAATTGTCGGGAGATATTCTATCAGAAGAGAAAGGTGAGTTTTAAGATAGTACTTGACACCTATAGAGGCTACCACTCAAATACTATAAAGAGAAAGCAGCACTTGGTTCGTGTTTTCCTAACAACCTTTCTTGGCACTACCATATTTTGCGACACAAGTACTCGTAGCTTTTATACATGGTGGATTTTAGCTATAGCAAACACATCCAGACTGGTAACCTCTAATTGGGGAAGCACTGCAATGGCTAATTTGTACCTATACATGCAGAGTCTAAGTAGGGGTGCTCAAGGGAGTTGTGGCTTTTGGCAATCTTGACAAGTAACTATTACATAGATGAATTACTTTACTAAATTATGTACATTGGTTACACTCGAAATGATTATTGACTGATCATGTACAATATTATTTCCAATGACAGACATGGGCATGCTAGCATTTTATGTATATTGGGTCTAACCTAAATTTGAGCAGAGATGGGACATACCCTAGAGCAAAGTACTATGCTGAGGGACACTTGGGCGGCATGGCATATGACACTGAAGTGTATATTGAGCTATTTAAGATTGTAAGAGTGACGGGGGTGAAGATGTGGCCATGGGAGAAGTACGTGGATGACCTTTTACAGCATGTGAGTGAAAGTTTAGGGGCAACAAGGTGTCAAATTTTACTTGAAAGCCCAAATGGTCGAGCCTGGTTTTTAAGTGAGAGGGTCTTTAGACAACACATTAACTATCAACAAGTGCATGACAAGACCATTCTGAACCTACTGCCAACATCCATGTTGAACAATAAGTCGTGTTGTGCAAAAATGACAGCAATACTTGAGGGATCCTTGTTGGACAATAATTCGACCATTTTTGTTGTCCAGTACATTTCAGTTGTGGTGGGAGGGCATGATGAAGGACTAGCCGAAGCCGTGAAAGGTGGGGACCCAGGTGCATCTACCAGCGGCTTAACTAGGGCATCTATGTCTACTACTACACGTGAAACAAACACGATAGTAGAAAAAGTTGAAATATAGCTACCAGCGACATCTATGTTGCTCTTAGATCTCAAGACAAGGAGGCTAAACTACTCCAAATTCCAAGCATTGATGATAAGGATGTGAAGGGTCTACTGCTTGATCCTTCAATAAAATCTGTAAGTTTATCATGTCCTTCACTATTGTACCTAATCTCGTAACAGAATTAGGCTTGCGATTTT
This sequence comes from Aquilaria sinensis, assembly GCA_005392925.1. Classification (NCBI taxonomy): domain Eukaryota; kingdom Viridiplantae; phylum Streptophyta; class Magnoliopsida; order Malvales; family Thymelaeaceae; genus Aquilaria; species Aquilaria sinensis. Next base: position 310,632 of record SMDT01001590.1, on the reverse strand, counting down.
AAAATGTAATGTATAAATGAGGAGAGAGACTGTCAAGAAGCTGCTACGCTTGGTAGCAGGTTTAAGAAGGCTGTTACGGACAAAATGTAGAAGGATGTGAAGAAATTTTTTTTGAAACAGTGTGTAAATATAGTCTAAGTACAATTTTTACTTCAAGGATGACATATTAATGATCTTATGGTTCTAGGTGACTTGTAGAGGAACAACATAGGAGGCTGGCTTATAACACAGGCACCATCATCGTCTCGGTAAAAAAGTGGTGCAAGAGCAATGTTCCGACATGATGGAGATAAGAGCGATGAAGTTGGTGCCAAATCTCATTCAGAATGAGAAAAGGTGGATGACGGCAGCCAGCATGAAGACTCTGTTAGTGAAGAGGATTTAGATTTTGATGGTGGAACTAAAGAGGACGACAATGATGATAAAGATGACTTAGTTGCGAGGTCGGATGATGAACATGGTTTAGACTCATATGAGCCTACATCTGGTGGAGGCTTAGAGGGCCATACTAAGCATGTGGAAGATAAGCCTGCAACTAAGAGAGGAAGGAGAAAGTGAATGGAATTGGAACTAGGATGCTTTTGTATTTCATTTCAAGACAATATGCATACTTTTGGAACTATGTTATATATGTTAGATGCATGGTGGATGCTAAAATGTTATTCAATGCTCTAAACCTTTATCATCTAGATTGAAGTATGATAAATCTATTATTTATTTCCTCTTACTTTCCAATAATATTTTTTCATATCAAAAAATGCTTTTATCAACATTTTGTCACCTTTTAATAAACCCTATCGCCTTTATTTATATGTTATCATCTGTTTTTATATTTTCTCAATTAGTTTGAACTCAAATCGCCTTTTTTCTTGTGAAGACACAAATTAGGCACGCAAGTTTCTTAAAATGGCTATTTCAACCCACAACTTTGTTAAGATGACTCATATACATACCATCCTTCTTAAGACAACAATATCATTCCAGAATCCCAACCATTACAGTCTCGGGATTTAAATAAATACACGGTCCAACATGATAATGACATCCCATACATTAACCTGTACTAGAATAATGCCTCTATTTACCTTAAAAGCTACTTTCAACGTTGTGATCATAATAGTTAGCTAACTCGTTGCACTCGTAAAACCCATACTCCCCTGTGTTGAAGGTCCATCCTATGAATTAAGATCTCAACAAACTTTGGAATGACATATCATTACCTTCCAAGGACCTTGATGTTCTCCAATTGGCTTTAGAGTCTGGCATTGAATTAGTTTGAGTTTCTTCATTATTTGGGCCAACTACAGAACCTAAAAACATTGTTTGGCTACTACTAGCATGGTCATCCAGGATAAAGCTAGGTGATTTGTTAAGAACAAAAACAACCTCTTGAACATTTTCTTTTTCAGGACATTTTTTTTTAACTTTGGATTGATTCAAGCACCCATGGGTTGTGCGGTTATTTGATCCACATTTTTCGCATTTCATCTGCCGTTCACCAATGTTTCATTTGTTCCTCCTACATCTTTTGCTAGTGATGACAACTGGATTACGAACTATATCTAAATCAAGAATTGTAGCCTCATTATCCATAGTATTCAATCCTTCTAACACCTTTGCATATAACTCTCCAACCTAAGTACTTAGTTTAATCAATTCTTCTTTTACTTTAGTATACCTTTCTGCATCACACCTAGCTGCAAGGTAAAAATTTTTATTACCCATTCTAGTCAACTATGTCTATCTTGCATTGTACACCTCCTCTATATTAGTAGCCAAATTTTCTCTAACACCCATATTTTGCACCAATTTTTTAGCATCCTTTGTTCATCTTTTCATGATCAACCTCTCAGGGATCATCCTTGTATTTTCTAACTTCAAGACTGAGAAAATGTGGTGACATGAAATTCCTGGTACATTGGCATTCAATTCGTTAGCACAACTATAAATATTTATGAATAAAAAAATGTTAACTTATTTTGAATCGCATAAACTTAATTTGAATCGCTATTTACCATTGTAAGTTGGCTCTTTGCATGAACATTGTTACCACCTCACAAAATGGGAGAATTACAAGTGTGTCATAATGGCTAAAAACCATTATATTATGTAATTCTCACCATAGTGATTGAAGTGTGGGGGGTAAAAGGCATGATTAATACCTCCTTAAAAGTGTTCCAAGTTGGTAACTTGGCCCCCAAGAAAAACCTTAAGGATTGCTTGTTTTTCAAGCAACCTATGGACTTTTTTGTAAGGTTTCAAAATTTTGGGTACTAAATTGCAAAACTCTCAAGAAAGAGACTTGGAGAGTTATGGGAAGGATATGAATGGTATAAAAGTGCTATTGGAGGACCAAATTGCTCATGGAAGACAAGTTTGGACAAAGGAAACACTAATGGCAATAAGGACCTAAATGTCCTAGTGTAAACCTTAAGATGTTTAAGCTTTTGACTTAAGTCAAAGGGTGGAATTGTGGGGTTATCCCACCATGGGGGAGGCAGCCAAGACTTGATAATTAGTCAAAAATGTTGGGCACATGTGTACCAATGAGTTTAAGACAAAGAAACAATAATTAGTGAGAAGGAAAATGACATAAAGCAAGGTTAAGATTGTTAAGTGTGTTTTGGTGCCCTTAAGCTCATTTAAGGCCATTTAAGTGGCCAAATCACTTATCCCTCTCTCATTTTCATCCTCCCCCAGCCCAAGAACACAGCCATACTTCCTCCATAGCCACCACACCTTCAAACTTGCAATTGATTGAAATTGAAGGCAAAAGGAAGCGATTGGAAGCAAACTAGAGCTATTTCTTGCATACTTCAAGGATCAAGCTTGATTTTCGGCCTACCTTCTTTGGTAAGGGTTCTCTTGCTCTCATGGGTTGTTTTATGTATTTTCAAACATCCATGGAGCTATGGTTAAGCTTGGGAAGAGAGCCATGAGCTTGATGAACCAAGCTTATTGAGGAGAGTGCACTTATTGAAGGTTTTGTGACCTATTGTCAAGTGCACAAAGATGGCAGAAAAAGGAGGGTTTCTAGACCCCAAAGTTAGTACTAACTACTTTTAAAACCCTCCTAAGACCAAGCATTAGCTTGAGGAGGGATGCCATAGTGATTTGGTTATGATTATTATGTGTTTTATGGACTAACCTATGGTATATGCTGCTGCTACATTTCATGTGTTTGTTGTTTGTGTTTGGCTGCTGCATTTGGTTGCTATATCTTCTATATATGCATTGTGGTTTTTTTTTTTTAGTGTCTTTGGATGCAGGTTTTAATGAGGATCACATTACCTTAAGAAACCAAGTGTTACCCTTACTAAGTTTCTCAATGAAACTTACTCCCCTCAATTCTGTCATTTCAGGTTCAGCTGAAAGATCACCTTCAAACTAACCTTTTTGTTTTAAGTTTTAATCTGAAATTTCACGTACATGAACTTCCATATGTCTAGTTATGATCTGGAAATTTTGGTGATTTTAGGAGCACATTTGGTATTTTTAATGGTGGTACTTATTGTGTTGTGCAGCATCTGTCCAGCATCCTGTTTTTGGAGTCCATTGTATCTCAGGACCTCCTGTAACCTAGGGTATATATTTAGCTGAGTTAAGACCATATGGTAGTGCATGTATGCATGTACATGTAGTGTATGTAAAATGAGACAATAATGTGAACATTTGAGTAATGTTTTGGCTATGTAAGTGATCTGGTGCAAAGCTGCCTAAGTGTTAATGATGGGCTGCTTACTTGTAAATTCTGTTTTGACCACATAAAGTTGTTAAAAGAAAGGGAATGTAATTCATATGTGTAATGGACATATATGGGATAGCCTTGGAGGGCTTTCCCCTTGTGAATGAAGTGTTTGCATGGTTTGGAAAAATTGCATGGTCAAAATGGTCCAAAAGTTGCCAGAATTTCGACTCTGGACATAAAGTTTAATATCTCCCTGTGTAGAATGAATCTTCGTATGAACTTTTTCCCACACCTAGATGACATCTAGAGGGTTAACTGGGATTTGGAATTTATGGATTTAGAGCCCTGTATCGAAAGATATGACGTTGCAAAGTTGGCTGAGTTACTGTTCATTTGGTCAGAATTTTGTAACCAACTTCAAAAATCCATAACTTGGTCCATAGGTGGGCTATTGATGTAAAACAAAATTCCTTGGTTTGCTCTAAGTCTCTACTTGATAATGGAGTAAAAGGAAGCCAAAACTAAGACTTATGCTAGTGTTTTCCTTCTTAGCTGCCATAGTGTGCATAAATGTAAATATGTGTGTTATGGTTAGACCAATATGCATATATTTACATAGTGCTCAAGATTGTCACTTGAGTATGTACACTAGGGGTGTTGTTCTGATGACCTACAGGACATACCAAACCTAGGAGTTTAAATGCACAGTTTTGGCACCATAACTGGACTACCCCGGAGTGGGTAACAAACATTCTCATATCTCTCTCTTAAACAAGTGATGTACCAGCCACGGTTGGGCCATGCTACCATATAAAGCAACACAATACATTTTTTCTTTCCCATTCATACAATGCAACACAATAAAATAATTTGCCCTCTTGTATTATCTTGCCATGCACTTTCTGGAACATTGATGGGGTGTACACTTCAGTAGGGTGTATCTCAAGTGTTCTAAGATGGGTAATGAATTGAGGATTTGTATTTCTGCCCTTGAAATTGTTTAGCACTTCAATCTCACGTAATCTTCCTAAGGCAACATCAACTTGCCTTACAAATTCATACAACTCAAACTTGCTTCCAAGAAACCTTTTTTGATAAGAGTGCATCCATTCTGATCTTTGGCTGCTTGTCTGCCCTACAAAACAATGTTGTTTCAAATAAGAAATTGCCCACATTTCACGCCTTTCATATGTTTTTTTGCACCCACTCATTATCTTGCAACTTGAACATGGCAATAGTACTTGCCCATTGCTTCTTGAACTCATCCCCATTATCCACACTATTCATCATCTTTGCAAAATGATCTCCAAATCCTTCGACCTTCATATTCTTCTTACAATTGCCTTGTAAGTGCCAAAAGCACAAGAGATGTTTCACATCTAGAAACATTCTCCTTATTGCAAGTTTCATTACCTTGTCACCATTAGTGATAACTGCTCCAGGTGCCTTTCCTTTGATGCAATCCAAGAACCTTTCTAGCTATTATGCTGGTGGTTTACCACAATAAACACAACATACAGCATCCTATATTCATTCATTTTAAATGTCGCATCAAATCCAATAAAATCACCAAAGCATGCATAGTCCATGCGCATTGAACTATCAACCCAAAAGATGTAATGTAACCTATTTTCCTTGTCAACAGCATATTGACAATAAAACTCAGGGTCATGGTTATTAACCCAAAATGATGCTCTGCAACTGCATCTACTCGCCCTTTTCGGTTCTCTTACTCTATCAGCTGGTTCTAATTTTGGTTTATTGTGCCCCTCGTTCCCACAAACTGATCTACGCCTATATATGATCCCCCATTATCAACATTAATATCTTTCCTTCAGGTAAAAAATCCCATCACATGTGCATATCTGTTGTAGAATTGCTTAGCCTTTCCAATAGACTCAAATTCTATCTCATGAAAATCTTCTATCTCCCAAAGTGCAACTGGTTTGCTTATCTTCACAACAATTTCATTCCATTCATTCCCTGCTGGAATTTCATCTACCTCATGTGATTCCTCACTCAAACCAATTTCTTCATCACTCTATACATTCTCACCATCATCACTCTCCACTTCCTATGAACAAATCTCATGAGTTCCACTTATTCTTATTGCCATCTTACTTGGTATTCCATTCATTTGCCATGTTATATGTCCATGCATTTCTTCCTCTCCATACGTCCATTCCCCACCAAGCTTGCTATTGTTGTACATTTTCTAACACCTGCATAACACACGTAGCATATGATGTATTAACAATTAACATTTTTTTACTACAATAAATGCTTTCATATACTCCCACAAAAGCTTTTACTCTTATTTGTGTTACTTTAAGACTTGGATCCACAGCAGCAGTCACTTTTTCTTCACTAGTATAACCTTTTTTGCTTCATAATCATTTTTTTACATAATTAAATACTCATATGTTGGTACAGTCGCCTTTTTTGAGATAAAGGCGCTTTATTAAGGTCATTTCTATTTTTTGTATAACATAATCACATGTTCATCTAGTTCATCACCTAAATAATGCTAACTGATAAACCAACACCTTAATCGAAACACGACTTAGGAAAAAAAACAAATGCAACTTAGTCTTACCAACTGCGATTAGTTTGTTTTCAAAAGCTCTTTGAATGGGTCACTCTTCTCTACGCTCTTCCCATACCCTTAAAAAACATTTGTGAAATAGATTAAATATCATAACTACTTACCTGATTCCCTCGACGCCTCTCATAAACACTTTTGCCTTTGATGATTCACACCTTTGCCCTTGATGATCCACACCTTCGGCCTTGATGATTCATGTATGCTTTACATTCACATTCCCTTCTTGCATTGTTCCATTAATCTTCTCTGGACTTAGAACTATGAAAAACAATGAACAAAGCCAAATTAACCTTACTTTAAACTTCTAGTTCCAAATTTCCTCAATCCACCCATCTACCTTCTTTAATTGTACAAACTCTTTACCAACAAACACAACAACTGTTCCTACATTTATTCCCATCTCTACGTTAAATCAAATTCCTCACAATAACTCTTATTCCTTTTTCCTTTTCCACCAACCCAGTTCTTATTACATTAATACTACTCTTTCTCTTAACCACTTAAATGCAATTTTTTTTCTACTCCTATATCACATTAAATCAAATTCATCACATTAACTCTCATTCCTTTTTCCTTCCACCTACCTGCTCACTTCTTTCTTTCAAACTCTTTAATTCCATTTTTAATGCCAACAATATTTACTAAATTTTGTAATATAATATTACACATTGTTTCATCTTTCTACTATTTAATCCATTCATAAATTAAACTTATAACTACATTCATAATTGCAACATTGACAATATGTTGTAATTTAAAAATCATAAACACCATAAAAAAGTGATAAAATACCATAAAAGTGATAAAAACAACAAAAAAGTGATTTTCACTAAAAAAGGTGATAAACACAAAAAAAAAGTGATAAAAGTCTAAAAAAGTGATTAAACAAGATGAAAAAGCAATAATGTCTAAAAAGTGATGGAGTGACCTAAAAAGGTGATAACGGATCCAGAAACGTGTTTGCATAAAAAGTAAACCTCAGAACCCCTGATTGCAAATCACAACACTCGTGGTTCAAAATCAGGTGACCTGAAGGTGAACCACAAATACCCTTATTGTGAACCACTGACACCCAGATTATGAACTACTAACTCTATGACTTACAACTAAGATACACGTGGTTCACAATCAGGGTCCTAAATATAAACCACAAATTTAGTGGTTCAAAATCAAGGGATCAGTTATTAAAAAAAAAGCAACAATATATATAAAAAGGTGACAACATAACATAAAAGGCATTTAAAAAACAACAAAGGTGACAAAAAAAATAACAAAGGCAACTTGCCTAAATATGACCCACTTTTCGTAATGGTTCATAGTTAGGGATACTGAAGGTAAACCACAAATACCTTAATTGTAAACCACTTACACATAGATTATGAACCACTAACTCTATGGTTTATAATTAGGGGGCGTGTGGTTAATAATTAGGGGCCTAAATGTGAAGAGTAAAGAAAAAGGCGTTTGGTCTCAAAGAAGGGCAATTTTACAAAAAAAAAAGTGATACTGAGCTAGAAAAAGTGATTACACGACAACAGAAGCAATTTTACGCGAAAATAATTAATTCTTAGTTTATCAACTTTTTTCTTTCGTTATCACCTTTCTTTGTCCATTGTCGCCCTTTCACATCTAGTATACACTGTCCCATCACTTTTCTTATAAATTAATTATTTTTTCTATACCAATATCACTTGTTTATCTTGTTCATCAGCTTTATAAGTAATATAATGCTAACTCATCATCGCCTTTTTATTACTAATAAAAGCCAACTCCTAATCCATGAGAAAAATGACTTAGTAAAAAACAAAAGCGATTTAGTCTAAACAAAATGCATTTGTTTGGACTAAATCGCTTTTTTTTTTTTTGCTAAAATTTGCTTGGACTAAATCGTTTTTTTATACTAAGTCATTTTTCTCATGAATGAGGTGTTGGCTTTTATTAGTAATAAAAAGGTGATAATGACTTAGCATTGTATTACTTATAAAACCGATGAATAAGATAAACAATATTGGTACAGAAAAAATAATTAATTTATAAGAAAAGTGATGGGACGGTGTATACTGGATGTGAAAGGGTGACAATGGACACAAAAAGGTGATAACGAAAGCAAAAAGTCGATAAACTAACAATAAACTATTTTGGCATAAAATCACTTCTGTTGTCACATAATAGCTTTTTCTAGCTCATTATTACTTTTTTTTTTTTGGCAAAATTGATCTTCTTTGAGACCCAAACACCTTTTTCCTTGCTCTTCACATTTAGGTCCCTGATTATTAACCACATACCCCTTAATTGTAAATCACAGAGTTAGTGGTTCATAATCTATGTGTCAAAGGTTTTCAATCAGGGTATTTGTAAATCACCTTCAGTATCCCTAACTATGAACCACTATGAAAAGTGGCTCATATTTAGGCCCATTGCCTTTATTATTTTTTTTGTTGCCTTTGTTGTTTTTTAAACGCTTTTTATGTTATGTTGTCACTTTTTGTATATATTGTTGCCCTTTTTTTTTTTTTAAGCAGACCACCTGATTTTGAACCACTAAATTTGTGGTTTATATTAAGGACCCTAATTATGAACCACATATATCGTAATTGTAAACCACAGAATTAGTGGTTCATAATCTAGGTGTCAATGGTTCACAAATAGCGTATTTGTGGCTCACCTTCAGGTCCTTTGATTTTGAACCACGAGTGTTGTGATTTGTAATCAAGAGTTCTGTGGTTTACTTTTTACGCAAATGTGTTTCTGGATTCATTATCACTTTTTTAGGTCACCCCATCACTTTTTAGACATTATTGCTTTTTCATCTTTTTTAATCACTATTTTAGACTTTTATCACTTTTTTTCGTGTTTATCGCTTTTTTTAGTCTAAATCGCTTCTTTGTTGTTTTATCACTTTTTTATGGTGTTAATCACTTTTTTGTGGCATTTATGATTTTTAAATTACAAATTAGTTGTCAATGTTATGGTTATGAATGTAGTTATAAGTTTAATTTATGAATGGAATAAATAGTAGAAAGATGAAATAATGTGTAATATTATATTAAAAAATTCAGTAAATATTGTTGGCTTTCAAAATGGCATTAAAAAGTTTGAAAGAAAGAAGCGATCGTGTGGGTGGAAGGAAAATAGAATGCGAGTTAATGTGATGAATTTGATTTAATGTGAGATAGAAGTAGAAAAAAAATCCCATTTAAGAGGTTAAGAGAAAGAGTAGTATTACCATAATAAGAACTGGGTTGGTGGAAAAAGAAAAAGGAATAAGAGTTATTGTGAGGAATTTGATTTAACACGGAGATGGGAATAAATGTAGGAACGGTTATTGTGTTTGTTGGTAAAGAGTTAATACAATCAAAGATTGTAGATGGGTGGACCGAGGAAATTTGGAAGTAGGAGTTTAAAGTAAGGTTAATTTGGCTTTGTTCATCGTTTTTCATAGTTCCAAGTCCAGAGAAAATTAATGGAACAATGCAAGAAGGGAATATGAATGTAAAGCATATGTGAATCATCAAGGTGAAGGTGTGAATCATCAAAGGTGAAAGTGTTTGTGAGAGGGGCACCTATGGGAATCAAGTAAGTACTGATGATATTTAATCTATTTGACAAATGCTTTTTAAGGGTATGGGAAGAGTGTAGAGAAGAGCGACCCATTCAAATATCTTTTAAAAACAAACTAAACGCATTTGATAAGACAAAGTTGCATTTGTTTTTTTCCTAAGTCATGTTTCGGTTAAGGTGTTGGTTTATCAGTCAGCATTATTTAGGCAATGAACCAGATGAACATGCGATTATGTTACACCAAAAATAGAAATGAACTCAATAAAGTGTCTTTATCTAAAAAAAGGTGACTGTACCAACAAATGAGCATTTAACTATGTAAAAAAATGATTATGAAGCAAAAATGGTGATATTAGTGAAGAAAAAGTGACTACTACTGTGGATCCATGTTTTAAAGCAACACAAATGAAAGTAAAGCTTTTGTGGGAGTATATGAAAGGATTTGTTGTTGTAAAAAATTGTTAATTGTTAATACATCATGTGCTATATGTGTTATGCAGGTGCTAGCCGTCGTCACCTGCCTCATCTCATTCTGAATGGGATTCGGCACCAACTTCATCACTCTTATCTCCATCACTATCGGAACCTTGCTCTTGCACCACTTCTTTGCCGGGATGACGATGGTGCCTGTGTTCCAAGCCAGCCTCCTATGTTGTTCCTCCACAAGTCACTTGGAACTATAAGATCATTAACATGTCATCCTTGAAGTAAAAATTGTACTTAGACTATAGTTACACACTATTTCAAAGAAAATTTCTTTGCATCCTTCCATATTTTGTCCATAACAGCCTTCTTAAAACTTGCCACCAAGCGCAGCAACTTCTCGACAGTATCTCTCCCTATCATTACATTACATTTTAAAATTGCAAGCTTAAGTCTGTTACAGGATTGTGTGCAATAACATAGGACATGGTAAACTTACAGATTTTATTAAAGGATCAAGCGGTAGACCTTCCACATCCTCATCGTCAATACTTGGAATTTGAAGCAGTTTAGCCTCTCTTGTCTTGAGATCTAAAATCAACATAAATGTTGCTGGTAGCTTTATTTTAGCTTCTTTTACTATCATGTCTGCTTCGTCTGTAGCAGTAGACATAGATGCCCCAGCTAAGCCGTTGGTAGACGCACCTGGGTCCCCACCTTTCATGGCTTCGGCCAACTCTTTCATCATGCCCTCCAACCACAACTGAAATGCACTAGACAACAAAATGGTCAAATTATTGTCCCACAAAGATCCTTCAATTGCTACTGTCACTTCAACATAGTGCCACTTATTGTTCAACATGGATGTTGGTGGTAGGTTCGAAATGGTCTTGTCATGCACTTGTCAATAGCTAATGTATTGTCTAAAGACCTTATCACCTAAAAAGCAGGCTCACCCACATGGGTTTCCAAGTAAAATTTGACACCTTGTTACCCTTAAACTTTCACTCACGTACTGTGGAAAACATCTTTACCCGCGCCACTCTTACTGTCTTAAACAGCTCAATATACACTTCAGTGTCATATGCCATGCCGCCCGAGTATCCTTTAGCATAGTACTTTGCTCTAAGGTATGTCCCATCTCTGCTCAAGTTTAGGTTAGGCCCAATATCCATAAAATGCTCGCATGCCCATGTTTGTCATTAGAAATAATATTGTACATGATCATTCAATAATCATTTCAAGTATAACCGATGTACATAATTCAATAAAGTAATTTAGCCATGTAATAGTTACCTGCTAGCATTGCCAAAAAGCCACAACTCCCTTGAGCACCCCCTACTCAGACCATCCATGTACAAGTATAGATTAGCCAATGCGGTGTTTCCCCAATTATATGTTACTAGTCGGGATGTGTTTGCTACAGCTAAAATCCACCATGTATAAAAGCTACGAGTGCTTGTCTCACAAAATATGGTAGTGCCAAGAAAGGTTGCTAGGAAAACATGAACCAATTTTTGCTTTCTCTCTATAGTATTTGAGCAGTAGTCTCTTTAGGTGTCAAGTACTATCTTAGAACTCACCTTTCTCTTCTGATGGAATATCTCCTAACCATCACCAACTAGCAGTTGTAGGTGGGAGGCATCTTTATATATTTCCACATCAATAGGTATCCTATCGCCACTGCAACGCAAGCCTCTTATTACTGCAAAATCTACAAATGTCATGGTCATCTATCCTATTCTTAGGAAGTGAAACGTATGGGTCTATCCCACCAAAATGGATTAATACATGAATTAAGTGTCTATTGCAGTAGTTGGACTTCAGTGCTTTGACTGCATTGGACATCCCTATTGCTCTAATTATATCTTTCACAGTCTTTAAAAATCCATTACACCACTCTAACAGTGGCTTCGTACTGTCATGTCCACGATATGCACTGAGCTTATTCTATACATGTGAAATTGCATATCAAAGTATGAAAACTGCATGTCAAATGAAAGGGAATAAACAAGACGCAAGTGTTTCACAAGCAATGCCCTTTTTTTACAATAATAGCATTTTTTTAACAATATCACTTTTTAAATAATACAATCAAATTTTTTTAAAGATATCACTTTTCTTATTCAATGTCACTTTTTTTTTTAAATAATCACTTTTCTACTAATATGACTTTTATAAATATAATATCACATTTTTATAAATTTATCATCTTTTTTAAAACATTATCACCTTTTAAATAATTTTATTGCCTTTTCCTAAATTTTATTGCCTTTTCAAATTTATTATCGTCTTTTAAATAATTATATCACCTTTTTTTAAATTTCATCACCATTTCTAAAATTGCATCGCTTTTTTAATTTGGTATCGCCTTTTTTAAAATTATATCACCTTTTTAGAAATTATGTCACCTTTTATTGGCGCTTTTCTTTCTAAATTTATCCTTTTTTCTAATATACAATAATCACTATACTAATGCACAATAAATCTACAACAAAATCACTATCGCCTTTTATTTACTATAATTGCTTCAAAGATGTTTTTTAAAATAGTTTTTTATTTTATAAGATCGTACATATAAAATCCACTCAACAAATTTGAGCAGTTTAAATGGAAACATACCAGGTGTGCGAGGTGAGAAACGTGGGACTCTAGGTTTAAGTAGATAGTCATCACCAGCTAGAATGTCTTCTGAGGAGGTAGTCTTTTGATCATGGATGGCTTCAAATCACATGATTATTCCTTCACAAAGTCTCCAGCAACACCGTGGGACATTCATTGCCGATGAAAGGTAGGAATATAGAAGGTGAAGGTGAGGGAAAAGGACAGCTGCAATTGGGGGCGATGGGGAGTAAAGAATAATAGAGGGAGATGAAATAATAGAGTTGCAGAGGGTGGGTGTAAAAATTCAAATCTGGTTAGAGAAATTTAATAGATGGGTCGGTTCATTTTCTTTAAGGGTCAATTACAACATCCCACTATGGTCTAATGTAACTTACAACCCTATCTTTAAATACTAATACTTTACCCTGACTTCCTTTATAGTGGTGTAAAACAACTTCTGAGATCCTAAATTAAACCATTTGATAACCAAATTTGAGCAATTTCAAGTTTTTTTTATATTTCTTCTGTAGCTAATTAACTTTTAAAAAATACTAAAAAGCTTTTACACAAAAAAAAAATGGATATAAAGCAATGAATAAATGATAATTTAGCTTTCTTATTAACTAAAAAAAAATTAGACATACCAACATGATTAGAACATGACTATCGTAGAGTTTACATTATAGTTTCAGAAGTTGTTATAAAAAATATCTAAAAAATTAGGGAGTAAAGTGTAGGGTTTAAAAAATAAAAGGATAAACTGTAAAGTAGGGTTAATTTAGCGGTTAATTTTCTAGGAAACATGGTTCATAAAGTGGCCCCTAAACACATACTAATGGTTTAATTTCTGGAGAAAGTGGTTCATAAAGTAGCCTCTAACCGTATACCAATGGTTTCACATAGGCCCCTCAAATTAAACCATAACACACCACAATTTGTATCACAAAAAAAGGCAGTTCATATTACGGCCCACTAAAAGTACACCCCTAATTTAGTGATTAATTTTCTAGGGTAACTGGTGCATAAAGTGGCCCGTCCAATTTAACTAGAAGAGCCCAGAAATTCCACCACGAAAAAGCAGTTAATATTATGGTCCCGAAAAGTCAACCACTAATTTAGCGGTTAATTTTTTGGGGAATGTAGTTCATAAAGTGCCACCTAAACATATAATAGCAGTTTAATTTCTGGGTAAAGTGATTCATAAAATGGCCCCTAACGGTACACCAGCGGTTTCGATTAAGGCCCCTCAAATTGAACCACAACACCTCATAATTTGTACCACAAAAAAAGACGGTTCATATTATGACTCCGAAAAGTACACCACTACTTTAGCAGTTCATTTTCTAGAGTACATGCTGCATAAAGTGGCCCCTCAAATTTAACCACAAGAGCCCGAAATTGCACCACAAAAAAGCAGTTAATATTATGGCCCCAAAAAGTCAACCACTAATTTAGCGGTTAATTTTCTGGAAAATGTGGTTCATAAAGTGGCACTTAAACACATTCCAGCGATTTAATTTCGAGCTAAAGTGGTTTATAAAGTGGCCCCTAATGGTATACCAGCGCTTCACATAAGGCCCCTTAAATTGAACCACAACACCCCACAATTTGTATGATAAAAAAATGCAGTTTATATTATGGCCCCGAAAAGTACACCACTAATTTAATGGTTCATTTTTTGCGATACGTGGTGTATAAAGTGGCTCCTCAAATTTAACCAGAAGAGCCCAAAAATTGCACTATGAAAAAACCGTTAATATTATGGCCCCAAAAAGTCAACTACTAATTTAGTGGTTAATTTTTTGGGGAATGTGGCTCATAAAGTGGCCCCTAAATATATACCAGCAGTTTTATTTCTAGGAAAAGGGTTCGGAAAGTAGCCCCTAACCATATACCAGCTATTTCGCGTAAGGCCCCTTAAATTGAACTACAACACCCCATAATTTATACCACAAAAAAATACAGTTCATATTATGACTCTACAAAGTATACTACTAATTTAGCGGTTCATTTTTTAAGGTACATGGTGCATAAAGTGGCCCCTCAAATTTAACTATAAAAGCCTGGAAATTGCACCATGAAAAAGCGGTTAATATTATGCCCCGAAAAGTCAACTACTAATTTAGCAATTAATTTTCTGGCGAACGTGGTTCATAGAGTGGCTCCTAAATACATACCAGCAATTTAATTTCTAGCTAAAGTGGTTTATAAAGTGGCCTCTAACTATATACCAGCGGTTCCTAGTAAGGCCCTGATAATTAAACCACTAGACCCCATAATTTGTACCACAAAAAAGCGGTCAATACTTTGCTACAAATTGTTAATGCTTTTTCCATTAGAATATTGTCTTTCTGCTCGTTTTAACGCCTTTTTTGCTTTTGAAACGCCTTTCTGTCTTCCTACAACACATCTTCTATAGTGTAATCACTTTTCTTTGAATCTTTGGATTGTCACATTTCTTTTATTCAATTCGCCTTTATTTTATGCAACTTTGTTCAAACAAATGCTTTTCTGTTGTCACTTTTCTTTCTTAAAAGTCACCTTTCTTTTTTTCTTAACAGTTTTCTTGGTTACATTTCACCTTTTACTATTTTCATTCAAAAAAACATGAAAACATATACAGTTTGGAAAAATATGTTTCTTACACAATCAGGCACTCAATCACACAATCAGTTTTTCTTCTCCTTTGTACCTTTACTTTTCCCTTTCCCTTTCCCCTTTCCTCTGCCTTTTTAACATCAACAACACATGCTGTTTCTGTACTAAGAACTTCACCTTCCACATTTTTAACTTGGGTAGCACGTGTTCTCGCTTTTTAGCGGCTCGCACATCTAGATCACCTGATGAGAGAATTGATGGGTTTCGGGAGCCAAACAGCGCAGCGGAATTTAACCGAAACCCTCCAGGATCCAAGTGAAACGGGGTAAACCGGGTGTTCGAAAATTTTCATACCTAATTTTCGATTGAGATCTCTCACTCAACTGTAGAGTCGAATCACTAAACCTGAACAGTTGACGTATTCAGGCTCTCTATGGTATCCACACGAGCCTCTCGGGATCACCACGCTTCCACCGCGTCCCGGCAGATGCGTTTCTCTTGCACTCGCAGTGCTAGCTTGCGTCCTCCAAGGAATTGCAAGAGAAGAGTGTGGCTGTCCTTTTTGGGAGGCTAGGGCAAGGAGACCTGCGAATTTCTCACTAGAAGTTGTATTTATAGTGAGACTCAACTTCCAGGCCTAATAGGTTTCAAAGCCCTAATCCAATTAGGCTTTAATTTCGGGCTTAATAATGGCTCAACTGTTGGGCCCATTATTAATACGAAATTATTGTGAAACCAAAACCCAAATTATTAGCCCATGCACTCTAATGATCCAAATAGCTTTATGTGTACGACCCAATAGGCTATTGCCACGTTGGCAATGATCATAAATCACATTTATGATCATAAGCAATGAGCGGTGTCTAGTAACACATCATTGCTACCCAAGTGACAAGATTGTTGGTGATTCGACGAAACCTTTATGATCATCATCGATATATGCCATTGTCCCTTTGTCCAAGATATCAAGACTAAGCACGAGACATGGAATGTGTCACTCTCGTATAGCCCAATCTTTGGTTTCTTGATTACCGAGTAGACCAACTTAAACTGATGACATTGATATCGTATATCAACTCATCCAAGCATGGCCATGCATTTTCTAAGTCTCACTCTATCAAGGGGCCCGAAGATATCACTCCCGTTACATAGGAGGGACAAATCCCATCTTGATCATACAAATCCCTCCGCATGATATGTGACATACCCAATGACCTCCTTCAAGTTCACTCAGTTATGAGCAACAAAGGAAAGTATCAAAGTATGTGACTCACATGTAGGGAACCTTGATGATCTTAGGTCGAAGGACTACATATACCATGATCACTATGAGAATCACTTATGACACTCATATAACGATCCATGTAGTGTTCTCATGGTGGGTCGGTCCAGTACACAAGTTCTCCAACTTGTACCCATATGTAGACTACATATCTCATATTAGTCTCCACATATGCTAGTCATTATGTATTATTGCAACCCGCTCCACAATAATACTAGACTAGGGACGTTTAAGAATATCATTATTTTAGGGTTACGATTATGTTTGTTAAGTTACACAGAAACAAAACAACAAACATAATTGTTGGATTAATGTCTCAATAAAATATCATGACTCAATATGCAAAAATACAATCATCCCATGATTGGCTTTTTGGGCACAACATTCAAGAATATCATTAAGGTCAACTACCACTGGAGCACGTTCAACTACTTGTGCCTCGTGCCATGATATTGCTGCTTTTCTCTGGAGCTAGGCATTACTATTATCTTCACTGCACAAAATTCGAACCAGCAAATCACATCGTTATTGATAGTTATCCTACTATAACACCATAAAAATGTCAGAAATTAATATTGAATAAGGACACCTAAATGGTGAATGGAGAGTGAACCATACTGTTTTACTGTTGAAATATATAGCTAGCTTCGGCTTCTCCATTAGCATGCAAGTAAAAATTCCAAAATCATACCCATTTGGTTGCTCTGTAACCGGAACTCGTACATGATGAAAATCCAAAAAACAATAACCCTTTGGTAAAATAATGTACTCCAACGCTCTAACCTACAATTAAAACAAAATCACCCTCTCATTCCAACTTTGAAAATGTCATTGAGTTAATACCAAACTTACAATGTGTGATATCCAATGTCTATACTCATACATAGGTTTACTAGGCAGCATGGAGTCCCACACCTACACTTGTTTATCGAATATATCCATAACAAACACAAAAAAAATGTTTATGAGGTTGATCATACATCGGCACATAAATCTACAAAAGCAAATCACATCGTGTTAATAATGCGATAAATGCAATCACAATAGTTGAGGCATTTAATCTTCATTAAACCTTTTCAAGATGCTGCCGATGTTAGTGTTGTGCCCAAAAGCCAATCATGAGATGATTGTATTTTTGCACATTGAGTCATGATATTTTATTAAGGTATTAACCCAGCAATTATGTTTGTTGTTTTGTTTCTGCGTAACGTAATAAACATAATTGTAACTCTAGAATAATAATATTCTCAAATGTCCCTGATCAAATATTATTGTGTAGCGGGTTACAATAATACATAATGACTAGCATATGTGGAGACTAATATGAGATATGTAATCTACATATGGGTACAAGTAGGAGAACTTGTACTCGACCGACCTATCATGAGAATGCCACATGGATCGTTATATGAGTGTCAAAAGTGATTCCAATAGTGATCATGGTATATGTAGTCCTTTGACCTAAGATCAACAAGGTTCCCTACATGTGAGTCACACACTTTGATACTTCCTTTTGTTGCTCGTAACCGAGTGAACTTAAAGGAGGCCATTGGGTATGTCACATATCATGTAGAGGGATTTGTCTGATCAAGATGGGATTTGTCCCTCCTATGTAACGGGAGTGATATCTTCGGGCCCTTTGATAGAATGAGACTTAGAAAATGCATGGCCATGCTTGAATGAATTCATATATGATATCAATGTCATCAATTTAAGTTAGTCTACTTGATAATCAAGAAACCAAAGATTGTGCTATACGAGAGTGACACATCCATGTCTCGTGCCTATTCTTGATATCTTGGACAAAGGGACAATGGCATATATGGGTAATGATCATAAAGGTTTAGTCAAATCATCGACAATTTTGTCACTTAGGTAGCAATGATGTGTTGCTAGACACCGCTCATTGCTTATGATCATAAATGTGATTTATGATCATTGCCAATGTGGTAAGAGTCTATTGGGTCACGCACATAGAGCTATTTGGATTATTAGAGTACATGGGCTAAATATTTGGGTTATGGTTTCATAATAATTTCATGTTAATAATGGACCCAAAGGTTGAGCCATTATTAAGCCCGAAATTAACTCCTAATTGGATTAGGGCTTTGAAACCCATTAGGCCTAGAAGTTAAGTCTCACTACAAATACACCTTTTAGTGAGAAATTCGTAGCCTTTACCCTAGCCTCCCAAAAAGAGGATAGCCACACTCTTCTCTTGCAATTCCTTGGAGGATGCAAGCTAGCACTATGAGCGCAAAAGAAACACATCTGCCGGGACATGGTGGAAGTGTGGTGATCCCGAGAAGCTCATGTGGATACCATAGAGAGCTTGAACACATCAACTGTTCAGGTTTTTGTGATTCGACTCTACAGTTGGGCGAAATATCTCAATCGAATTAGGTATGAAAATTTTTGAACACCCAATTTACCCCATTTCACTTAAATCCTAGAGGGTTTCATTAAATTCCACTACGCTTGTTTGGCTCCCGAAACCCTACAGCCGAACTCCTATATCAAGATCAAACCATCCATGGTTAACAGTTTGTTCTATAGCGCATGGTTCACCCCTTAATATCGCATGTTGCTTTGCACAAAAATATATTCATTCATCACCATAATTAAATTACGTACACCCAAAATGGAGTTTTATATTAATACAAACTGAAAATTCTATTGGAAACCACTAGCAATGAATACCCTTCATTTTCCCTTTTCCTTTGCACAAAGAATAGTTACTATATAGCTGAGAATAGTTGATAACAGCCACCTACATTGCCTCAACATCTGAACATCTTCTCTTACCAACTCATAGCTGGATGGTGACATAGCAAGAACCTCACTAGCAAACATCACAATCATATACAGTTAATCATTGCATTAACCCATCACAATCATATAAAGTTAATGAGCATACCTCATATCCTATATGTTCTCTGAAAGAGCATATTGGGTCACTCGATGAGTTTTATCCTCAATAGGAGCTACCACCACATAAGGCCTAGCCCAATACCTTTCCTTGAAATAACTCATCATTTTTCCAACCGTGCAAAAAGGTGATTTCCGCCAATGTGATGGAATTACATCATGCTTTGATTTTCTTCCTGTCATATCTAACTTCATAAAAAGTTCAACTTATCCTTCATGTCCTACAATTAGTGGAAACCAGTTAAGCAGTTAATTAAGAAGTAAGCAGTTAATCAGCCGAGCACTAATTGCCTCATCATCTTCATCATTTCTTTCAACTGCCTCCCTTTCAATTTCAAAATCATCTTCTACATTTTCAACATGTAACTTCTTCTTGCAAGATCTCCCAACATTAATCCCTACAGGTGATTCTAAATAATTCATTCTTGGTAAGCATACCTTATAATCATCAATCATCCTTTTACGTGGTTCTTTAAATTTCTCCACCTTCTCTTTCCTAGTCCCCATCATGGGAAACAACTCATCCTTCTTTATAGGCGTTCCAACCTCTTTGTCTTGACCGTTATTAGGATATCTTACACCACACAAATTTGGTCCTTCATCGGGTCAACTTGAAGTGAGAACCTTCTTCGGTGTTGGTACATTGGATGCATGAGTATATGCTCTGTCATCTTTGGCCCATCTTATTCTTCCTTGTACAAGAAGCACATTAACAATTTGCACAACCTTTTCCATTGTACCTTTTAGAGTTTCTTGCATCAATCGAATCATAGTAACGTCCGTCCTCAATCCTTCATATCGTAGCACCAGCTTCCCCATATCATTAACTAACTTATTCAATTTTTCTCTATCCTCATCTATAGCTTTCCCACTTCTCTCCCTCAAAACACTTTCTAGACTAGCATTTCATTCCTTCCCATTCCGCTTTGACTCGTATTCTTCTTCGCATCATCTACATCATTTGCATAATGCCTATCTCTCTTTATCTCTTCTTCTTGCTCAACATCTACATTACTTTCATTCACATAACTACCATCATCATTACCCTCCAGATCTCCTGTAACCTTTATATCAATCTTGACTAATAACCTACAAGTCACTTCCTTATTAAGCTAAACCACTATTAGGTTCAAACTGTCATTCTTCAAATCACTATCAACAGCCTTCCTCATAAAAAACATCTGTCTACATAAACAAAACATAACTTCAATTAACTATATATACAAAATAATAATATGCACCAAATTATAATATGCATGGAACAACACCTACTTGTAGAAATAAAGCACATCTAGTCAATTTCTTATGTTTTTTCATCTTCCACTTTTCAATTCCTACTGCCAATTGATTAACTGCAAAGCTTTCCATTTTCCTCAATCTTGCTAACATCGCCAACCAATGTTGTTAAAAACACAATCCATATCTGATTCTACGATTTGGACCCAAAAAACCTATTCAAATCGTAATAGGATAGGCACCCTAGTAGGATCATGGTGTTGGGTTTCGGGAGCCAAACAGCGCAGCGGAATTTAACCGAAACCCTCCAGGATCCAAGTGAAATGGGGTAAACCGGGTGTTCAAAAATTTTCATACCTAATTTTCGGTTGAGATCTCTCACTCAACTGTAGAGTCGAATCACTAAACCTGAACAGTTGACGTGTTCAGGCTCTCTATGGTATCCACACGAACCTTTCGGGATCACCACGCTTCCACCGCGTCCCGGCAGATGCGTTCCTCTTGCGCTCACAGTGCTAGCTTGCGTCCTCCAAGGAATTGCAAGAGAAGAGTGTAGCTGTCCTTTTTGGGAGGCTAGGGCAAGGAGAACTGTGAATTTTTCACTAGAAGTTGTATTTATAGTGAGACTCAACTTCCAGGCCTAATGGGTTTCAAAGCCCTAATCCAATTAGGATTTAATTTCAGGCTTAATAATGGCTCAACTCTTTGGCCCATTATTAATACGAAATTAAAGTGAAACCATAACCCAAATAATTAGCCCATGCACTCTAATGATCCAAATAGCTCTATGTGTGCGACCCAATAGACTCTTATCACGTTGGCAATGATCATAAATCACATTTATGATCATAAGCAATGAGCGGTGTCTAGCAATACATCATTGCTACCCAAGTGACAAGATTGTCGATGATTCGACTAAACCTTTATGATCATCACCGATATATGCCATTGTCCCTTTGTCCAAGATATCAAGACTAAGCACGAGACATGGAATGTGTCACTCTCGTATAGCCCAATCTTTGGTTTCTTGATAACCGAGTAGACCAACTTAAACTGATGACATTGATATCGTATATCAACTCATCCGAGCATGGCCATGCATTTTTCTAAGTCTTACTCTATCAAGGGGCCCGAAGATATCACTCCCGTTACATAGGAGGGACAAATCCCATCTTGATCATTCAAATCCCTTCGCATGATATGTGACATACCCAATGACCTCCTTCAAGTTCACTCAATTACGAGCAACAAAGGAAAGTATCAAGTATGTGATTCACATGTAGGGAACCTTGATGATCTTAGGTCGAAGGACTACATATACCATGATCACTATGAGAATCACTTATGACACTCATATAACGATCCATAAAGTGTTCCCATGGTGGGTCGGTCCAGTACACAAGTTCTCCAACTTGTACCCATATGTAGACTACATATCTCATATTAGTCTCCACATATGCTAGTCGTTATGTATTATTGCAACCCGCTCCATAACAATACTAGACCAGGGACGTTTAAGAATATCATTATTCTAGGGTTACGATTATGTTTGTTAAGTTACGCAGAAACAAAACAACAAACATAATTGCTGGATTAATGCCTTAATAAAATATCATGACTCAATGTGCAAAAATACAATCATCTCATGATTGGCTTTTGGGCACAACACTAACACATGGTAGGATCATGTTCGGAATTGTAAGATCATAGGAAAATAAGATCCCAACAATCTAAGTTCATCACAGCAACCGGGCTTCCCCTGCTTGTCTTGCTCCACCATCAACTTGGGCTCTTCTTCTTCCTCTGCAGAGGCCATTGCCCAGCCAATCCAACATTGTTCTAGACTAGCAACAGCAATGCTCCAATGCTAATGTGGCGTTGGTGATCCAAGGCTGTCGGGTCATCCTGGAAAAGAATTTCTTCAACGACGGATTGAAAATGAAGACGTACCTTGGGCGGCCGTGGAGGAGCTTTGGCATTCACGTGTTCATAGAGAACGAGCTGGGGGATCTGATCGCGCCAAAGTGGTGGGTGGAGATGAAGAACAAGGCTGAAAGAGGCACCAACATGTGCATCGAGAATGAGAATACTGGGCCGAGGGCAAACATGGCGTTCAGGGTTAGTCAGGTAGGTGTGAAGAGGAGTATTATAAAGGAAGAGGTGGTTAAGTACACAACTGGTGTTCCACTTCTGGAAAAAGGGGGTCGATCAAGTACCAAGACATAGAAAAGAGGGCCGGTCAAAAAAGAGGGCCAGTCAAACAAATCGCCATGGTATAACCTTTTTCCTTCAATTACTAACAAATTCTTTTTTTTTTTGTCAAGTCTTAATACAGATATAGGAAGAAAGGTCAAGAGTAAAAAAAAAAAAGGAACAAAAATCGATTAGTAAGAATAATTTTTTTAAAACTTTAATTAAATAAAAATAAAAAATTATTAAAGAAAGAGAAATAAAACAGGGTAATAATTTTTAAATAGAAATTTTTACATTGTTATGGTACTCAAGTTTTATATGGATGTCCAATATAATAGGTCTTTTTGAACTATATTATTTATTTAAGAAATTTTAGGTTTTGGTAGGATGTTACGATTCACGATCCGATCTTGCGATCCCAATCTTGCATGACAAAAAATGATCCAGGATAAGATTTTGATCTTGATAACCTTATCGCTAACACATCCAAGATGGGGCAAACTAACATGGCTTCGAATTAGTGGACACAAAATATGAGTCATGCAATATAATGCATAAGTTCTCGGCACCTTTTTATGAATTGAGTTGAATCCCCATTATCTTAGTAAAATCCTCTTTTTTAATCTTATACTCTCTTCCATCTATTTGAATGGTCCTATTCTTTGTAGGGTTTTGGGAGCCAAACAAGTGTAGCGGAATTTAACCAAAACCCTCCAGGATCCAAGTGAAATGAGGTAAACCGGGTGTTCGAAACTAATTCGGTTGAGATATTTCACCCAACTGTAGAGTCAAATCATAAAAACCTGAATAGTTGACGTGTTTAAGCTCTTTATGGTATCCACACGAGCTTCTCGGGATCACCACGCTTCTACCACGTCCCGGTAGATGCATTTCTCTTGCGCTCGCAGTGCTAGCTTGCGTCCTCAAAGGAATTGTAAGAGAAGAGTGCGGCTGTCCTCTTTTGGGAGGCTAGGGTAAAGGCTGTGAATTTCTCACTAAAAATTGTATTTATAGTGAAACTCAACTTCTAGGCCTAATGGGTTTCAAAGCCCTAATCCAATTAGGTTTTAATTTCAGGCTTAATAATGGCTCAACTTTTGGGCCCATTATTAACACGAAATTATTATGAAACCATAACCCGAATATTTAGCCCATGCACTCTAATAATCCAAATAGCTCTATGTGTGTGACCCAATAGGCTCTTACCACGTTGGCAATGATCATAAATCACATTTATGATCATAAGTAATGAGCGGTGTCTAGCAACACATCATTGCTACCCAAGTGACAAGATTGTCGATGATTCGACTAAACCTTTATGATCATTACCCATATATGCCATTGTCCCTTTGTCCAAGATATCAAGAATAGGCACAAGACATGGAATATGTCACTCTCGTATAGCCTAATCTGTGGTTTTTTGATTACCAAGTAGACTAACTTAAATTAATGACATTGATATCGTATATCAACTCATCCGAGCATGACCATGCATTTTCTAAGTCTCACTCTATCAAGGGGCCCAAAGATATCACTCTTGTTTTATAGGAAGGACAAAACCCATCTTGATCATACAAATCCTTCCGCATGATATGTGACATACCCAATGACCTCCTTCAAGTTCACTCAGTTACGAGCAACAAAGGGAAGTATCAAAGTATATGAGTCACATGTATGGAACCTTATTGATCTTAGGTCAAAGGACTACATACACCATGATTACTATGAGAATCACTTATGACACTCATATAACGATCCATATAGCGTTCTCATGGTAGGTCGGTCGAGTACCAAGTTCTCCAACTTATACCCATATGTAGACTACATATCTCATATTGGTCTCCACATATGCTAGTCGTTATGTATTATTGTAACCCGCTCCACAATAATACTAGACCAGGGACATTTGAGAATATCATTATTCTAAGGTTACAGTTATGTTTATTACATTACGCACAAACAAAACAAAAAACATAATTGCTGGATTAATAGCTTAATAAAATATTATGACTCAATGTGCAAAAATAAAATCATCTCATGCTTGGCTTTTAGGCACAACACTAACATTCTTCACAGCAAACTTTTGAATCATTGGAAACACCAAGTTTGCCCGCACAACATGTGATTTTATTCCTAATAAACTCCCAAAAGTTGTTTCTTTTAGTATCTGTTCTTTTTCCTCTCCCAACTTCCTCATCATCATTTTACAAAATATGGAAATTGTAGACTTTAACTTCAAGTTTTCCTTCCCTTCGACTTTGTTTGCATGCTTACTTTTTTTATCAAATGACATTTTCAGCCAACTCTTACTACAAGCCTAAAAATAAAATCATCTCATTAAAATCTTATTACTCTATACTGTTATAATTCAACTTATAATACACTTACTACATTATCATATGCCAATCCAACATCTTTGCATCTCTCCTTCTTTGCCTTCCTGCATATATTTCAACACAAACTCTAATAACCATAGTACACAAGAACCCACACCAATAGTTAAAACCAGTGTACTCACTGATAATTATTCCATGCACTAGGCAGCCTTTTATCCTTTTGACTTTTCTTTGATGTTGAAACATTTTATCCTTTTGACTTTTCTTTGATGTTGAAACATCTTCTTACTCACTACTGTAAAATACAACATGTGGTGGAACAAAGTCCCAGTGCCCTGAATTGCTAACACTGGTAGGCTTTTTGGGAGCTATGATCCTACTTAGGTTACAATTGGCTAGTTATTACTCATGAAGTATCTTAAATCATTACGTGCAACAAGTTACTTAGCCTACTTTGCATAGGAAATATGCATACATTGTCCTGGCTTTGAAATAACATTAAATTAAAACTATAAATAAAACTACGACACTAGTTCATAAAACATAAGTGAAAACAAGCCAAGATATAAAAACTTTAGTTTCTTTAACTTCAAATAACAACTATGTGCATACATCTCAATCTTATATGCACCCAAACATAACCCTAGTGTTATACACACCACCAATGGACACTAGTAGAGACAATCCCTTTGTATGGAAATACCATACATATAGAAGACACAACAAAAATCTACTAAGATCTATCCTTAGCTCTTCACCCAAGTAAGCTAGCTTTAAGTGATGAGCCATACTTTCCTTGTACTCACTTAGCCTCAAACTATAAGGCAAACACTTTGGTCAGTATTAGCTTATGCTATAAGTAACTTAGAAATGTAAAGTTTCCTACTTAGATAATACCTTTAAACTAATAAAACTTAGCTTTAACAGCTGCTCCTTACCAACTGTTAAGCACAACTAGCTTGCTTAAACCTGCACAACACTTAAGGGGTGAGTACTCTAAAGTACTCAGTAAGAGTTTCGGTACCTGAAGGGGGAAAGATATGTAAGTATGCAAATCACAACAAACACACACACACACACACACACACACACACACACACATATAAAGTATGCAAAACAAAACAAGCAACCAACTGCACAACCAGAGTCAAGAATAAAAACAACCAACAATGCAAATAATGGATGGATGGATGGATGAATGAAATATGCACATGTAAATGCACTTAGGATTTCCTTACACTCGTAGGTGCTAGACTTGCCGTGAGCTCATACAACTGGGGTACTTGGGTACTGGCCATCGTATCCTATGCTAGCACTTAACTAACCTCATGAAGTCCTCTTATGGGTGCCTTAGAGTAAGTCATCACTTACTCAACCCTTGCTCGCCACTGATGAGTTATTTAGAGTAAGTCACCGCTTATTCCTTCCTTACCGGTCTCTTCCTTTAACTCATTGTGCAGGGTAGCTGTCGTATGTGGTTCAATTTATCAAGCTCTTTGAGCTTAGCTTAGGGCTCCTTAGTGGCTTACTTATCAAACCATAAAGTTTGGTTGGGATCCCCGTAGGTTTCCTTTTCATTGGCCGAAGGTCTATGACTTCCACTTGGCCAACAAAGAATCTGCAACCCCCCTTAATCCCTTTAGTGCTCCCTTAGCAACTTAAGCACTTTAACTCCCTTAGCCACCATTACTTACCTTGCCTTAACCACACCACTTAGCCACCACCTAAATAATGTATAATTCCCAACTTAGGAATGAGTTCTAGACCTAATCGAGGCTACAGAACATCTTCAATTAGCCTAGGGATGATAACCGAGAGTTTGAGATATTCTTAGGATGCCCCGAGCTTGAGGGACTAATGCCTTGGTGACGCCATCGACGATGCATCACCAAAAGCATCAATGCTTGGGAATCTTGAGGTTTAATGGTGACGCATCACCAATTCGCATCGTAGTTCGCCATGCACTACAGCATTGCGCGATAGCGTGTGAAGTTGGACGAAACTTTGCTCAAACTTTCCCATCCTAAGGCCAATTCACATGGGTCTTGTATCTACTTTACTCCCACACATAATACTACATTTATAAGCATTATTTGTGCTAAATTAACTTAAATCTCTTATCTCAAATCATCCTTAAAGCAAAAAACAAGCCACTAGCACACTTGAGCTCCATAGAGTTCCAAGCTTGAAATCAACCAAATTGGACACTAAGGGCACAAAACTAAGACCATTTCTAACCATTTAACAATATTAGAACTAACCCACAAGGATCAAAGACATTTAACTTAAGGTTTGAACCAAAAAACTTGCAAGAACAACTCCAAATGCACCAAATCCACAAAAAATGAGCTAAGGGCTTGTTGGAATGGCTTTGGGATCTTCAATTTTCATGGAAATTTGGCTAGAATGGGAGCTTTGAAGGTGGAGTTATGGAGGAAAGAGAGCCACAAAAACGGAAAATGGGGGAGATGATGAATAGTGTCATCTCCTCCACTTATATAGCCAACCTCTTTTCCATTTGACACTTTAGCCCTAAAACTTAACTTTGAATTACTTAGGCCACTTAAAATCTTCTTATACCAACACTCCTTGGCCCTATTGAAAGGTTTTTCTTACCCAAACACTTTGCCCTTACGTCACTTAAGCCATTATAAGACATAATAGCTCAATTTCTCACTTAGTGCATTTTTCACCTTTAACTTTCGCTTTTGGTACAAATGACTATAAACACTTATGGTCTTAAATCAATTAGCTCAAAACACTTGCATAAACCTAATTTTACTGAAATTACGGTCATGCCACTGACTTGGGTCAAAATTACCATTTTCCCCTCTTTGGCCTTTAGGTACCAATTATATTTTGGAACTTAATTTCACCTTATTTAGCTTGCTTTCCTTGTTTAATAAAATTTATTTAAGGGAAATAGCTTGGGATTTATTTACCTCAACATTCAATGTAAAGGAAACACTAGAAGTGCCTTTACATAACATCTTTTTCCTCTCTAAAACAATGAAAATCACAGTAATATACATTATTAGACACATGTTAATAATTCAAGCAAAAATGTGACAAAATCACCATAAAGGCATTAAGAATTAAAAATAAGCGGCTAATTTTTGTCACCTTTTTCATATCCTTATCGCCTTTTTCCTAATTTTATCACCTTTTGTCTTTTCCAGTCAATTCTTTATAATTTCATTCGCCTTCCTGTAACTGATACTAATCACCATCCAAAATCTAACTTCCATTCATCAATTCCCCCCGAACCCATTGCCATTTTACTACAAATATATAAGAATAAAAGTAACACTTACTTTCCATTTGATTCTGATTTTCTCCCCTTATTCTTTGTCATCATTTCGATGCCTGTTTCCATGCCAACAATATCATCTCACTCAACATCAGCACATACTTGCCACTCTCCACTTTTTTAAGATTCACTCCCTTGCGAATTCATTGAAGTTTGATTTTGGAGTGAGGTATTTTAATATATCTGTAATTTTTTATTGCTGTTAAAATAAAACCTAAAGCTGTAGGTTCCAGGTTAAAAGTCGATTCACCATCCAACGACTATGCTTCCCACCTCCTAATCTAACGACTCATAAGTCACTATGGCAACTTGCCGTAGTTTCATTGTTATGGCATTATAGAATGCCTTTTTATAAACTAAACTTATCATTACATTTACAACTGACACAACCAATTAACCGGTAAACTCTTTCGTATGTTACTTTTTACTTTTTTGTCATTTTCTGCTATATCCGCTATGGCAACTTACCATAACAGCAATGCAGAATCTTCTCTTACATGAACACTTACAGATGTGAATACATTTTATTAATGATATTTTTTATTTTCTACATTTTGTTAATGATATATATTTTTTTTCTACATTGACATAGCTTTCTATCTACCCCTGTCTAGGCTTTCTCATAAATTTATACATGGCTGACCGTTTGAGATTGGCAAGTTGGTAACCCCCAGACATTGTATTGCTAGTTCTATTCTATTCGGCACACTGACTAGTTGTAGGGTGCTTCCTTGTAAATTTTGCTGTGAATTCCTTGTTTCTTTTCCTTCTTTAATGCATTTCCCATTTCCCATTTCACAAAGAAGGTAGCGCGTAGGTTTCAGCTTTTTGCAGGAGAGTGTGGAGTGGTTATCAAATTACTGGACTGATGAATTCATGGCCGTTGAGACCCACTGCAACGAATGACGCAAAAATAATGTTTATCACGTGATCAATCAGAAGCACAAGTTGCATGTGATAATTGAGGGAGAAGCGAAGAACTCCTCCATTTTCTTGTTCCAGCTCAGTCTCTATTGGTGTTAGCGATATGGGTCGTTTTTCAGGTCTTTTCCGAGCTTATTCATCGGTCAAAGGTCGCCTGCACCATGTCCGGCGGATGAGCAACATCCCGGAGAATACCGTCTACGGTGGACCTATTCCGCAGAGCCCGAACCATCGAGTAACGCTTTCCAATTTGAGGCAGAAGCACAAGAGGGGGGAGCCCATCACCGTTGTCACCGCCTATGACTACCCATCGGCGGTGCACCTTGATACCGCTGGCATCGATGTCTGTCTTGTTGGTGACTCGGCCTCTATGGTCGTTCATGGCCACGACACCACCCTACCAATATCATTGGAAGAAATGCTCGTCCACTGCCGCGCCGTCGCTCGTGGTGCCAAAAGACCGCTTCTTGTTGGGGACTTGCCCTTTGGGACCTATGAGTCTAGCAGCAGTCAGGTAATTTATTGGTGCTTTTTCTTCTGGGTTAGATTCAATTAGTTGGGCAAAAAATTTTGTCTTTTAATGGATGGGTCACAAAATCCAATAATACAGTTCTAGACTACGTGATATTGGTTCTGCAATGCTGGTGATCACTAATTTGGTTAATGAAGCTGATTAGATGGTGCCATTGGGCTTTCTGGGTATTTGAGTAATATGAGATATTAGTTGGTTATTTTGGTGATATTGTTTGTGGTGTAAATTATGGGCAGGCGGTTGATACGGCTGTTAGGGTGTTGAAGGAAGGAGCAATGGATGCCATCAAATTGGAAGGCGGGGCGCCGTCAAGAATCACTGCAGCTAAAGCCATTGTTGAAGCTGGAATTGCAGTTATGGGGCATGTTGGGCTAACTCCACAGGCAATAAGTGTTCTAGGGGGCTTCAGGCCACAGGGCAGAAATGTATCCAGTGCTGTGAAGGTTCTGTTAGCAACCAACCTTCCCATGTCTCACTTGGCCATTTGTCTTTAGCCAAAAACATTGATTTAGTGTTAGGTTGGATTGTGCAGGTCGTTGAGACGGCTTTAGCCCTCCAGGAAGCTGGTTGTTTCTCAGTCGTTTTGGAATGCGTGCCCCCACCTGTGGCTGCTGCAACCACATCTGCTCTGCAAATTCCTACAATTGGCATTGGAGCTGGACCCTTCTGCAGTGGACAAGTCCCTTTGCATCCAACCTTGCTTTTGTTTTATCTATCCCATGATATCTACTCATGTGTCTCTTCCCTTTGTCATGACTTCTTTGAATTGTATTGTTGCAAGACACAATGGAATTTCACCAAACTTGCCGAACTTATTACTTAGTGGTAATCTTATAATAGGATGGTACGTGATTATGATCAATGCTCTTATTCTCCCAGAACATGCAATATGTGCTTAATCATTAACTACCTATGAATTGATCTTGTAGGACTGAAGGGGTCATTGCCATGAAATTGTTATGAAAGATATTCTTGCTTCTCATTGTCGTGTTAGAAGTATTCAAGAAGAGGAAATACTAACAGCTATTGGGCTTGTGCTATTTAATCTCACTGTTTCTACCACCTCAGTACCTCTATCTCGAAATGTATTACCTTTTCATCATTTTCCAAGATCCAATGATATTCTGTTATAGCCCAATTTTTTCTGTTGGCTTCTCCTGCATTCTCCTATTATGAGCGTCCGTGCTACACCATTATTTACCATTCCCGGAGGAAACAAACCAAAATGATTTGCTTGTATATTCAGATCTTGTGTTCAGATCATGCAATTTGGCATGAAGGACCCCAATCCTCATCTTCATTTTATGTTCCGATGTCACATCTCTCTAAAATTGGTTGAAAGTTAAATCTTCAGATGCTAATGAACAGCAATCCACATATGAGCATCCTTGATTGCATGAGTTTTGTGTTTGTAGTTTGTGGTAGACAATCGAACCTATGACCATGAAATTTCTTACATATGCAGGAAGCATTTTCTGATATCCTACCCTGATGCAGGTGTTAGTGTACCATGATCTACTAGGAATGCTGCAACATCCACACCATGCCAAGGTAAATGATGAGGTTTAGACTCACATGATCAAAACATAGCAAACATATAGCAGAGTTCTTAGCTCTTGGGTACAAATTCTAGGATGTGCTAGTATAGCAATTTCAAATGAATGCGGGACAATCTACTAATGCAGTTATTAACCTGGCTGCAGTCTACTCTATCTTTTCCAGAGTATTTTACCGCATCTCTCATGAATATGTAACTTTTCATTCTGCAGGTTACGCCAAAGTTCTGCAAGCAATATGCTCATGTTGGAGATGTCATAAATAAAGCCCTTTCGCAATACAGGGAAGAAGTAACAAATGGGTCGTTTCCTGGTCCGGTCCATAGCCCTTATAAGATCAGTGCTGCGGATGTTGATGGTTTCTCAAATGAGTTGCAAAAGTTGGGATTAACCAAGGCAGCATCAGCAGCTGCTGCTGCAGCCGAGAAGATTAATTCTGCAGACTCATCTGATAAAGTGAAGCCTGAATGAGACCTGGCCAGCTTATGCTCTTGTTCGCCCTTGTATCTGAAAACCAAATATCCTCATGCCTTCATGCATCAAGCCTTAGCCTGGGCATTAATGGATGAGTTATTTTTGTAAAGACCAGAGGAAAAAATCAAGATCAGGAAGTTGCATTGAGTTCAATGCAGATATGGTGATCTGGAGCATCTTGAATCAGGCCAGCTCTTGCGCAGGTTCATGGAAGCTCAGCACAGATATCAAAATGGATAATGGTAAAAGCTACAGAACGTTTCGAAACAATACTAGTAGATTTCATTGTATTTGCTTGGATTGTGCATTATTTCTGTTCTGCACGTAGAGCTAGCGCATTAGATGGAGACTAAAAACTCAAGTGGATTGAAAGCGTTCAATGTTGAAGCAATCTGGTTTTGGATTAAGTCTTTTTGGGGTGTATTATGAGGAATTATTTTGAATTTCTCGTAAAAAGTGGAATACAAATTAGTAAATGCAATAAAACTGTTTCTTTCAAAGAAATTTCCGTCCCCAAAAAATAAAAACTCATGCGCTATATGATTCGAGAAAGCATATGATCGCTCTGTTTCTGAACATAAAATAAATTGGAGTATTTCGCAATTTCACTACAAACCTGCTCGATATCCTCAAGGACTTATTTTTCAAATTTTTGCTCTTCTAAACAATCAAACTGCACAAATATATATATATATATATATATATATATTCCCCCTCACTAATGTCTTTTGATGTTGGAGGCACTCTGCAGTTTTTGGTGTGTTTTCTCCAGCACTTTGAAATATGCAGATCTCCAAGATTTATTCAGCAGCAGAGGACCAACGAAGGACCAGAATCCAACAACAAATCCAATTCCTGAACTCACATAAAACCAGAACAAATCCATGAACCCATCTTCATCTTCAGTTCTCATTTCGTTCCCCGAGCTTGGCCCTGGAGAGTTTGTGCTGCAATTCACTGTCAAAGGTGGTCCACATAGGCTGTTTCCGGCAAAGCTAAATGCACCGAAGCTTTGGAGTTGAGTGCTTGTTGGGATCCGTCCAGTCAAACTGTTGTGAGACAAGTTCAAGTAGCTCAAGAAAGTTAACCTTGAGATGCTGGTAGGAATTTCACCAGAGAGCTGATTGTAGGAAAGATCGAAGGATTCTAAAACCTGCATGTTGCCTATGTCTTGAGGGATCCTTCCGGTTAATCCATTGCTTGACAAGTTCAATGCTATCAACCGCAAGAGGCTAGTGACTTCCTGCGGAATCTCTCCTGATAAATGGTTGTCTGACAGGTCAATGGCTGCAACGAGTCTAAGAGTGGTAGTATATTCAAGCAGTATTCCCTTGATCACCAGCAATGTAGTTTCTAGTGACATCCCGAAATGGCCAAACTCGTAAGAAATCGGCTTACTTGAGTTCTGTTTTGTGGCCATTGCGGTCAAATTCATGAAGCATCTTGGCAGCGTTCCTGTTAGGTTGTTATGAGCAAGGTCTAAAATAGTCAAGTAACTGAGAGAGCACAAGGCATCAGGAATCTGGCCTTGAAATTTGTTCGAACGAAGACTGATTATGATGATATTGGACATACTTTCACCTATCCAGTTGGGAATGCTGCCCATAAAACTGTTCTCGCCAATATCAAGAGCCATTAAGCCAGTAAGGTTCTGCCAGGAAGTAGGCAAAAATCCCGAAAGATTATTGCTCCGCAGGTGCAGAGATTGCAGAGAACTTAAAGATCCCATGGAGCTTGGAATGCTGCCACGTAGCCTATTGTTCTTCAAGTCTATAGAGACCAAGTTCCGCCAGCTCATCCAGCAATCTGGAATTTGTCCAGAAAGAAGATTGTCTGCCAAGTGAAGATTTGTCAGGCTCTTCTGTTCATCTAACTTGCAGCACAAGAAATGAGAGATAGATCCCAAAAATGAGTTGTTGGAGAGATCTAGCGTGTCAGCGTTGGAGGGTATGCAGGGCAGCTGACCACCTAAGAGATTGGAACTCAGATCAATGTATGATGGGTAGTTAAGAGGAGGGGAATCGTCAAGCATCTCAGGAAGTTTACCCTGCAGTTGATTGTGAGAGAGGTTAAGATAAAAGAACTGCGAGGACAAATTCCAAAACCAGTCAGGAATGGTATCTACAATTCCTGCTTGTGACAAGTCCAAGTACACATAATCCTTCTGATAGCGCAGCCATCGGGGAAATTTTGGTCCCAAATTCCAGGATGACAAAGCTAAAAGCCCGAGTCTGAATGGTGGAACCCAGTTAGGGCTCACCTTTAAGGTGATTGCATTACCACTAGCCTCAAGTACATTCAAGCTTGTGGCATTGGCAAAGTGGAGCTCTGAAACAACACCTTCTAGTAAATTATCATTGATCCATAAAAGCCTGAGCAGTGGAAGCTTTCCTAGCCACTCTGGAAATGTCCCATTAATTCGATTCCCAGAAATGTCTAGTGATCTCAATGAGGCAAGCGAAGCTAGTGACTCTGGAATGGGACCATAAATTGAGTTACCGGTCAGGTATAGCTCAATTAGTCTCTGGAATAGGGAAATCTTATCTGTCAAATGTCCTGAAAGTTGGCTTCTCGACAAGTAAAAGAATTGTAGTGATCTAGGTAAGCATCCTGCTGAGAGTGTATCCAGAACTTCTGATACATCTTGGCTCAAATTGACACCAACTAGAAAAAGTGCCTTCAACCTACAAAGGTTCCCTAACGATCTTGGAACCGGCCCTTCAAGTCTGGTAGATGAAAGATCAAGGGTTGATAGTGAAGTCAAGTTTGCGATTGCTTCTGGAAGCACACCTTGCAAAGGATTTGACCAAAAATTGAGGTACTCAATGTGGCTGAAACCGAATAACCAGTATGGTAACGAGCCATTGAATCGATTATTCTCAACACTGAGATATCTGAGGGAAGTCAGGTTCTTAAGGCCATCAGGTACTGGACCTTGAAAATTGTTATGACCAAGATAAAGGGACGTCAGAGAATTGAGGTCGAATATCCAGCCAGGAACAAAAGGGTTGCTAAATCCATTATAAGAGAGATCAAAACTCGATAACAAGCTGAAGTTCACAGCAAATTGGCTCGGCAGATGCTCAAGTAGACAATTTGAAAATCGCAATTCTACCAAAGAAGGGAGACCATTTGTCACCTGTAACCAGTCCAAGGCGGAGCTGAGGTTGGTCATGCTCATATCAAGATGCTGCAGCAGCTTGAGGCCTGAAAGCCATTGAAGATTCTCTGCATACAGATACTGAAAATCATATCCATGGAGATCAAGAGTCCGGAGATTCGTGAGGTTCCCAAGTTGAGGTGGAATCAATCCCATGAACCCAGCAGCAGACAGATTCAGAAACCTTAAACCCTTTAGAGAACCAAGAAACCCAGGAATAGAACCTTCAAAACTGTTGCCACTCAAGTCCAAGTAGTTCAGATTCTGCAGACCAAGCAAAGATGAACTGAGCTCACCAGCTAGCATGGCAGTCTCATACGCCTTGCCTGGAACAGCCACATCATCATTGGATTTGGGGTTGTTGGGGTTCCCAAGATGGAGCTCAACAACATGTCCAGTTAAACTGTCACAGACAACTGCCTCCCAATCACAGCAGTTCCTGCCATCACTAGACCAAGAGGCTAACCTTCCAGAAGCATCATTCAGATTCTGCTTCAGTTTCAGCAGGGCTTCTCTCTCATCTCCCCTACAAACCACTTCTGACCTTGCATCAGAAATTGCTGCCCAGAAGCTGAGAATCAAAACCACAAGACTGAAGACCTTAACTAAAGCAGTTGCTTTGTCTCTCTGGTTATCCTCCATTGTTACTGACTGAGCTAGATCTTCTTTTTTTATTTTTTTTGGTAGAAGATCTTTTCCAATGAAGTCTATAAACTTGTAAGCTCTGGTACTGAACCAGAGCAGTACCGGTTCGATACCTCAAGTCAGCTGACATCACTTTCAATCCATTGCTTGATGTGCAAGAGTCAATGGCTTGTGAAATGTTCAATATTTGGTCGTGGCCTCCCCTTTTTTAATGCTTGGTGGAAGTCATGGCTTTGCTCGAGCCAAATTTTCTAGCTGCCTGGTTAGAAATTTCTTGGACTCCCAATATTACGGTCAGACTTGCACCGAATGTAAAAGTAAAAAAATAAAAATAAATCAAGTGTTCTTAAGTAAATAATTGCGTATTTTTTGTTTTATCAGGTTTGTTCTCCTATTAGTTCTTATTTATTTTTTTTATCAAAATTGTTCATTGATAAATATTGTTTTTTTTTATCAATTTTTTTCTTTTATTGAATTTATTCTTTCATAAACACTGTTTATTCTTTTATTAATTTTTATTTGTTCTTTTATCTGATTTGTTATTTTGTCAATTACTACTTGTTACTTTATTTTAGAACAACTAGTTGTCTTTTACCGGTATTTATTTGTTTTTTTTGCTCAACTTATTTTTGTTTTTATTGGTTTCTACGTGTTCACTTAGATAAATTAGTTGTTTATTTCTTTAATTAGTAGTTATTTGTTTTTCTATCGCATACTAGTTTTTCCTTAAGATAAACTAGTTGTTTATTATTTTATTTATATTTATTTATTTATTATTAGCTATATAATTTTTTTTAATAAAAATAGCTATTTCATTATTAGTGGTTATTTATTCTTTTGGCTTAATTGATAGTTCATAAATGAGTTTGTACTTGTTTTTTAGATAAACTATTTATTTTTTGTTCTTTTATTATTATCTATTTGTTTTTTTATGAGTAGTTGTTAGTTTATTTTAGAGAAATTAATTATTATTTTATAATTATTTGTTTGTTCTTTTAGAGAAACTAGTTTTTCTTACTAGTAACTATTTATTTTTGGCTCAATTAGTTGTTTTTTTTTATCAGTTGACAAATTTGAAAAAAATAAACACCAAAAAGTCATTTAAAAAAACTAAAATAATATAAAATAAAAATGAAATAAACCTAAGAAAAAAGGGTAGACTAATTAAAAACAAAAAAGTACGAAATAAAACTAAAAATAAAAAAGGATAAAATTAAATAAAAAAATGAAAATGGGAAAAAATAAAAAATGGAAAAAAGAAGAAAAATTTGCAAAAAGAAGGAAATAACAAGAAAAAAAATAAGAAAATTTGGCAAAAATGAAAGAAATGAAAAAAAAAAAAGAAAAAGAAAAAAGCTGTGGAAATAATTCAGAAGCATAAATGGGTCAACAGAGGAGCCAAACCCACAACCGGACACAATTTCTCCTAACTTGCTAACCATTCAGTTAATTACGGAAAATTGTTTGAATTCTGGGACGTTAATATAAGTAGTGTAGCGTATCCCTACACATAATAGGATGAGCCACACACAAGTCTATTCCTACTTTCAAAGGCTTTATTATCACAACAGTTTGTAATCATCATAAACGTATTACAAGTTGTCTGATGTAAAAATAGAAAATAAAAAGAATCGATAAGTGAACTTCCAAGGATTTTACCATACCATCAAATACAATTTTCCAACTCGCAATTGCCATTTCCTTTTAGTGGGAATTGAACTTCCAAATGCCAATTCCTAGGTTTTAGTCAAAGAGGGGTTTGGTGGGAGGGTAGGTGGCCTTATCTTCTCAGTTGTGTGTCTAGAGCTGCTGCCATTTTCAAGGTCTCAATCAATTCAACGATCAACGAGGAATAAAATAGGAATTCCTTTGCCATTACGTTTACTACAAACTATTTTAAGTCAAGAATCCGACAATCTGTGCCGAATTAGATTTGCACTCAGGTTATTGACATTTATTTCTGTGCTTAGTGCTTGTACTCACCCCGTATTAGGTGTGGAATTAGTCATTCAATGACTAGTTTTTTCGGTACATTTTCTAAAGAAGAGAGCAGAATTTTAAATTGATTAATGATTTGCACATTTTTAACTCTCGTCAAGTAATGATTCTCATGAAATTTATTGGTAAAAGGATTTGTATTGGCGTAATGAAAAATCTGAAACTTTTGGAGTGCAGTGCAGATAAACAATTTATTTCTGAGTAAGTTTTGCGTAGATTAGACGTACAATCTGAGTTTTCATTTTTTTATCAGTTCATATCTATTTTTTTAGATGGGTTAGTTCTTTTATGAATATTGTTTTTATTTATTCTTTTATTATGTTTATTCTTTTATTAACACTGTTTCTTATTTTATCTGTTTTTTTAATCTATAGTTGTTTGTTCTTTTGTTATTGACTATTTATTCTTTTATAAAAATAGCTATTTTTATTAGTAGCTATCTGTTTTTCAGCTTCATTTATTGTTCTTGTATAAGTTCTTACTTTTTTTTTAGATAAACTATTTATTTTGATTTTTTATTACTATCCTTTTTATCCTTTTATAAGTAATTGTTACCTTTTTCAGAGAAATTAATTATTATTTTATCAATATTTATTGTTCTATTAGAGGAACTACATGTTTTACCATTGACTGTTTATTTTTTAGAGAAATTATTTCAGGCATGCCATATAAAGTAATCCGTAAATACTGATTCTTACAAGGTAATGTGTTGGGTTAGGAGCGAATAAGGAAAGGAAGGAGCAGCGGAACAGTCAATTGATGTTGCAAAAAATTTAGCTGGGAAATAAATTAAGTCCCAAAGTTATGGGTGTGTAGAATAAGGGGCACGAAATTTTAAATTGTATAATTTGATATAATTTTGTTAAATAATTGATGGAAAATATCTGAGTTACTAAATCAAGTGAAGAAAGTGTCCTCGACCATCATAATTAAGGGCTCTATTCATATTCCAAAAATATTCAAATGACAGAATAACCAAGATTATAGTACATGGGTGTTCTAGGCATTTAGGAAAAAAAAAAAAAGAAAGTGTGTTTCAAAAAGCTTCTTTTATACTTGAGTCATGAACTATGGAAGAGTAAATTAGTGGAATTAGTGGGCTTATCTAGGGTGGTCTTCGGGGATTGTGGGAAATTGCATTAGTGGGGGTGATTTTTGTGCATTATGGAAAACCTGAAGTAGAAGTGGTAAGGAGTTAAACTCTTGTCTTCCTTTTGCATACAATATTATTCAAATAGGGGCCAAGCTAACAAATGTAGTTGGGGGGTTGGCCTTTTTTATCCTGGTAAAAGTTATGTATATAGCCCATATTTATAATCCAATAAATGTGTTTATAATCCAACTGAAGTAAAAAAGGTATAAATATCTCTTCTGTCAAATCCGTAATTTTTTCTTGATCCAGTCAATTGAATGTGTATTGTGCTGTGCGAGAGCCATAAAATTTTTTTGGACAAAAAACAGTGTGGACAAGTGGCCAAATTGTGCGTTATCTGTCCATCAATTTTTCTACCAAATTGCAACAAAGGTGAGTTCTTTTGGGTTTTTCGAGATTCTTTTATTAATTTATTTCTTAATTTACTTTATTTATTTCAGTATTTCAACAACTACACGTCAAGTTGCAAGGCTAAAATAAATCATTGCAAAGGTGAGTTTCTTACTTTGCTTTATTTATTTTAATTTTGTTTTTTTATGATGTTCAGGGCCGAGGCCCGAGCTTTATAGGTTACGAGCCATTGTTGAAGTTGTCATATTAACATGATTTCATTAAAATTTGGGATAAAGTTCATCGGGGTACCTTACTTTTATTTTTGTCCTAACTAAGTACCCTATTTTCAAATTTATTCTAACAAGATACCTAACCTCTTAATGCGCGTTTCACCTAGATACTTTCCATCATTTTTGCCATTAAATCGGATGAAAATTGATGAAGTGACATTAAATAATACTAAAATAAATTCAAAATAACAACTTTGAACCCTAAACTTTTACAATCACCAATTCTAAACCTTAAATCTTCTTTAGTCTTTTCCAATCAAATAACTCTAAACCTTAAACTTTTGATTCTACTCTTCCTCCTACATCTGCCCTCTCCCTAACCATCTTTTCCCATGTCACTGCAATTGTCATGCAAATCTCACTTTTCCCATGCTGCCTAAGTGTCACCAATTGTCCTCATCCACCCAACCCAACCAGATGTCATCCATGCAACCCAGACCAGTCCCGCTACTTTCTGCCTCGATTTGATGCCTTCTCAACCAAATCCGCTATTATCATTGTCCCAACCCAATCCGCTATTGCCACGATTCACCGCCACCATTGTCCCAACCTAGCCCTAGTGAACTGGTGCTAGAAACTTCACCATCTCCAAGCGCACCACCCTCCAAATCCACCACTGTCTCCAAGCCCTAGTGGAAGTTTTAAGGTTTCGAATTAGTGATTGTAAAAGCTTAGAGTTCAAAGTTATTATTTTAAATTTATTTTAGTATTATTTAATACCACATTACCAATTTTCATCCAATTTAATGGCAAAATTGACAGAAAGTATCTTGATGGAACGCGCATTAAGAGGTTAGGTATTTCACTGGGACAAATGTAAAAGTAGGGTACCCATTTGGGACCAAAATAAAAGCTAAGATACCCTTGATGGACTTTACCTTTAAATTTTGTTTTTGGGAAAAAGGGTAATTTGCTACTAATATTTGGGCAATAAAGCACTTTTGCCATCAATGTTTTTCTTATGCAAAATAGCTACCAATGCTTTCTAAAAATCATTTTGGCCATCATAGTTTTGTTCTCGGAACAAAGTGACTATTCATGACATTAACAGGTGGAGTATTTAGTTGAACAGAGGAATATTACGTTGATTAAATGGCATTTGATAGACAAAATCATGACACAAGTAAGCAAAACACAAATATGAGGTGTCGTCAAATTGAATGTAGTTAAGTGAGAAAGGGGAAAATAAGCTGGGGATAAAAGCTAGGGTTTTTTGGGGAGTTTGTGATTTGGGAAATTAGCAAAATTGGTAAGTGAATAAGTTGAATTGGTGTAGGGAAAATGTGAGTCAATGAGTAGTTCATTCATCCAATTCATCAAATTTCAACTCTGCATGTGATGGCGGATAGAGGAAGGACATCATCTGCAAATGTAGGAAAAGAGCTTTCAGATGGACTCCATGGACTCATATGAATCCATATAGATGCTTCTATGGATGTCGGAATGGGGGGGGGTATGTGCTTAATGTTCCTCTATGATTAAATTTTGTGGTGTGATTTTGTATGTGCCTGTGATTGGCGTGCTTAATCATTTTGCAATTGTTTGACCTTTTGCAAAGGCCTAGTGGGTGTGATTTTCATGAATGGGATGACCTTGCATTCCCTTTGTAAAGGCTCTCCTAGTATTTCCTCTACTTTCAATGTTGAGGTAAGTAAATCCCAAGTTATTTCCCTCAAATAAGTTTTATTAAGCAAGGAAAGCAAGCTAAATAAGGTTAAATTGAGTACCAAAGTGTAATTGGCACCTAAAAGGCAAGGAGGGTAAAATGGTAATTTTGGCCAAGTCAGTGGCATGACCATAATTGCAGTAAAATTAGGCT
Organism: Aquilaria sinensis; assembly: GCA_005392925.1. Taxonomy (NCBI): domain Eukaryota; kingdom Viridiplantae; phylum Streptophyta; class Magnoliopsida; order Malvales; family Thymelaeaceae; genus Aquilaria; species Aquilaria sinensis. The sequence continues at coordinate 268,984 of SMDT01001590.1, read as the reverse complement.
TATGCAAGTGTTTTGAGCTAATTGATTTAAGACCATAAGTGGTTATAGTCATTTAAACCAAAAGCGAAAGTTAAGGGTAAAAAATGCACTAAGTGAGAAATTGAGCTATTATGTCTTATAATGGCTTAAGTGACTTAAAGGCAAAGTGTTTGGGTAAGAAAATTTTTTCAATAAGACCAAGGAGTGTTGGTGTAGGAAGAGTTTAAGTGGCCTAAGTGATTCAAAGTTAAGTTTGAGGGCCAAGTGTCAAATGGAAGAGAGGTTAGCTATATATGTGAAGAGATGACACTATTCATCATCTCCCCCATTTGCCATTTTCGTGGCTCTCTCTCCTCCATAGCTCTCCACCTTCAAAGCTCCCATTCTAGCCAAAATTCCATGAAAATTAAAGGTCCCAAAGCCATCCCAACAAGCCCTTAGCTCATTTTTGGTGGATTTGGTGCATTTGGAGTTGTTCTTGCAAGTTTTTGGTTCAAAACCTAAGGTAAATGTTTGTGATCCTTGTGGGTTAGTTCTAAGATTTTTAAATGGTTAGAAATGGTCTTAATTTTGTTCCCTTGGTATCCAATTTGGTTGAATTTAAGCTTGAAACTCAAAGGAACTCCATGGAACTCAAGCAAGCAAGCTAGTTGTTTGTTCTTGCGTTAATGAGGATTTGAGGTAAGGGATTTAAGTTAATTTAGCTCAAATAATGCTTATAAATGTGGCATTATGTGTGGTAATGAAATAGAAACAAGGCCCATGTGAATTGGCCTTAAGATGGGAAAGTTTGAGCAAGTTTTGTGCAAGTTCGCACACTGTCATGCAATGCTGTAGTGCATTGGCGACGCATCACTAGTGGCGATGTGAATTAGTGATGCATTGCCAATAAACCTCAGGATTCTTGAACATTAATGCCTTTGGCGATGTGTCATCAATGGCGTCACGGACGCATTAGTCCCTCATGCTCAAGGCATCCTAAGAATGTCTTAAACTCTCGATTATCATCCCTAGGCTAATTTAAGATGTTCTGTAGCCTTAATTGGGTCTAGAACTCATTCCTAAATTGGGAATTATGCATTATTTAAGTGGTAGCTAAGTGGTGTGGTTAAGGTAGGGTAAGTAATGGTGGCTAAGGGGGTTAAAGTGTTTAAGTTGCTAAAGGAGCACTAAGGGAATTAAGGCGAGTTTCAGATTCTTTGTTGGCCAAGTGGAAGGTCATAGACCTTCGAGCAATGAAAAGGAAACCTAAGAAGACCCTAACCAAACTTTATGGTTTGGTAAGTAAGCCATAAAGAAGCCTTGAGCTAAGCTCGAAGAGCTTGGTAAGTTGAACCACAGAAGGCAGTTACCCTGCACAATAAGTTAAGGGAAGAGACAGGTAAAGAAGGAGTAAGTGGTGACTTACTCTATGTAACTCATCAATGGCAGGCAAGGGTTGAGTAAGTGACAACCTACTCTAAGGTGCCCATAAGAGGACTTTATGGGGTTAGTTAAGTGCTAGCATAGGATATGAGTATCCAAGTACCCCAGCCATATGAGCTCACGGCAAGTCTAACACTACGGGTGTAAGGAAGTCCTAAGTGCATTTGCATGTGCATATTTCATTCATTCATCCATCCATGCATTATTTGCATTGTTTGTTGTTGTGCTTATCCTTGTTTCTAGTTGTGTTGTTGATTGCTTGCTTTGTTTTGTATGTCATATATATATTTGTATGTTGTTTACATGCTTGCATTTGTTTCCTCTTGTAGGTACCGAATTTTTTACTGAGTACTTTTGGGTACTCACCCCTTAAGTGTTGTGCAAGTTAAGTGGGCTAGTCGAGCTTAATAGTTGGTAAGGAGTAGCTGTTAAGGCTAAGTTTTATTAGATTGAAGGTATTCTCTAAGTAGGAAATTGCAAGTTTCTAAGTTACTTACAGCATAAGCTAGTACTGACCAAAGTGTTTTCCTTACAGTTTGAGGCTAAGTGAGTACAAAGAAAGTGTGGCTCATCACTTAAAGCTAACTTGCTTGGGTGAAGAGCTAAGGATGGATATTAGTATATATAAGTTGTTTCTTCTAAATGTATGATATTTTCATACTATGAGATTGCCTCTACTAGTGTCCATTGGTGTGTATAACACTAGGGTTACATTTGAGTGCATATAAGATTAAGATGTATGCACATAGTTGTTAGTTGTAGTTAAAGCAACTAAAGTTTTTATGTCTTAGCTTGTTTTCACTTATGTTTTATGAATTGGAGCCACATTTTTCTTTATAATTTTAATTTATTGTTATTGCATAGCTAGGACAATGCATGCATATTTCATATGCAGGGTAGGCTAAGTAACTAGTTGCACGTAATAATTTAAGATACTTCACGAGTAATAACTAGCCAATTGTAACCTAAGTGAAATCATAGTTCCCAAAGAGCCTACTAGTGTTACTAAAATTAAGGCACTGGGGCCCTGTTCCACCACACCCTTCCCAAGTAAAGAAAGTGATAAAGAACGATTGGATGTTAAAGGTTCAATGTGTCTAATTATGAGTACCTACATGTAAAGGTGGAGAAGTTGAAGGCAAAGCTTGAGGTTGTAAAAAAGGAAAAGGAAATGTTACAAGAATAGTTAATGGGCATGCAGGTTGAAGTAGAACTAATTATAAAGAAAGTGGAAGGAGAAAAGATAATGATACAACAATTGCTGATAGTGAAGAATAGGAATGTTGGTGTGATAAGGAAATTGTAGGATGTGGTTTAATGGTTGTTGCTATAGCATTGATTGCGTGTATGCCATATGTATGTTTGTATGAATTTTCCCTTAAGGGTATTTCATGGTTGGGAGTGGCAATAAGTTAGCTTAAGTCCTGTGTCCTGCAAAGGATTTAGTTAGGCGCCACTGCCCTATTTTGCCTGTTTTGGATATGAGAATGGTTAAAGTTGTTGCAATTATATCAATTTTTATCTTGGTTCACTCCTATTGTATTGATCTTTTACTTTAACACAAGGAATAACTAATTGAGGAGCAAAATAGGACTTTTAATTTCATTCACTATAAAAGATGAACATGTGTTCACTATCTTTGTAATGTTCCCTCATTTCAAAAGTATAGGACTAGTGGCATACATATCTAAATGCCACTTCTTCCATTTGTTTTCAAACATGTCATAGGTACCTTAGGTACCAAGGAAACACAAAATGATGTCTTGGTTCCCTAATACAAAATGATATAGTAAATGTTGTTGTCAGTTCCATTAAGGTTGGCTGTTTCCTCAAGTGAAGTTTAAATTCCACTGCCTATTCTCAACATGTTGGATACTCCTTGTGGGTTGTGGTGCTGTGAAAGAGCTTTCATGTTGCAAAATTGTGTGCCCTACTCATCCGAGCTACATCAATATGGGTATTGCTAAGTGAACTAATAAATGACAAGCAGTGCCCATCCTCAAGGACATAGAGCTTTATTTTCTTATATTGTCAACTATCCTCCCAGTTGACAAATTAGTGTAAATGCCCAATCTTCATTCAACTCTACCTTTTTTGTTGCCTTGGCCTCTAGTGGCTTTACTTCTACCCATGGCTGTAGAGTTTCGGGAGCCAAACAAGCACAATAGAATATAACCGAAACCCTCTAGGATCCAAGTGAAACGAGGTAAATTGGGTGTTCAAAATTTTTCATACCTAATTTGGTTGAGATCTTTCACCCAACTGTTTAGTCGAATCACAAAACCTAAATAGTTGACGTGTTCAAGCTTTCTACGGTATCCACATGAGCCTCTCGGGATCACCACGCTTCCACCACATCCCAGCAGATGTATTTCTCTTGCACTCGCAGTGCTAGCTTGCGTCCTTCAAGTAATGGAAAGAGAAGACTGCGGCTGGAACTTTTTGGGAGGCCAGGGCAAAAGCTGTGAATTTCTCACTATATGATGTATTTATAGTAAGACTCAACTTCCAAGCCTAATGGGTTTCAAAGCCCTAAACCAATTAGGCTTTAATTTCGGTCTTAATAATGGCTTAACTTTTAGGCCAACTATTAACACTAAATTATCATGAAACCACAACCCAAATAAAATTAGCCCATGCACTCAAATAATCCAAATAGGCTCTTACCACATTAGTAATGATCATAAATCACATTTATGATAATAAGCAATGAGTGGTGTCTAGCAACACATCATTGCTACTCAAGTGATAAGATTGTCGGTGATTCGACTAAACTTTTATGATCATTATCTGTATAGGTCATTGTCCCTTTGTCCAAGATATCAAGACTAAGCATGAGACATGGAATGTGTCACTCCCGTATAGCCCAATCTTTGGTTTCTTGATTACCGAGTAAACTAACTTAAATTGATGACATTGATATCGTATATCAACTCATTCGAGCATGGCCATGAATTTTCTTAATCTCACTCTATCAAGAGGCCTGAAGATATCACTCCCGTTACATAAGAGATGCAAATCCCATCTTGATCATACAAAACCCTCCGTATGATATGTGACACACCCAATGACCTTCTTCAAGTTCACTCAGTTGCGAGCAACAAAGGGAAGTATCAAAGTATGTGACTCACATGTAAGGAACCTTGATGACCTTAGGTCAAAGGACTACATATACATGATCACTATAAGAATCACTTATGACACTCATATAACGATCCATGTAGCATTCTCATGGTGGGTCGGTCCAGTACACAAGTTCTCCAACTTGTACCCATATGTAGACTACATATCTTATATTAGTCTCCACATATGCTAGTCTTTATGTATTATTACAACCCGCTCCACGATAATACTAGATTAGGGACATTTAAGAATATCATTATTCTAGGATTATAATTTGTTTATTACGATACATAGGAATAAAACAACAAACCTAATCACAGGTTTAATGCCTTAATAAAATATCATGACTCAATATGCAAAATACAATCATCTCATGATTGGCTTTTGGGCACAACACTAATACTAGCAAGGTGGCCTATGCCTTTTCCCATAGTGGCAATTTGAATATGGGGATGATGAGGTATAAAAAACTTGTGAACCATGGCCATTTGTAGGCACCTGCACACCAATAAAGTCTCACCACACATAAAATCATTAATAATCCATAGACAAAATCAAATTTATACCAACTACTGCTAGTTCATTAAAAGTGTATTGGCAACATTAAAGCCATACTAAGTGGTAGTTATGCAATGGGGTAGTATTTGGATGACATATGGCCTGACTAGTGTTCTAAGTCCCTTATGATGCCTAACACATTGGCATAATATGAGATAATCTTTGTCCAATCAAATAAAGTATTCATTTGTACAAATTGGACTATATTCATCCTGCCTGATGGCAGATGGAGTAGAGATTTCTCTACCCTTTTCTTGATAGCTTTCCCTTGTCAGGTTCATTATGTTCTCGGACCTTCTATTTTTTAGGTCTTCTAGGCATAGCTCTCACAAATGGAGGGATGATAGGAATCAGATTTGTTTTCTGCCAAATCTTTGGACTACCAATAGGCTACAAGGAGTATTGATATGCAGCCATGTATTTCTTTTTCATGTCACAATCACTAAGGTAATCCTCCATTTTGTGCCTATGCTCCGTAATGCAACACATTGTATGAACACATGGGACCTCATTGATGTCCCAACTTCTACATGTAGATGTCCACTCCTCCAACTTCACTGCATACCACATTGGATTTCATACCCATCTTCACCTTTGATTATGATGGTCACCTTATGGAAATGCTTAAGAGCATCTCCAATAGCTTTCCCATTTTGTAGAATCTTACATTTATTACCCAAAAATTAAATATTATAAATTTACATAAAATTCAAATTAATTACTATTTAATTATTATTATAATTAAATAATCTATATTTGAAACAAAATTTAAATAATGGCTTGTTTCTTGTTTTTAATGGCTAGTCTACAATGACTAGTTTGTAACGGCTAGTTTACAGCGGCTAGTTTACCTCTGTTTCTATAAATAAGAACAATTCCATCATTTTAGCTATCTTTTTTCTCATATTTCATTCCATTGCTACACATTTTCTTACATTGAAAATAATTTTACGGCTCACTGTTCTTTAGCAAATCGTTGTTTATGTGACATGTACATATACGATGATGATGATAGTGATGAAGCATATGAAGAATCATTAGTTATTCATATAGAAGAAGAAGAACATTTTATCAACAAGGGTAAAAGGAGAACTTATCGTGGTTTTGTTATGGGTCACAAAATTCTTGATCGTGGGCTAACCGAGGGTCACAAAAGACTATATCGTGACCATTTTGCCAATCCTCCAAAATATGGACCACATTTTTTTCCAATAAGGTTTAGAATGAAGCAAGCTCTTTTCCTTCGAATTCATGATGCGGTGGTTGCACATGATTCTTATTTTGTTCAAAAAAGGAATGCTTCTGGACGTCTCAGCTTGTCAACGCTTCAAAAGGTAACAGCTAACTTTCAAATGCTTGTTTATGGTGTTCCTACTAATTATCTAGATGAGTATGTGCGAACGGGTGAAAGCACTACTATAGAAAGTCTTAAACGATTCGTCATAGCAATTGTTGAAGTGTTTTGTGATGAGTATTTACGATTGCTGAAAAATGAGGACCTTACAAGATTACTTGCAAAAGAGCAAAGTTTTCTAAGGATGCTTGGTAGCATTGATTGTATGCATTGAAAATTGCCCAAATGCTTGGCATGGTATGTTTACTGGCCACACTTATGAAGCAACTATTATTTTAGAAGCTGTTGCCTCATATGATCTTTGGATATGGCATGTTTTCTTTGGGTTGTCCAAGTCTTTTAATGTGGTAGAACAGGGCCCCAATGCCCTGATTTTACTAACAGTGGTAGGCTTTTTAGGAACTATGTTCCCGCTTAGGTTATATCTTAAATCATTACATGTAACTAGTTACTTAGCCTACCCTACATTAGAAATATGCATGCATTGCCCTAGCTATAACAATAAATTAAAACAACATTAAAAACAATGCCATGGCAGTTCATAAAAACACAATTCAAAACAAGCCAAGACATAAAAACTTTAGTTGCTTTAACTTTAAGTAACAACTATGTGTATACTTTTCAAACTTATATGCACCCAAATGCTAGTATTATACACACCAATGGACACTAGTAGAGGCAATCTCATTGTATGAAAATACCATACATTTAGAAGACGCAACTTATATCTACTAAGATCCATCCTTAGCTCTTCACCCAAGCAAGCTAACTTCAACTGATGGGCCACACTTTCCTTGTACTCACTTAGCCTTGAACTGTAAGGCAAACACTTTGATCAGTACTAGCTTATGTCATAAGTAACCTAGAAACTTGGAGTTTCCTACTTAGAGAATACCTTCAATCCAATAAAACTTAGCTTTAACAGCTACCCCTTACCAACTGTTAAGCCTAACTAGCCTATTTAACCTGTACAACACTTAAGGAGTGAGTACTCAAAAGTACTCAGTAAGGGATTTGGTACTTGCAGGGGGAAACAAATGCAAGCATGCAAAGCACAACAAACATACAAATATATATATAACAAAGCAAGCAATCAACAAGACAACCAGAAACAAGGATAAGAACAACAACAAACAATGCAAATAATGGATGGGTGGATGAATGAATGAAATATGCACATGCAAATTCACTTAGGACTTCCTTACACCCGTAGGTGCTAGACTTGCCGTGAGCTCATACGGCTGGGGTACTTGGATACTGGCCCTTGTATCCCATACTAGCACTTAACTAACCCCATAAAGTCCTCTTACAGGCACCATAGAGTAAGTCATTGCTCACTCAACCCTTGCCCGCCTTGACGGTTTACTTAGAGTAATTCACCGCTTACTATTTCCTTACCCATCTCTTCCCTTAACTTATTGTGCAGGGTAGTTGCCTTATGTAGTTCAACTTACCAAGCTCTTCGAGCTTAGGTTAAGGCTCTTTAGTGGCTTACTTACCAAACCATAAAGTTTGGTTGGGATCCTTTTAGGTTTCCTTTTCATTACCCGAAGGTCTATGACCTTCCACTTGGGCAACGAAGAATCTGAAACCCACCTTAATCCCCTTAGTGATCCCTTAGCAACTTAAGCACTTTAATCCCCTTAGCCACATTCACTTACCCTACCTTAACCACACCACTTAGCTACTACCAAAATAATGCACAATTCCCAATTTAGGAATGAGTTCTAGACTCAATCAAGGCTAAGGAACATCTAAAATTAGCCTAGGGATGATAACCGAGAGTTTGAGACATTTTTAGGATGCCCCAAGCTTCAGAGACTAACGCATTGGCCCTCAAACTTAACTTTGAATCACTTAGGCCACTTAAACTCTTCCTACACTAACACTTATTAGTCAAATTGAAATTTTTTTTTCTTACCCGAACACTTTTCCCTTAAGTCACTTAAGCCATTATAAGACATAATAGCTCAATTTCTCACTTAGTACATTTTTCACCATTAACTTTCACTTTTGGTTCAAATGGCTATAAATACTTATGGTCTTAAATCAATTAGCTCAAAATGCTTGCATGAACCTAATTTTACTTAAATTACGGTCATGCCACTGACTTGGGCCTTTCCTTGCCCTTTAGGTGCCAATTACACTTTGGAACACAATTTAACCTTATTTCACTTGCTTTCCTTGCTAAATAAAAATTATTTAAGGAAAATAACTTGGGATTTACTTACCTCAGAATTCAAAGAAGAGGAAATGCTAGGAGAGCCTTTACATTTAATGATATCAATGGGCTGGAACGCTTTTTTGTATTTAGTGAATTAGCTGAAAGATGTGCACTTGCTATTAGCTATGTGGTCAATGGTATAACATACTGTATGAGATATTATCTTTTCGACGATATATATCCGTCATGGGCAATGCTGGTGAAGACTATTCCAGCTCCACAGGAAATAAGAATAGACATTTTGCTAAAGAGTTGGAAGGGCCAAGAAAAGATGTGGAACGCGCATTTGGAGTCTTGCAAGCATGATTTGCAATTGCTCGAGGACCAGTAAGATTCTGGCATAAGGATACTCTAAAATATATTATGACAACATGCATAATTATACATGATATGATTATTGAAGACGAGCCTGACGAGAGTTAAGGTAAACCAAAACAACTACATGGATTCGAAAAAAAATATGACAAAGTTGATGGCATTCCAAGCATATCACTGTCACTTGACCGTGCCCCAACACTAATAAAGTTCATTGAAAATCATTATAGGACTAAAGATAAACAATTGCGTACTTAACTCCAAAAAGACCTTATTGAGCACTTATTGAAAATACACGGATGACAATAAGTATATTTATATATAATAACTTCTTCCAATCTCAGAGTTCTCAATCAAATTGAATAAGTGTGACCAAAATAGTGTATGGCCTTTTTTATGGAAAAATGGTATACGTTCTTGAAAGTCTTATCAAGTACTAGTCAATCTTGTTATTTTTGAAAATCTTATCAAGTAATATTCAATTCATTTGTTGAAAATGCTTTCTCCAATGGATGTTCTCATGGTACATATTTTGAACTGTTTTTTTCCCTAATTTGTGATGTGAGACAAAATTTACTCATTTCAGTGAACTATAACCATTTAATTTGGTTTAAAATTTACCTCAAATTTACTTTGTATTTAATTTTGAAAAACACCATTGAAGCAAGCCTACCCCTACTAATTTAATAAACTAGATATGTTTGGCCAGGGTCTTTTGTTTGCCAAGAAAACCATTTTTTTTCCTAACATAAACCACAAATTTTTAGCAACATAAGCAATTCTCTAGACCCCAAAAGAGCAACACATTACATGAACACATGGGATCCCATTGATGTCCCAACTACCACATGTACATGTTCTCTCCTCCAACTTCACTGCATACCACACTGGACTTCATACCCATCTTCACCATTAATTGTGATGGTTCGCATATGGAAATGCTTAAGAGCATCTCCAACAGTTTTCTCAAAATTTCTACATAATGGGGAAGCAAAAAATAAAATCTCCATAATTTTTTTACTTTAATTCCAACAGCTTCCCTATTTTGTAGAATCTTACATTTATTACACAAAAATTAAATATTATAAATTTAAAGCAAATTCAAATTAATTACTATTTAATTGTGATATAATTAAATAATATATATTTGAAACAAATTTTAAATAATGGCTAGTTTTTAATGGCTAGTTTGTAACCATTGGTTTACAACGGCTAGTTCACCTCTATTTCTATAAATAAGAGCAATTTCATCGTTTTAGATATCTTTTTCTCATACATTTCATTCCATTGCTACCAATTTTCTTTCCTACAATGAAAATAATTTTATGGCTCACCATTCTTTAGCAAGTCGTTGCTTATGTGACATGTACCTATATGATGATGATGATCGTGATGAAGCATATAAAGAATCATTAGTTGTTCGTACAGAAGAAGAAGAACATCTTGTCCACAAGGGTAAAAGGAGAGGTTATTGTGGTGTTGTTATGGGTCAGAAAATTTGTTGATCGTGAGTTAACTGAAGGTCACGAAAGACTAGATCATGACCATTTTGCCAATCCTCCAAAATATGGACCTCATCCTTTTCAAATGAGGTTTAGAATGGAGCAATCTATTTTCCTTCAAATTCATGATGCGGTGGTTGCACATGATTCTTATTTTGTTCAAAAAATGAACACTTCTGGACATCTCAGCTTGTCAATGCTTCAAAAGGTAACAACTGCCTTTCAAATGCTTGCTTATGGTGTTCCTGCTAATTATCTTAATGAGTATGTGCAAATGGGTCGCAGCACTACTATAGAAAGTCTTAAACAATTTGTCATAGCAGTTGTTGAAATGTTTGGTGATGAGTATTTAAGATCGGAAAAAACTGAGGACCTTACAAGATTCATTGCGAAGGGCAAAGAGTAAGGTTTTCCAAGGATGCTTGGCAGCATTGATTGTATGCATTGGGCGTGGAAAAATTGCCCAACTACTTGGCATTTTATGTTTGCTAGCCATACTCATGAATCAACTATTATTTTGGAAGTTGTTACCTCATATGATCTTTGGATATGGCATGCCGTCTTTGGGTTGCTCAGGTCTTTTAATGATATCAATGTGCTAGAACGCTCTTTTGTATTTAGTGAATTGGCTAAAGGGTGTGCACCTACTATTAGCTATATGGTCAATGGTAGAACATACAATATGAGATATTATCTTGCTGAAGGTTTATATCCATTGTGGGCAACGCTGGTCAAGACTATTCTAGCTTCGTAGGGAAATAAGAATAGACATTTTGCTAAAGAGCAAGAAGGGCCAAAAAAAGATGTGGAATGTGCATTTGGAGTCTTGTAAGCGTAATTTGATATTGTTTGAGGACTAGCAAAATTCTGGGATAAGGGTACTTTAAAATATATTATGACAACATACATAATTATGCATAATATGATTATTGAAGACGGGCGTGACGAGAGTCAAGGCAGACCAAAACAACTACATGAATTCAAAAAAGAATATGACAAAGTTGATGGCATTCCAAGCATATCACTGTCACTTGAGCATGGCCCAACACTGATGGGGTTCATTGAAAATTGTTATAGGATTAAAGATAAACAATTGCATACTCAACTCCAAGAAGACCTTATCAAACATTTATGGAAAATACACGGAGGACAATAGTTATATTTATATAGAATAACTTTTTCCAATCTTAGAGTTCTCAGTCAAATTGAATAAGTGTGACCAAAATGGTATATATATTTTTTTTATGGAAAAATGGTATACGTTCTTTAAAGTCTTATCAAGTACTAGTCAATCTTGTTGCTTTTGAAAATCTTATCAAGTAATATTCAATTCATCTATTGAAAATGCTTTCTCCTGTGGATGTTCTCATGGTACATATTTTGAACTATTTTTTTCCAATTTTTGATGTGAGACAAAATTGTACTCATTTTAGTCAACTATAACCATTTAATTTGGTTTAAAATTTACCTCAAATTTACTTTATATTTAATTTTGAAAGACACCACTGAAGTAAGCCAGGGTCTTTTGTTTGCAAAGAAAACCATTTTTTCATAACAAAAACCACAATTTTGCAGTCACTTAAGCATTTCCGTGGACCCCAAAAGAGCAACACATTGCATGAACACATGTTATCTCATTGATGTCCCAACTATCACGTGTACATGTCCTCTCCTCCAACTTCACTGTATACCACACTAGACATTACACCCATCTTCACCTTTGATTGTGATGGTTCACTTATGGAAATGCTGAAGAGCATCTCTAACAGCTTCCCCAAAATTTCTACATAATGAGGAAGCAAAAAATAAAATTTTCATAATTTTTTCATTCTAACTCCAACCACTTCCCCATTTTGTAGAATCTTACACTTATTACACAACAAATAAATATTATAAATTTAAATAAAATTCAAATTAATTACCATTTAATTATTATATGATTAAATAATCTATATTTGAAACAAATTTTAAAAAATTTTAACGGCTATTCTACAATGACTAGTTCACCTTTATTTCTATAAATAAGAACAATTCCATCATTTTAGCTATCTTTTTCTCATAGTTTTCATTCCATTACTACCAATTTTCTTTCTTACATTGAAAATAATTTTATGACTTGTCGTTGTTTAGCAAGTCGTTATTTATGTAACATGTACCTATATGATGATGATGATAGTGATGAAGCATATGAAGAATCTTTAGTTGTTCATATAGAAGACGAACATCTTGTCAACAAGGGTAAAAAGAGAGGTTATCGTTGTTCTGTTATGGCTCACAAAATTGTTGATCGTGAGTTAACCAAGGGTCACAAAAGACTATATCATGACCATTTTGCCAATCCTCCAAAATATGGACCTCATTTTTTCGAAGGAGGTTTAGAATGAAGCAAGCTCTTTTTCCTTTGAATTCATGATGGAGTGGTTGCACATGATTCTTATTTTGTTCAAGAAAGGAATGCTTTTGGACCTTTCAGTTTGTCATCTCTTCAAAAGGTAAAAGCTGTTTTTCGAATGCTTACTTATGGTGTTCTTGCTGATTATCTAGATAAGTATGTGTAAATAGGTGAAAGCACTACTATAGAAAGTCTTAAACGATTCGTCATAGCAGTTGTTGAAGTGTTTGGTGATGAGTGCTTAAAATCGCCAAATAATAAGGACCTTGCAAGATTACTTGCAAAAGGCAAAGAGTGAGGTTTTCCCGGGATGCTTAGCAGCATTAATTGTATGCATTTAACGTGAAAAATTTACCTAACTACTTGGCATGGTATGTTTACTGGCCTCACTCATGTACCAACTATTATTTTAGAAGTTGTTGCCTCATATGATCTTTGGATATGGCACACTTTCTTTAGGTTGCACGGGTCTTTTAATGATAGCAATGTGCTAGAATACTCTTTTTTATTTAGTGAATTGGTTGAAGGGCATGCACCTGCTATTAGCTATGTGGTCAATGGTGGAACATACTGTATGGGATATTATCTTGCCGATAGTATATATCTATCGTAGGCAACGATGGTGAAGACTAATCCTGCTGTACAAGGAAATAAGAGTAGACATTTTGTTAAAGAGCAGAAAGGGACAAGAAAAGATGTCAAACGTGCATTTGGAGTCTCACAAGCATGATTTGCTATTGTTCGAGGGCCAGCAAGATTCTAGGACAAGGATACTCTAAAATATATTATGACAACACGTGTAATTATGCATAATATGATTACTGAGGATGAGCGTGACGAGAGTCATGTCATACAAAAATGAGTACATGAATTCAAAAAAAGAATATGACAAAGTTGATGGCATTCGAAGCATATCACCGTTACATGAGCGTGCCCAATCACTGATGAAGTTTGTTGAAAATCATTATATGGTTAAAGATAAATAATTACATACTCAACTCCAAGAAAACCTTATTGAGCCCTTATGGAAAATACATGGAGGACAATAGTTATATTTATATAGAATAACTTATTCCAATCTTAGAGTTCTCAATCAAATTGAATAAGTGTGACCAAAATGGTATATGTTTTTTTTTAATGGAAAAATGGTATACGTTCTTGAAAGTCTTATCAAGCACTAGTCAAACTTGTTGTTTTGGAAAATCTTATCAAGTAATATTCAATTCATCTGTTAAAAATGCTTTCTCCTGTAGATGTTCTAATGGTATATATTTTGATCTATTTTTGTCCAAATTTGTGATGTAAGACAAAATTGTACTCATTTTAGTCAACTATAGCCATTTAATTTGATTTAAAATTTTCCTCAAATTTACTTTATATTTAATTTTGAAAGACACCACTGAAGCTAGCCTACCTCGAGTAATTGAATAAACAAGATATGTCTAGCCAGGGTTTTTTATTTGCAAAGAAAACCATTTTTTTCCTAACAGAAACCACAATTTTGTAGTAACTTAAGCTATCTTTTTCTCATACTTTTCATTCCATTGCTACCAATTTTCTTTCTTACATTGAAAATAATTTTATTGCTCGCTGTTCTTTAGCAAGTCATTGTTCACATGACATGTACCTATATGATGATGACGATAGTGATGAAGCATATAAAGAATTGTTGATTGTTCGTATAGAAGAAGAACAACATCTTGTTGACAATGGTAAAAGAGAGGTTATCATGGTGCTATTATGGGTCACAAAATTGTTGATCATGAATTAACCGAGGGTCATGAAAGACTATATCGTGACTATTTTCCTAATCCTCCAAAATATGGACTTCATTTTTTGAAGGAGGTTTAGAATGAAGCAAGCCTTTTTCCTTTGAATTCATGATGCAATGGTTGCACATGATTCTTATTTTGTTCAAAAAAGGAACGCTTTTTGACATCTTGGTTTGTCATCACTTCAAAAGGTAACAGCTGCTTTTTGAATGTTTGCTTATGGTGTTCTTGTTGATTATGTAGATGAGTATGTGCAAAATAGGTGAAAGCACTACTACAGAGAGTCTTAAACAATCCGTCATAGCAGTTGTTGAAGTGTTTAGTGATGAGTGTTTAAAATCGCCAATAATGAAGACCTTACAAGATTACCTACAAAGGGTGAAGAATGAGGTTTTCTAGTGTTGCTAGGCAGCATTAATTGTATGTATTTAATGTGGAAAAATTGCCCAACTACTTGGCACGGTATGTTTACTGGTCACACTTGTGAACCAACTATTATTTTAGAATCTGTTGCCTCATATGGTCTTTGGATATGGCATGCTTTCTTTGGGTTGCATGGGTCTCTTAATGATATTAGTGTGCTAAAATGCTTTTTTGTATTTAGTGAATTGGATGAAGGGTGTGCACCTGCTATTAGCTATGTGGTGAATGGTGGAACATACAGTATGGCATATTATCTTACGGATGGTATATATCCGTCGTGGGTAACGCTTGTGAAGACTATTCCAACTCCACAAGGAAATAAGAATAGACATTTTGCTAAGAGTAGGAAGAGGCAAAAAAAGATGTCAAACGTGCATTTGGAGTCTTGCAAGCGTGATTTGCTATTGTTCGAGGACCAACAAGATTCTAGGACAAGGATATTGTAAAATATATTATGACAACATGCATAATTGTGCATAATACGATTATTGAAGACGAGCATGACGAGAGTGAAGGCATACCAAAACAATTACATGAATTCAAAAAGAGTATGATAAAGTTGATGGCATTCCAAGCATATCATTGTCACTTGAGCGTGCCTCAACATTGATGAAGTTCATTGAAAATCATTATAGGATTAAAGATAAACAATTGCATACCTTATCGAGCACTTATGGAAAATACACGGAGGACAATAGTTATATTTATATAGAATAACTTCTTCCAATGTTAGAGTTCTCAGCCAAATTGAATAAGTGTGACCAAAATGGTATATGTTCTTTTTTTTTTTTTTAATGGAAAAATGTTATAAGTTTTTTAAAGTCTTATCAAGTACTAGTCAATTTTTTGTTCTTGAAAATTTTATCAAGTAATATTCAATTCATTTGTTGAAAATGCATTCTTCTGTTGATGTTCTCATGGTACATATTTTGAGCTGTTTTTTCCCTACCTTGTGATGTGAGACAAAATTGCACTCATTTCAGTCAACTATAACCATTTAATTTGGTTTAAAATTTACCTCATTTTTACTTTATGTTTAATTTTAAAAGACACTGCTGAAGCAAGCTTACCCCGAGTAATTTAATAAACTAGATATGTTTGGCCAAGGTCTTTTGTTTGCAAAAAAAACCATTTTTTTCCTAACAAAAACCATAATTTTGTGGCAACTCAAGCATTTCTCTAGACCCTAGAATAGCTAACACATCAAATAAAGAAAATTCGCATAAAAGAAAAATGTGTCATAGGTGCTCGATGTCTTTGGTTGCTACAGAGTCTTAGAAGTGCTCGATTATAAGTAATCCAACAACCAGTAGCCCTTTAGCAGAGATACAAGTAATTGCAGGTTTTGGTCTTACATGTAATGCAATCAAAGGTTTTGTTGATTGATTTCAGTGCTTGGAAAAGTTAGCACACAAACTAATAGAATTGACCCCAATTTTCTTTTCTGATACCTCCTATACCAGAAAAAAAAGTAAAGATATAAGCAAGGACCAGAACATATGACCCATGATCCAATTTCACCCAACACTAGTAATAACAAAAGAAAAAGTCCTTTTGCTAAAAACTAACACAACTAACTATTACATATCACTACTACTAGCTCTTTTTGCCAAAATTTCCTTCTGAAGATTGATGAAATACTTTGCTTGTATTGAAGGCATGACATTAGTATCCATAGCCATTATTTTAGAATCCTCATTTTGAGTTTGAAGTTCAATTTCCTTTTCTCTAAGAGTAACTTGCTTTTGTTTAGTAATAAGTAGCAACTCAGATTGTTCAATTCTTCTGCGTTCACTTTTTAATTTTTTGGCCCTAAACTCTTCCAACAGCACATGGATTTCTAAAGATATCTCATTTTCACTTTCTTGTTGTTTCAATTTTTCTTTCTTGATCACTTCCATTGCAGCCTTTCTCCCCATTGGTCTCTTTAAGCCTGCGGGTTCTGGAGCTTCTTCAGTGTCATCTTCTAAATTGATTGAATCTGGTGTCTTACTTGAAGGAGGCTTGAACTTTTTATTCGTCTGAATTTTGTTATGTTTATCCATCCATTTTTGTTGGAACCTCATAATAACCCAACAATGGTCAAGTACGAAGGCAAGTTTCTCCTTTTTTCTTAAATTTCTCTTTTTCCTTTGTAACTTGACAATGTAATTTTACCAATATCAATGGTATAATCTATGAAATATAACTAAGATATAACTTTCAAATGAGAAGCTCCAAACAATATAAGAAGAGAACAAAATTTAACTAGTTTCACTCACTCTTCATACCTTATCTTGTTCTGTGTAACCACTGTTTCGTAAGTGGTCAACTTGAGCGTAATGTCCACTAAACTTACTCACATCCTTACTAATTTTTTCACTCCGTTTACCAGGCCACATCTTGTTTTTTTCAAAGTACTTGGTAATTTTTTCCAGAATTGTGTATTCTTTTGGTCACGTCTTTTCACCATGTCTAAGCTAACATTAAGCCATGCATAAACATGAAGTTTGTCTTCTTTAATTGTGAAATTGTTTTGCCTTTGTGCCACTTTCTTGCTGGCAGGTGAAGAATACATCTCTTCATAAGTGCAATCTTCATTAGTTACCTCTTCACAAGTATAACCATTAGAATGGTTCTGACTTGCTTAAAAATCATGATTTGGAGGAAGCTCACTGAGGTCAGTGAACACTGATTCACTGTTAAGGGGATTCATGTAACTTATTTGTGGTGGATCAATATGGAAAAATGGCAATATTTATTTAGATAAAAAAAGTAAAATGAGAAAAACAAATTTAGCAATGAATTGCATATTCACAAAAGCTCTTCTGTTGATGCTCTTGAACTTCTGACATCATTAGCTGCCTGTGGTCATTATACCTATGCAGTAGAAAAAAAACCTAATTGAACTTTAGATTTGATATCTCCTGTGAAACAAAAGCTAATTAGCTTTTTTTTTTATTTATACAATGAACTACCTTATTTGTTATGGAAAGCAGCCTCAAAGATTAATGATGCCATAATTCAAGCGGGTATAACTTTTCAAAATCACAACTATCCCCATAAGAAAAACACGTACATGAGCCTTTATGCAATGGACATTTTTGACACAATCTGCATTTATGAGAAACACTTTAAAAAACATGTGATGCAATCATGCTAATAATGTGTTTTAAGCCTAAAACAAGGATAGAAGCTGAACTTCTGGAAATGGTCATCCAGTCATCCTACACATGTAACACTGAAGCAAAGACTAGCATACTTAAGAGCAAAGTATCGAATCTGCTTCCACACTACTTAGCATATCCATGAGCTAATAAATTTTATGCATTTTTAATGGATCAGCAAAAACTTTAGCATTCATAAGGGTGTCTAGAAGAAATTCTACTTACCAGAACTGCACTCCTAGATTCTGTAAGTCAAATGAGTTATGCAATGAAGTGTTGGCTTAATCAGTTTACCAGGTTAAATAACCATTGATCTGGGGCAGACCACAATCCAAGCACTGTTACTACATGCCACATCAATTCTATGTTGAATGATTGACCTAAATCCCACAACATTGTTTAGAGTAAGTAACCAAACCAGATCATACACACCTCCCTGATATCCTAAACCACACAGTAATCAAATCAGACGTCAAGGTTTTAGCATGTTAGACACTCTTTGCCTATTCCAACTTTTGATAAATAGACACATGTGTTGACCATGTGAATATACCCATTAAGATTTTTCCTTTTTCTTTTTTTATGAAGTGATATTCCTCTAGACAAATTCACCAGTTAAGTATAAATAAAAGATTGAACAAAATAATCAAGACAAACCATATACCTCACTACTTTTTGAGGAAAAAGTCTCCAAGTTTGAGGGTTTCAAGAGCCAATTATGAAAGGGATGAGCTTGTTTGAAGATTTTGGATGTTAACTGGTATTTTAAGGCCCCATCCTATAGATGATATTCCATACATAGTGAAAAAGACAATAAACATACAACTATAGCTATGCAGATCTATTCAAATTCTTTGTGCCATGAATATCTCTAAGGGTATAAATATACAGTGAAACTTATAAAGCTGTATCTCATTATTTTAATGACAAGTCTCTTGTTTCTCATTCTAGTTTTCCAATTAGTAGCTAGAACTCTTTCTAGTTTTTTGGTCACTTAATCTATTTAGTGGCAAGGATGTATTCCTTACTAGAAGATAAACTGACTCTCAATGATTAATAGAAAGCTACAAATATTTGAAATTCCCCCTTTACTAACACATTAAATAGAAAAAAAATGAGAAGAAAAAAAAATATCACTTGGGAGAAATATCAAGGGGAAATCAAATATCCATGTGACTGACACCTAGTTAGTATAAAAGCAAAAAGTTTGCAATATCTTCAAGACCGGCATCCTTGTAGTAGTCTACAATCTATAAACACAATATATATATTTTTTTGCAGGATTAGGATAGTATATAAATGTATGTTACTGCTGTGGAAGTTTTATGTTGTTCAGGTATTTTTTTTCAAGTTAGCTATTCATTGGTATTTGATCAGTTTAAGTAGTGTTTTGATTAGTATGTTCAGTATGGGAAACTAAGATTTATGTGGCTGAGTTACATTTTATAGCAAGTTGTGGAAAAAATGTGTGGCTAGGTAGATTAATGATGAAAGTGCGATGGACTCTCTATGTTAGCACTTGTCTTGCCTTTTGTAGCAAATTTGTGTAGTAAAGTTAGAAATTCATGAATCAGATTTACATCTTACTTTTTGACTTGCATTTTAAATCAGTTTGTTTTATACTAGAATACATGGATTCAATCAGCTTTAGACTCCACTTTGAATTATTGGTTAAAGTTGATGAATATGACATATTTCTCGGATTTAAGTTTGGTTGTGAAACCTGAAATGCACTTGTTTGTTTATGTCAGCCTTGTTAATATTGCGAGTCAAAGCTTTTAACAAGAGAACATGGTAGCATTAGCTATAGAAGCTGTGTTTATTTGATTGAGAATGGTTTCTAAAGACAAAAGTTGGACATAGACAAACAAATTTTGCAGTGATCAATCTTGGTCTGAAATATTGTCTACAAGCATTACCTATTGGTTGAATGTTCTTTTAAAGGCATATGGTTTTGGTCTGAAATATTGTCTATAAGTATTAAATAGTATAAGAAATGTGTTTAAACTCTTAAACCAAATTTTAGGAGCTTCAAACAGAGTTTTGGTTACTAAAGTTCATAGTTATTGTCCTACACACAATGAGCTTTTAACATCTCTTAAAAGGGCTTGAAAAAAGAATAATATTTTTTAGTCTGTAAGGATTGGTTATGATAGTTTTTAATCTGTACAGATCAGTTCAATTACTACACAGCCATTGTTTAGTGAATATTTGCCTCTGATTATGCTCTGGAAATAATGACAGATAGTATGTGATCTCAATTAGCTCACATTGTGCCAGTTAAGTGGTGCCTAGAGTGAGCTCAATGAACATAACGTCCTTATTCCCCACTTATGTTTGAAGTGAAATGTCTTGTCTTCCTCCCCATTTCTCGTTCCTCCTATCTATTCTAATTCAGCTATCGAAAAGCTTTAGGAATGCAAGAGTTAGAAGTTGATTTGATGGAAGGGAATAGGAACAATTAACAAACACACAAACCCAAAAAACCTGGATTCCTCCTATATATCCCTACTCAACTCCTCTTAGATCACCAATTCAAAGTTGGCCCGCTTGACAAAAATTTCACATAACTATCTCTTGAGCTATAAGCAAAACAAGTCACGTTTATTTTTCGTTTGAATAGGTACTCAATGCTTTAGCAACTAAAGCCAGTCTCTGATACCTTGCTCTAACCACCCACCCTCCTGCCATTTTCTTTCTTCCCTATTCTCAGTAACCAATACATATAATCCTAGAAGTATTACAACTATACACTTAACCAAAAAAGCCAAATAAACATTCATTAGAAAACTGAACACTTAATCTAAAGAATAGGGAAAACCCCATCAAAATCCATTGAGTGGAAGCCAACTTATACCCTTTGCAAATCAAGTAAAAAATACACTCATCCAATAACTCCTTCAAACCAAGGTACATCTCAGCCCAAAAAGTTAAAATTGAATTCAATCCATACGATGGCAACCCAGCCTAAGCAATGGAAACAATAATTCTTACTGAAACTTGCATAAATCATGCAATAATACCTTTTAGCGAAACAGACAATACCTGATTCAATTGGCCACTCTATTCAATGAGGGATGCCAGCTTCTAGAACTTTGTTAGAACCAATTTGCCTTCCACCCGAAGTAGCAACATCTGGACATAGCTGATGGACAATCATTGAGAGAGAAACAACAACGACGAAGGTGGAGACGGAGGAGAGGGAAATAAAAAGGGAAAAATAGAGGAAGAATAAGTAGGAGAGGAATTGAAATTGAAAGGAAGCTGTGGTGCATGTGGCAACATAATGGAAGATTATGGAGAATCAAAGTTGATACGATCATTCAAGAGTGTACAATAGAAAATTTTGTTGTATTATGATTCGCCAAATTTTTTTAGCATTTCTACAAGAATGGAGAATTAATTATCCTATTTCTTCCTATTCCCTATTTTGGGGAATGAGATGGGGAAGCTATTGGAATGAAAAAATACTAAATATTCTTTAAAATACAGAAAAATTATAAAATAGGGAAACTATTGGAGATGCCCTAACATTTTTAGCCAATTTTTTTTCAGTATAATGTCCCTATACTCAACCTCCACTTCTTGCATTTTTGTCTATTTTCCCACAAAATTTATTCATAATGTATTTTCTAATATATTCTAACATCAAATAAATTTATTTATTTTGTGCCTCCATAACCACATCAACATCATTGAATGTTTCATTAAGGTTGTTTCAATTAGAGTCACTTTTGACATCTTTCCCAAAGAATGTCTTGCAGCAGTGAGTGGGATTTATTCTAAAAAAATCATCTTTAGCATTCAGATGTTGATCAATGGCATCAAGGGCTTTTTGAAATTATGCAAGATTAGTGCTATTTGAACATGCCTAGCATAAACCTTTCATAACCTCACCTGGATATTTTATTTACCAGTTACTGCATATGTGTCTTGCACATCTCCTATTCTCTACATTAGGAAGCAACTCTTCAATAGCCAGTAGTAGGCCCTACAAGACATATAAACAGTATAAGGGCAATGTGTTAGGTAGAAATAGTAAGTGAAAATAATACGAAGGTAGCAGTGGAAGGATATCTCACTAACCTTCTGTTGGTCAGATATGATACACCATTGATTGCAATCAATAGTACCAAGGTCTTCCATCAAAAGTTACAAGAAACAAGTCCATGATGACCTATTTTCAACCTCAGCCACAGCCTAAGCAACTAGGTACATTTGGTCATTTGGATATTTACCAATTGCCATTAACAATTCCCTTCAAGAAACAACCACCTAAGCCTATTATTTGCCTACGGTCAGCCTTGAGCCCCTTTTTACAAGCATCAAAACAAATCTATAACCGATTGAAGACTATAACTGAAATGTCTTGTGTTAGGATAAGGTGAAAAACAATAGAGCTTCCTGGGTTTGTTTTAAGCAACTTTACAGCATAGTCCCTTAGTAGACCATATTCATGCTTGTAGTTATCTTCCATATCTCACATCACAAGCCTCTTCACCCTCTTGATCATATGCAAACTCACTTTAGCTATTAGGCCAAAGATGTGGGGACAGAGGAGTATTAAGTTGATACACACACACACACACACACACCTTCATGTAAAGAAAAAAATTTTAGTTTTTTACTTTTTCACCATTGTGGTTCTTTTCAAGAAAAAGAAGAAACAAGGATTAAAGGTCAAGACCAATCCTAGGAGTTTATTCTTCAAACAAAGTAAATTTACTAAGTTCTATTTTAGAATTTTCTTACATATCTATGTCAACAATACTCCTGTAAATTCAAGAAGAGACAAAATTACTTGGCTAGGATCTTGATAGTTTTTAGATATTGAAAGAGATAATTAATAATTAGGAGTGTTTACAATAAATTAGAGAGAAGCTTGGTGAGGTTTTGGCTTGGCATTAGTGGTGTTCAACATGTTGCATATGATTTCAAAGAGAAGAGGTGTAGATTTTATGTTCTAGAAAAAATTGGCTTAATTATAGTGTAGGTCCAAATGGGTTTATGAACATCCAATAGTTTAAAGTGTTACAATTTGGTCATTGTAAACTTGAGGTTGAGACATAATCTGGCTAATAATGACATCAGTGCATAGGACTTTCAACACTAGTTCAATGGGTCCCTAGGTTCTAGAAATATTTGTTTAGGCCACTGACAGATAATAATTTTGGGCTATCTCTTAATTTTGTTTGGTTTTGATAGACTTTTATATAATTATTTTAGGTGACTAAACCATCATGTTGGGAGTTAAGAAGTTAAAATTTGAGGTAAGTGGCCATCCACGATTCTAGACTTAAATTATTGTTTTGCTACCCACTTTATTGATTTTAAAGTATTGAATTACATTAAATTTTAGTTCTATGAAGCTTTTGTTTTTAAGTATGAATAATTTGATCTTTGGACATCTCATCTTGATTTCACCTTTATTATTTAAAAGTTTCTTCTAAATATTTATCATTGAAATATATTGGAAATAATTACACATGCATTATCTATGTTTCTAAGTATATAAGTTGTGTTTTAATGATTATGAGACCAAGCATGTTTTACTTATGTTATTATGACAATATGATTTTTCTGATTTTTATGAACCTTTGGATTATGAAAGTTCATGAATATGAATATGTATGTTTTCACTCTATTTTATGTTGGATCTATGCCCGTACTATTGGGAAAGTGTAGTTTGGACTCTCCACATAGGGTATTCTGTTCTGTTCTTTTTTCTAGTGCACTATGTTTAGGTATTCTTCTTCTAGGCACTCTTACAATGGCGATTATTAGTTGGTCTATGATATGCTACAGTAATTAAAGTATAGTTATTCTATCATGACATACTACAGCAGTTAAAATGTAGTCATAGTAATCGCTCCACTCACTATATTAAGAAATATCATGTTTTGTTATCTATTTTGAACTACTCTATTTTGACTAATGATTTCAAGTATAAATTTCACCTCTTTTTTGCCATGTTTTATGATTGAGTTAATTGTATTTGTTTCTGACACTTAAATACTTTTCAATTTTTATGAGTATACCTATCTACAAATGAATATTCTAATATATTTTTATGGTTATTATGTTTACTTTTTTAATAGTATTGAACCTACGATATTTCAAATAAGAGTTTTTTATGCTTAATCCCTATGCTACACATTTTATGAACTTTTTTATGTTTCATGAAATGGTCTACACTATCCCATTTACTAGGCATTCATGCTTATCCCCTTTTTCCACTCATGCAAATAGCAAGGAACACAATGTTAGCTAGTTAATGAGTGATTACAAGAGCTCAAGTTTGAGATATCATTAAAGTAAGATTTAATGTACACCATAAGCTTAAAGATATTTTGTAAAAGACTTTAAGTTGTAGTTGCTTTACCAGTCGATACCAAATGTCAAACAATAAGTTTGGATTATAAATGATGGTTATTTAGATTTATTTGGAATATTTATAGCCATGCATGTTTGATGAGAGAATTTTATTTCTTCATTTGTGTGGCATGTCATTGTCTTGAAACTCCTAAGTGAACTTAAGGCAATAAGTTCAATAATCCATGAGGCCTTGGGTTTAGATATAGGTCTAGGCTTTTTTTGTGATTTAGACAATAATTTTAAATGGTCTTAGTTTTTCACTATTTTTAGTAGAGATCATGACACCTATGGATAGGTTTGAATTACTTATGATTGACTAACGCAAGTAATATAATTAGAGTACCTTATCTTCCATTGGTGACATCTCTAGTCTAAATATTAGAGTAGCAAAGTGGAAGCTTGGTGGAGAACTGAATGTTAGATAATTTGATTCCTTAAATCAAATCCAATCAACCATAAAATTCAAGATCATTCATGTCAAATCATCAAGAACATGCCAAAATTAAAACCAGAAGCATACCTGGATCCATTGAATATTCTAGAGCACAAATCTTACAGCGTGTTGTCTTCAAACCAATATGTACGAGTTCCTCTTTGCTATCTTTAACGATAGGGACTCAGAGGAGGTAGAAACTAAAGAGAGAAAACCCTAGCACATATGATTTGGGGACCATAGCCTTCTTATATAGACTGACCATGTCAGTTTTGTGTATCCTTTATTTTAGCCCATCATAAAAATAAAAGTTACACTTTGGCCTTTACACATTAAAATTGACCACACTTTAAAATATGTCTAAAGCCCAAATCTGAACCTTAGTAGATCACTTTAAATTAGGCCAAATATTTTGATAGCATATATATAATGCACAGTTTATTCACATATTAGCCCATAAAAATCCAACAATCTCCGACTTGGGCCATATGTGTAACTTATAATAGTGCATTATAACCTTATGAGTACCCCAAAATAGCCATCATCATCAAAAGCATCTTATCCAATTCCGTCCATCAATTATATCAACATAGGATCAAGGCGGCCTTCGCTACTTATAGTGTAGCTAAACCCATCAATGGTCATGTGTGTTGACATAATCAAATGACATGAATCAAGTGTGGATGTGTAGCATGGGAACTACATGTAATGTGATCTTAACATGCCTATTTCTAATTGGTCCAACTTTAGTGAGAATAATCTCATCAAAATTCAAAGTGAATGTAAACTGTAAACTTTATTTCTGTAGAAAATAACCATAAAATATTCATGAATAACTGTAAAAGGTTTCCAAAACTTTTGAACATCTAAAAGTACAAACTCCCGCTAAATCTGTATATCTTGAAGAGATATAACACCCATATGAGCGACATGCTCATGAAAGACCTTGGGTGGTAATCCCTTAGTAAGCAGATCCACAATCATGGAGTTTGTTCCAATATGCTCTATAAACAACTGGCCACTTTGAATTCTTTCTTTTACAACCCAAAACTTAATGTCAATATGCTTCGACTTTACTGAGCCCAAGTTCTTATTAGCATATAAAACCGTTGACTTATTGTCACAAAACAATTTAAGTGGTCTTTTTATATCATCCATAATTTGCAGCCCAGTGACAAAGTTTGAGAGCCATATGCCGTGGTTGGATGCCTCATGACACGCTATATATTCTGCAGCCATGGTGGAGGAGGTTGTGAGTGTCTGCTTGACATTCTTCCAAGAAATATCTCCTTCAGCAAGTAAGTGGATATAGCCAGATGTGGACTTTCAACTATCTTGGCATCCAGTAAAATTGGAATCAAAATACCCAATGACTTCTAACTGATCCGATCTCCTATGTGTGAGTATATAATCCTTTGTTCTTTGCAAGTACCGCATAACCTGTTTGGCTACTTTCCAATGATCTATTCCAAGATTACTCAAGTATCTGCCTAGCATCCCAACAATGTATGCAATATCTGGTCGCGTACAGACTTGAGCATACATCAAACTTCCTATGGCTGAGGCATAAGGAATGTTTTGCATTTATTTAGCCTCATAATCATTTTTGGGGCATTAATTGAGACTAAATTTATCTCCATTAGCCACAGGGGTGTCCCCTGGTTTACAATCCTACATGCCAAACCTTTTAAGCACTTTCTCGATATAACTCTTTTGTGATAATTCAAGAATACCCCAAGAGCAATCCCGGTGTATTTGTATACCTAACACAAAAGAGGCATCACCAAGATCTTTTATCTCAAATTTTTTTGATAGAAATCTCTTGGTTTCATGTGATAAGCCTATATCATTGTAGGCAAGCAATATGTCATCGGCATATAAAACCAGGAAAATATGCTTACTTCCATTAAACTTATGGTATACACAATCATCAACTACATTCATCTCAAAACCAAATGAGATGACACCTTGGTGAAATTTGTGATACCATTGGTGGGAAGGTTTCTTGAGACCATAGATGGATTTTTTTAGTTTTCAAACCATATGCTTTGCACCTTTAGATACAAAATTTTTTGGTTGCACCATATAGATCGTTTCATCAGTGTCACCATTAAGAAACACAGTCTTAACATCCATTTGATGTAGCTCAAGGTCAAAATGTACCACTAATGCCATTATTATCCTAAAAGAGTCTTTTGATGAAACCGGAGAAAAAGTCTCTTTATAATTGATACCTTCTTTCTGTGTGAAGCCCTTTGCGACAAGATGACCATTTTACCTTTCTACATTACCCTTTGAATCCCTTTTGGTTTTAAATATCCATTTAAAACCAATAGGTTTCGCATCTTCGGGCAAAGAGACAAGTTCCCAAATGTCATTGTCCTTCATAGACTTCATCTCTTCATTCATGGCATAAATCCACTTTTGAGAATTAGGACTTCCAGTGGCTTGATTAAAGTTGATTGGATCATCTTCCATCAATCCATTACCATTCTCTTTTTTCCTAGGGAAAGATGATCTTTTCTCCTTTCTCTAGTGGATCTTCTTAATGGCATTGGTTCTTGAGGTTATTGAGTTTGTTCTTCTAGAATAATTTTTTGATTTTGAATTGGGGGTTCTTTGACATTATCTTGATTTCCTTCTTGAACAATATAAGGAATAGATGTCAGATCATTGTCAAAAGGAACCATGGGAATGGGTACACATTCATCTTTGAAGACAAGGTTCCTAATCTTATCTTCCCCCGCAAACTCAACATCCTCAAAGAAATGGGCATTGCCCATCTCAAAAATTGCCTTAGATATGGGATCATAAAACTTGTAACCCCTAGACCTCTCGGAATATCCAATAAAATAACAACTGACTGTCCTAGAGTCCAATTCTTTCTCATTTGGCTTATAAGGCCTAGCTTCGGTTAGACAACCCCAAATATGAAGGTGCTTCAAACTAGGCTTTTTGCCTATCCAAAGCTCATAAGGGGTTTTGACAGTTATTTTTGTTGAAACTCTGTTGAGTATGTAAATTGCAGTTTTAAAGCTTCTCCCTAAAGAGATTCTGGTAAGGTAGAATGACTAATCATACTTCTTACCATGTCCTTAAGCGTTCTATTTCACCTTTCAGCAACACCACTCATGCTAAGAGATCCTGGCATGGTTTATTGTGGAATGATACTGCATTCCTCTAGGAATTTAGCAAAAGGTCCTAGACATTGTTCACCTAAGCCATCATATCTACCATAGTATTCCCCACCACGGTCAAATCTGATAGCTTTAATTTTTTTTGATGAGTTGATTCTTAACTTCAACCTTAAAAATTTTTGAACATATCTAATGACTGGGACTTTTCATGAATGAGATATAGGTAGCCATAACACGAGAAATTATCTATGAACGTAATAAAATATCGTTGACCATTCCAAGAGGTTGTAGGGAATGGCCCAAAAATATCTGTATGTATTAGTTATAAGACGTTTAAAGCCCTATTAGCACCTAATTTCTTAATGTTTATCTGTTTCCCCTTTATGCAATTAACACAAATTTTAGAATCTGTGAAATCGAGAGGATCAAGAGTTCCATTTGACACAAGTATTTCAAGTCTTTGCTTAGAGATGTGACCCAATAGTGAAGTGGAATTCTCAATCGTTAATTTACACTTTATACCTCAAGTACTTGTATGCAAGGTTTCATTAAATGAAGCAATTGTATCAAGCATATAAAGATTATTGCCAACTGACAAAAAACTGGTACCAACTAATTTTAAATCTTGAAAAAGACTAAATTTTCTATTTATAAATGAACAAGAATATCCAAATCTGTCCAAAACAGAAATAGAAACCAAATTCTGTCTAAAAGATGGTACAAGAAAAGTCTCATTCAAGTCCATATAAACTCCAGTTCTTAACAATAATCTAAATGTCCCAATTGCTTCAACTTGCACTGACTTGTCGTCACCCATGTAGATGTATCTTCCATCATCACGTGGCTTTCAGCAACTCAGGCAACCCTGATAGACACATTGATGTGAGTTGTTGCACTAGAATCTATCCACCCTGTGTGCCTAGGCATCGAAGTTAAATTAACCTCAGAATAAACTAGATTAAGAAGTGTACCTTTCTTTGCACGCCATGCGTGATAATTGGTACAATACTTCTTCTTATGCCCCACAGCACGACAAAAGAAACAAGCATCTTTAGGTTGTTCATTTAGATGTTGTTTCTTTTGCGGTGCTGTAGCTATAGCTTCTTTATCCTCCTTTCTTTTATTGTTTTTCCTTTTGCCCTTAGAGGTTGTAGCCAAATGAGCACTTTCTATCTTGTCTTGCTTCAACCTTTCCTCCTCTTGCATATAGTGAGAAATGAGCTCATTGAGAGACCAAGTCTCTTTTTCACAATTATAGCTCACCTTAAATTGACTAAATTGTGTGGGAAGAGAAATAAAAACCAAATGGACTAGTAAGTCCTCAGAAAACTCTAACTTGAGTGGCTTTAGTTTTAAAGCAAGATGAGATATTTCCATAATGTACTCCCTTATGTTCCCATTACCTTTATATCTCATGGAGATGAGGTTTGCCAAGAGTGTACTAGTTTCAGCCTTTTCATTCTTAGCAAACCGCTTCTCAAGTTCCTTAAGGAACTATTTGGCCGTTGTAACCTTTTCAAACATAGTGCCCCTGAATGATTGTGGAATGGCACGCTTCATTATCATCATACTCATGCAATTTGAGTGTTCCCACCTTTCCATCTCCCTCTTGTCATCAAAGGTACTCTTATCACTAAGATCAGCAGGTTGCTCAACCCTTAAGGCAAGGTCCAAGTCCGTGACATTCTCTTGCCATGACTTAAAATTTGTGCCATTTAGCATAGGAATTGAATTAATGCTAGCAGAAATATCGGTAGCAAAACTCGCAATTGAAGAATGAACAAAGAAACAAAACAAATCAACCTTACATAAATTCCACATTATACTTTATTAAATTCAAAATTGGTATACATAACCCATCACAAGAGACCTAGCACAGACATTAATATTTAGTCTTTGGACAGAAATATTAACTTGTAAGCAGTGCTCTTGGTGTAGTAATCAAATATTGACAATTCAGATTGTGCCAAACAATAAGCCTTTCTTTAGACCGACTTATTGTTCACATAAAAAGGACCTAATAATTGTCACTTATTTATTACAACAATCATGTTCAAATTTCAACCAAACAATGACCTTCCTTTGGGTCGGTGATTATTAGAATAAAACTTAAACACTTAATCATCTAGATTTCAGATTAATTAATCTACATAAGAGATGTCACTTTGGTGACATGTTGCTTTAACTAATCAACCCAAACATCAAATATCCATAAATATACCAAAATTAAATTTAATTTACCCAAATGATTTTACTTAATTGCTGGAAATTTGCATTAAAAATTGCCCTAAAACTGCAGCGGAAGCCATAAGCGATTTTGAAAACACCAGTTGATATACATTTTTTTTTTTTTAACGGCGAAACAGGATTTCATAGGGCAAAGCACATGTTTCCAGTCACAAAGCAGAATTGGATCTGAATCCGCAAAACATATATATACATTTATGTTGCTATGAAAACGGAGCGGGCAACCAAAACAAAACCAAAACCAACTTTTTGTTTGCGGCAAAACAAAATTTGATTGGGCAAGATGTGCTTTTGCAACAAAACAAATCAAATACCAAACAAACCTGCTTCTGGATTTCCGATTCCAACAATTACAATATATATATATGCATGTGTGTATAGGTTGCCACAAAACAAATCTGCACTTGGTCAATTCGGCAACCAAGTTCGAATTCATAAAACACTTATACATACATATAAGTTCCCCATGGTTAATGCCACAACTATGAAACGGAAAATCCCAACTCCTTATTGGAGACTGGATCCAATTCAATAATCAAATCCGAAACGGCAAATAAATAAAACAAAACAAAACAGCCATTCCGAATCGAAAATATATCTCGCCGCACCAACAATTTGCCAATCTAAAACGATCCGGATCCAAATTCCCAAAGGAAAATTATTCTTAATTATTCAACATGAAAAAAGGCTTTGATACAACTTGTTAGATAATTTGATTTCTTAAATCAAATCCAATCAACCATAAAATCTATGATCATTAATGTCGAATCATCAAGAACAAGCCAAAATTAAAATCGGAAGGATACCTGGATCCATTGAATATTCTAGAGCATAGATCTTAAAGCTTGTTGTCTTCAAACCAATACGTGTGAGTTCCTTTTTACTCTCTCTAACGATGAAGACTCAGAGGAGACAGAAACTAAAAAGAGAAAACCCTAGCACATATGATTTGGGGATCATAGCTTTCTTATATAGATTGACCATGTCAGTTTTGTGTATCCTTTATTTTAGCCCATCATAAAAATAAAAGTTACACTTTAGCCTCTATACATTAAAATTGACCATACTTTAAAAGATATCTAAAGCCCAAACCTGAACCTTATTAGATCACTTTAAATTGGGCCAAATATTTTGATAGCAGATATAAAATACACAGTTTATTCACATATTAGCTCATAAAAATCCAACACTAAATGATTACTAAAACCTTTATGTTGCAATGATAAGATATGGTGATTTTTAGGATTAGAATATGGGCCAAATGAGCATGAAGGAGTTTGTAAGGAAAGGAGTGATTAAATGTGAGACCATGAGTAAAAGATGTCAGGGAAGCACCTAATATTTATAGTTCCTAATTTAAGTTTCAAAGACAAAACTTATTTTATGGGGAGAAGGATGTAACAACCCAAAATTTAATGTTTAGTCTATTTAAGTTAATTGTAGAAAAGCTAAGTTAAAATAATAATAATAATAATAATAATAATAATAATAACCATTTAAAGGCTTAGTCGGTTACCATGGGCTAGGAAGAAGTAAAAAGAATAAAAGAAAAAGAAACCAAAAAAACAAAAAAAAAAAAGAGAAAGGAATGAGACAATTTGAAGAAAGGCGGATTAATCGACTAAAAGTCAAGCCCAAAATTAAAACCGGAAAAAAATAAGTAGAGAATGTGGAAAATAAGGAAAAGGAAAAAAAAAAAAAAGAGGGAAATAGAGTTACAAAATATAGTAAGAGAGTGCTATGTTAATATATATACCTTCATGAAAAAGGAAAGGGGTTTAGTTTTTTATTTTTATGCCATTGTGGTTCTTTTCAATAAGGATAAGAAGTAAGGATTAGAGATCAAGACCAAACGTAGGTGTTTCTTTTTCAAAAGAAGTAAATTTGGTGGTTTCTATTTTAGAATTTTCTTACATATCTATGTCAAAGATGTTCATACAAATTCAAGAACAGATAACATTTTTTGGATAGGATTTTAATAGTTTTTACATGCCAAAAGAGATAATTGATGATTGGGATGTTTATAATAAATTAGGGACAAGTTTGGTGAGGTTTTTGCTTGGTATTTGTGGTGTTCAACAAGCTGCAGATGATTTTAAAGGGAAGCGATGTAGATTTCATGTTCCGGCAAAAATTGGCTTAATTATAGTGTAGATTCATAGGGTGTTAAGGTGGGTTTATTAATATCATATTTTTCGAAATGTTACAATTTGGTCACTTAAGGCTTGAGTCTGAGGCATATAATCTGGTTAATACCGACATCAGTGCTTAGGGCTTTCAACACTAGTTTAGCAAGTTCTTATGTTCCAGAAATATTTGTTTCGGCCACTAACAAAGAATAATTTTGGGTTATCTCTTAATTTTTTTTAGTTTTGACAAAGGCTTTTATATAATTATTTTAGGCAACTAAACCATTATTTTGTGATTTAAAAAATTGCAATTTAAGGTAAATAGTTGTCTACCATTCTATACTTAAATTATTATTTTTTCGTCTGCTCTATTGATTTTAAAGTTTTGAATTACATTGAATTCTAGTTCTATGAAGCTTTTAGTTTTGAAGTATGAATAATTTGATCTTTGGACGTCTTTTCTTAATCTCACCTTTATTATTCAAATGTTTAGTCTAAAGATTTATAGTTTAAATATATTTGAAATAATTATATAAGCATTATCTATATTTCTAACTATGTAAGTTGTGTTTTATTGATTAAGGGATCAAACATGTTTACTTCTATTATTATGCTAATATGAATTTTTTTTATTTCTATGGACCTCAAGATTCTGAATGTTCATGTATATAAATATGTATATTTTTACTCTATTTTAGTGAGTGTTGGATCTATGCCCTGTACTACTGGAAACATGTAAGTCTGGATCCTTTACGTAGGGGATTCTATTCTGTTCTGTTTTTAGTGTACTATTTTAACGATTTATCCATCTGAGTGCTCTACCAATGATGATTCATAGTCGGTTTATAATGTACTATAGTTGTTAAAGTGTAGTTACTATTAATACGATCTGCTGCAGTGATTAAAGTGTAGTTATTTTGACATGACATAGTACAACAATTAAAGTATAGTCACAAATATTGCCCATTCACAATATTAAGAAATATCATGCTTTATTATCTGTTTTGAACTAATCTATTTTGACTAATGATTTCAAATACGAATTTCACCTGTGTTTGGTCATATTTTATGATTGAATTAATTGTATTTGTTTCTAACACTTAAATGATTTTTTTTATTTTTATGCACATGGCTTTCCAACAAATGAATATTCAGACATATTTATAGATTTATTATATTTAATTTCTGATTAGTATTGAATTTATGATATTTCCAATAAGAATATTTTCTACGTGATCCATATGTTATACATTTTATGAACTGTTTTTATGTTTTATGAAATGGCGAATATCCTGCTACTTACCAGGCATTTGTGTGTATCCCTATTTTCCCACTCACGTAGATAGCAAGTAACACCTGATTAGCTATTCGGGGAAAGATTACAGGGGCTCATGGTTTGAGATAACATTAAAGTAAGATTTAAGGTACACTATAAACTTAAAGATATTATGTACAATATCTTAAGTTGTAGTTTCTTTGCCACTTGATGCCAAACGTCAAGCAGTAAGTTTAGATTATAAGTGATGGTTATTTGGATTTATTTTGAATATTTTTAGCCCTGTATGTTTGAGGAAATTTTATTTCTTTGATTGTGAGACATGTCACTGTCCTGAAATTCTTATGGTGGGTTTTGAGGCATGATAGTATCTGAGTTGAAGATAATTATGTTTGATTAGGTTCTAACGCAATGCAATAGGTAATAAGTTTCTTTATTCTTTACCTATTAGGTTTGAAATTGCATCATAATAGCTACTTAAAGTTAATATGCGTTATTCTACAACTACAATGCTGCTATATGAGTGATGTTATTGATGGAGGAGCTGACTAACTCACGCAGAAATAATGTTGGAGTATCTCATATAGGTTTTTCAATTTTGTTTGTCCCTTAAAATATATATATTCAATTTTTTTCTTACTTTCGATTACAACTTAATAATTTGTAAGCTATGTTGCATATTCTGTTTAAATTAATCATGACACCATACTACACCATTAATTATAGTGTCATTCTCAAAGCGTCGATATATTCGTAGACATATTTATATATCATGGAATTGAAGGAATATGCACTTTGCCAAATAGGTTGTTCAAGTGACTTCACATCCACAAAACTTGCCAATGGAATAATGTTCAATTTAATTTTTTTCATTTGTTACGTAAATTTAGTTTTGTGTTTCTTTTGTTGATTTAAAAAAAAAACATAACAAAGTTATTATAATTTTATTTTCCCTTCCCATCTCAATAATAAAGAGCCCTAATGTATTTAGTTTCTTCTCTTTAACAATTCTCCCTCACAAACTCAAAGAAAATATATGAACCTCAACCCACCTTCTCACATTCTTTTTCATATAACATTTATGTTATTCCATTTTTTTGGGGGTGAAAGGAAAAAAGGAAGATACCTCTACAATTTCATTCCAAAAACTAAGATGAGTGGCACTAATCCACTAATCCAGCAAAGTGGTATTGCTCCTCTTGATAGGAGTGATTAAAATGATGATAGCATTGAAGTACTGGGTGTACCAGCTTCTTGCATACTTGGCATATGACTCCTAGATTATTTCTATTTCCTCCTATTTTCTGATTTGAAGGACTCCAGGTCTTGCTATAATTTTCAACTTCACGAAGGTGCCTACTTTACAAGGTTGTTTTCCTTAGTGCTATAACCACAACAAGTTTCATGCCAATTTAATGCTAGAATTACAAGCTAATTCTTTGACAATTAGTTCACTTTCAGAATTTATAGGCTTCCAAGACATGTAGGAAAACTAAAAATACACTTTTTTTATTACTGTAAAAATTTCATATTTGGCTTTTGATAGCCGAAGTGCTATCGCCCTGACCACTGACTTCGGAGGAGGGGGCCACACGCCTGACATATATGACCTCGGAAGCCCCATCGTACCAACCTCGAAAAATTGCCATATCGCCTCTCCATCAGAGAACGAACGAACCGACCTCGGAAAAGTGGTTAACCCCGGTGAGACGGTATCACCCCGGGGAGAGGTCCCTGTTCGACCCCTGAAAAGTAGCGTCGGCCGAAGGGACCTCGGAGGAGCGATGGGTGACGCAAAGGAGTCTCTGACATGTTCGCCCGTACGCACTAGACGTTGACCTCAAGCATTCTGACAGGCCACTGTAGACCGTGCTCTGGCACACTAAGACACAATTCTCGACAAATCACTGCCCAAGAAAACCTGCATACAGCTGGCCCCTTTTTCTGCTTAGAGGTACGGATGGCATCCGTCCGTACACGTGTCACAATCAGAGGGGCTCATTTTCCCCTATTTACAGTAGAAAAGACTCTTGAGGAAAGGGGGGGACATAAGACCTTTTGGAGGGCTCCAGAGTTCTAGCCTTCTTTTTTCTGTTTAAAACATGCCAGAAAAGCGCCTCCGCCGAGATTCTTCCCCTTCTGTGCAAACCAGAGAAATACTCCCGGCAAATCTATTTTGTGCTTACTCTTTGTCATTCAGAGGTACTGACTTGGGCGTCAGAGGCTCCTTCCCGGAAAACCACTCCGGGGACCTCCTAACCCCTGTTTTCTGTATGTTTCAGGTCGGACTACTTGGGGGCGTCCCATTTTCAGGCTCTCTCCAGCACCGGAAATCCTTCACGGCCCCCGCTATCCACCATCGGACGGCCACACACGACATTCCTCAGGAGGTCCCTATGACCCCCGTCGTGGAGCCACGACGGGAACACAAACGATGGCCAACCCGATGCCATCATTTGGCGCCGTCTGTGGAAAACTTTTCTAGGCAGCTGTGGTAAAACACTCAGCGTTCTAAGGACAAAAGGCTCCCTGAGGCCCCCGTCCGCGCCGGAGACTTGCCCGGCGGCCGAACAATTAAGGAACAGGGACTTCCCATCCCGGGGATGATCATCCTCCGGATATCGCCGTGGCTTTCCTGCATAATTTCCCACGCGTCGCCGTGGTCGAAATACTGCAGCGGATAGGCCGAAGATGTTCGTGTGCAAATATCGAGCCGAAGTCTCCCCTCTCAATCCTTTCGACGAGGGGAGTAGGGGTGACCCAAGAGCTCAGGGGGAAACAAAGAGTAGTGGGATGAATACCCAAAGGACGTGCTTTCCTTCGAAACATGATGGACAGGAAAGGTAGATTCGGTGCCGTCCAGACCCCCCCCCCCCCCCCCCCCCCCCCCCCCGTCAAAAGAGTTCGGGCCAAAGAAAGGTTGTTGTTCCTCAGACAGCAACACCAAGCCCACTACCCTGAAAAGACGCCTACGCGTTGATATTAAACAGGCAAAAGGCTATGATCCTACTCCAACGGACACACTACCATCGTCCAAAAAGGAGTCACCCCCGCGCGACGTCAGAGGGAATAGAGTAAACGGGCAAGTGCGCCGAACTCCAAAGATACTGCATCGCGCACAAGTCTAGAGGGGCAATATAACCCCAGGCGTCAGCAGACTATTGCCGAAAGTCCAGAAACAGAAAAAGGGAAATCCAACGAAGACCGAATATAGGCGAAAGCCAAAAGAAAGAACTCCCGGCCGAAGGAATCCCAGGCGCAAAAACACTGCGACACTGGAACGGTACCTCGGAGGCCCGAGGATGGGGAAGTCACCTGAGTTAGCATATTCGGTTAACAAAGTGTTGAATCACCCAAGCCCGGCATGGCTGGGAAAAAAAACCTGGGACAAGGGAAGGAAAAATGCCCCACAAAGAGGCATCTTCCAAAGATCCTGATGAAATGGCAAAAAGTACAGAAAATGTTCCGGATAGTCTTCCTTGATTGAAGAGGAACAACGTCGGAAGGGAAGCTCAGGCCCATTATAGAAAGGCATCGGCAGAAAGAGGTGCAGAACAACGTGCAAAAAGAGGTGCGAACAAATGCGTCCAAAAAGGACGAGAATGGCCAAAAAGAAAAAATGCACCAGCACCCGAAAGACTGCCTTCGGAATAAAATACCCGAAAGACTCCCGTCGGAGTGGGTAACCCCGAGAGACTGCCCTTAGCCCTCGGCAAATACGGTTCACTGCCAACAACGCCTGAAGCAAAATGCTACGAGAAAACAGTAAACCACCTCGTTTGGCGAGACAAGACAAAACCCCTACTGACCAAGCAGGCAAAAGGCATACAAAAGCCTGCTTAAAGGAACATGATGCACGAAGATGGCATATTATTGCCGGCAGCATAACGGCTTCAGTCTTTAGACAAAAGAGGCCAAAAAAGTTCGCCATTAAATTTCAGAGTGAAATGACATTTCGGTTCACCAGCTTAGTTATAAGGCAACAAGCAAGTGGAAACCCCAAAGTGGAGCCCCCGAATAGAAGTATGCACAAGGGACTATGAAGAGGTTGGGAGAAGTAGAGGGGAGAAGACCCAGAATGGCCGAGAAAATTCCTTGATAAAATTGGGAATTATCAGACAAACTTCCCGAAAAACCAAGGAGAAAAAACCTTCCTTACTCGCCTACAAAGACCAATGCCCACTTGGAGCAATACAGCTACCAAGAGAAGCGCGAGTGATTCGGCGGAAAGAGGAAATAACCTCGGTTTGACAACTGAACTCGACCGATTAGCCAAACACCGAAAGAAGAACGAGCTCGGAAGGAATGCTTGGCAAAAGATTCTATATCCTCGAATTAGGGGAACGAGCTCGAGCCACTCCCTGGAGCATGAACGAGCTCAGGAGAGGTGCCTTCTCCGAAAAAGGCGGCCGTGGGCGCAAAATTGCGCCAAACGCCAAAAGCAGATCTCGTTCTCCGAAAGGCCAAAAACCGAACCCCGAGAACTTCGGCCGCTAAGAAAGAGGACCTCGCTTCCCGGTTTGACGACTGAAATCGACCACCAAAAAGAGAACAAGCTCGGGAGGAATACTCGGCAAAGAAAGAAATAGCCTCGAAATGGGGAACCAAACTCGAGCCACTCCCTGAAGCGTAAACGAGCTCTGGAGAAGTGTTTTTCTCCGTAAAAGGTGGCCGTAGGCGCAAAAGTGCGCTGAACGCCAAAAGGAGATCTCATTCTCCGAAGGGCCAAAACAGAACCCCGAGGACTATCTCAGGGGAGAACTTCGGCCACCAAGAAAAAGGACCTCGCTTGATTCAGGGCAAGGTCCGAAAGAGAGCATTATCAGCTTGGCAGCATCAAAGGGAGAAAATTGAGAAATATCCTAGAAGAGTTCTATACTTAGAATTTCGTTCTATACTTAGAATTTTTAGGTAAACAGGCGGTACTTAGAGAAATTTCTCTTTTCTCCTGCACAGGTTACCCGCCGAACAAGGCTGAAGCACGCATGCTCAAAGGCTACATTTTCCTTCTCTAAAAAGAAGGTCGGCATGGCGTCCATCATAGGCAATTAACGAGGACAGACTAGTGTTCGCCTGAAAAGTCTTTGATAGTCGAAAAAGTGAGATCGGCCAGCAGAAAGGGCAAGGAATGACTTTCTGAAATCCCCTAGCTGAAAGTAGCCAGGGCAACTGGAAAACAAAAATTGCTCAAGCCAGACAAAGCAAATAAATGAGGAAAAATCCATTAAAGAAGGTCTTTGGTACAAGAGGAGTACAAGAGAAGCATGAAAATGAAAAACCCTAGGATGTCTAAGGATCCCCAGCGACGCGAGAAGTTCCGGCTCCCGTGTCTCTAGCCGTCGCCTTTGGCGCAAGTAGAGGAACAGGTCGCAGGTTGAGGTGATCAGCTTTCGACCAAGTCCACCGAGGACCCTCAGGAATATCCAAGGCCGTAAGAAAGGAGGTCTCGAGGTCCGGGTATCGTTGCAGAAATTGATGACGAGCTAGACAGAAGCCGTCCTGAAAGGACACCTTCGACATTTGGACGGCTTTGTCCCTTTCTACGTCTAGCAAGTCCGCCTCATTCTCAAGACCAGCAACCTCTTTCTCGAGACCCAGGATCTCCTCCTTAAGATCGGCAATCCTCCTCACCAATCCCTTTACGTTCCTTCTCTTCATCACACTCCTCCTCAGAAAATAGACCCTGGCTTGAAGAGCCGCTTTTTCGGCAAGAGTTTTCTTCAGAAGGGCAGCTTCTTCTTCTTTCTCCTTCTGAATAACCTCATTGGCCGAAGTCAAACGCACAACCTCCTCGCCAAGGTCCCGCATTTTGCGGGAAAAGTCCTTCAGGAGGTCCGATTGGCCTATCAGGAACTCATCCCGGAGCTGGACCACCTCCTCCCTGGCTATGCGCCTCAACTCGACATTAGCTATGTCCGAGTTAATACAGAAGAGCCTGGCCTTCTCTAGTTCACTTTCAGCCCGAGCTCGGGCAGAAGACTGCTCGGCCGCCCAAACTCGGAGGTGCTCACTGTACCCCAAAAGCTACGAAGAAGAAGGAGAAAAATCCTCAGTAAAAGCAGCATAAGGGAAGGCAAAACACTTGGGCAAAAAAGAGGAGGCCAAAAGGATCACCTGAGCGGCGCGCTCAGAAACTCTAGCGGCGAGGATATCCCCAGAAGCACACTCCTCGGCAACTGCCTTAGAAGAAGCCTCGGTAAGAACACCCCTCGCCATCTGGGGAGCCATCTCTTGACAATCCCTGGAGAACAAGTTCATGTCCTCCGTGAAAGACCAAAACGGCTCCCTCGGAACCTTGTCTTTCGGGAGAAGGGAGTCCCGGAGAGCCCGTCTTCGGGCATGGTCAACCATCCATACTGGGGCCGCTCGGTCCTCTGTAAAATGGAGGGGCGCAAGTCAGGAAGGGCTCCCTGAAAGCACAAGTTATGAGGGAGGAGGTGTCAAAAAAGAATCGGACACAAACCTGGCGCAACCCCGGTAGCCTCCTCCACAAAGGCCGGAATGTGCTTGCCTTTGTCCTTGCGACGTCTCTCCAGCTTTTTAACAGTAGGACTCTCGGGCAAAGAGCCTAAAAGCTCCACCGACGAGGTAGGACTCGACGGAGTGAAAAAGGTGACTACTCCAGCGGGCACCTCGGCTGCAGCAGTAACAGCCTGAGAAGATGTTGCAGCTACTTCGGAGGGGGCAGCAACCCTGGTGGATATCGGAGTGACATCAACCATGGCGAAGGTTGCAATCGCGTCGGTAAAAGTGGCTATCGCATCGGTTGAGATATCAACCTTGGTGGAGGTAGCAATAACTTCATCGACCTCCACCACATCTTCCGAAGGTGGAGTAAGGGCTCTCTTCTTTGACTTCTTGGCCGAAGACAGTCCGCTCCCAGTAGACTTACGTCTTTTGGAGCCACTTTTCTTTGCTTGTTCTCCCTTCTCTACCTGATCAAGGAAGAGACTCTTGTAGTAGGCGGCAGAATCGTCAGCCATCTCTGAAAAAGGGGAAAAGCATCAGTATGAGTCCAAAAAGGGGCACTGAAGCTAAAGATGTGAGTCCAAACACGGTTAGCCAAAAAAGGAGCTTCCGGGAAGAAAGGAAAACGTTAGCAAAAACCGAAAAAATACGACTTCGGGAGGCTGAGAAGTTAGCAGAAGTCGAACGATTCCCAAGGAAGGCACTCACGAAAAGCCTTGCCGAAATCAGGATTCCTGGATGCCGTCGTAAATAATGGCCGAAAATCGCTCCGCCGTGCAGACCGTCGCTGAAAGAGATGCCGTCGTAAAAAATCACCGGAAATCGCTCCGCCGTGCAGACCGTCGCTGAAAGAGATGCCATCGTAAAAAATCACCGAAAATTGCTCCGCCGTGTAGACCGTCGCTCAAAGAGATGAAAAAGGCGAGAGAAAGCAAGAGCAAGAGTGAGAGTGAAGAGAAAACAAATGAGAAGAATGGCAAGTGGAAGCTTATATAGAGCAGGGAAGGGCAATTGAAAAGGCGTCATAACTACTGCGTGGGAGCGAAACGTCACCATAATTACCCCTCCCGCACAAAAAAACGTGTCATACCAATTGACGCTTGCCACGTGTCGACCATCACGAGAAACTAGGGCATGTTTTCTGACATCCCAAAGATTTGGGTGCATCCCCAGATTGACACGCCCAGTTTCAAGGCATGACAGTCCACTGATCTGAGACGGAAAAGACAAGATTGGAAATCTCGACAACAACGAAAGACAGGTATGCAACATCCGCCCGAGCAAACTATGCCCTTAAAATGGCGAAGTACCTTCCTTGCAAATGATATAAGCTGGATCCTCTGAAAGTGCTCCCGAAAGGGCTACAAGCCGAAGTCACACTTCAGCTTTCCGAATGAGGGCATGTGATAGCCGAAGTGCTATCGCCCTGACCACTGACTTCAGAGGAGGGGGCCACACGCCTGACATATATGACCTCGGAAGCCCCATCGTACCGACTTCGGAAAATTGCCATATCGCCTTTCCATCAGAGAACGAACAAACCGACCTCGGAAGAGTGGGTAACCCCGGTGAGATGGTATCACCCCGGGGAGAGGTCCCTGTTCGACCCCTGAAAAGTAGCATCGGCCAAAGGGACCTCGGAGGAGCGATGGGTGACACAAAGGAGTCTCTGACATGTTCGCCCGTACGCACTAGACGTTGACCTCAAGCATTCTGACAGGCCACTGTAGACCGTGCTCCGGCACACTGAGACACGATTCTCGACAAATCACTGCCCAAGAAAGCTTGCATACGGCTGGCCCCTTTTTCTGCTTAGAGGTACGGATGGCATCCGTCCGTAAACGTGTCACAATCAGAGGGGCTCATTTTCCCCTATTTACAGCAGAAAAGACTCTTGAGGAAAGGGGGGACATGAGACCTTTTGGAGGGCTCCAGAGTTCTAGCCGTCTTTTTTCTCTCTAAAACATGCCAGAAAAGCGCCTCCGCCGAGATTCTTCCCCTTCTGTGCATACCAGAGAAATACTCCCGGCAAATCTATTTTGTGCTTACTCTTTGTCATTCAGAGGCACTGACTTGGGCATCAGAGGCTCCTCCCCAGAAAACCACTCCAGGGACCTCCTAACCCCTATTTTCTGTATGTTTCAGGCCGGACTACTTGGGGGCGTCCCATTTTCAGGCTCTCTCCAGCACCGGAAATCCTTCACGGCCCCCGCTATCCACTATCGGACGGCCACACACGACATTCCTCAGGAGGTCCCTATGACCCCCGTCGTGGAGCCACGACGGGAACACAAACGATGGCCAACTTGATGCCATCAGTTTTGGATTTGATTTATGAATGGCCAAACTATACAACTGGTTCCTGAACTTTCACAACTTGAGCAAGTTAGTCCTAAACTTAGAACTCATTAAAAATTGGCCCCTGAACTTTGCAAAAGTCAGTGACTTGGTCCATTTGTCATTGTGCATGACAGATGGTCTTCATTTTGAGAGTGAGCTGGCTAGGGATTGGCTAATGTGGTAGTGGTGGGAAAAGTAAAGCATAGACTCGCCAAGAAAGAAAAGACATGGGACCATCACCCATTTTATCTAAGCATGCCTTACGGTAAAAAAGAAAAAGAAAAAACCCTTCTAAAAAATGCAATTTGGAAGCCTCAAATTGAGAAACAAAGGGAAGATTAAGTAGGCTGTTTAAGTAAATACATAGGACCATCAACCATTGTGTCCCTCCGTGTCTTCCTCTATATTTACACATCCAACTTTTCTCTTTCACATGTATCATCGAACAGCTGCCTTGTAGCACCCAAACTCTTCTTTGTGCCCACCTTTCCTGGGTTCTCTCTTCATGTTTGCTCTCAAAACACTGAAATAGTATTCCTCCGTAGTCAACAAGTAAACATGCTGATAGACTTATTTATTTTAAAGAATACATAGTCTGGTGCTCGAGCGAGAAGAAAGCGGCTGCAATGGCAAGGAAGAAGAAGGAGATGGCATCAGAACTAAGTACAATAAGTGAGAAGGAGAAGCAACTGGGGATGGTGGATTTCCAGCAAAAGAATCATCATAAATTTTGTGTAATCTGCAAAGTCTTCTTACAAGAAAGATATATTTTTTATCACTTACCTTCTTGTATCTAGGACATGCATAAAATCTTCGCCCAATATTTTTGGACTCCTTTCAAGCAAGATATATTTTTGCAGATAATCTGCAACAAAAAAAAACATACCGATGAATCTTTTTCTTCCATGCCAAATTTTAGGCCTGAGGCCATTCTAACGCTGTCTAATGAACCATACATTGTTAATTGTGAACACTTAACTTTTCTATTCATATGTGAAGAATTGGGGATGATCCACTTTTTTTCAAATTCATTTCTTAAGACTTCTAAAAGACCACCACTGCCACATAAGGCAATCCTTAGTGAGCTCACCCTTAAAACAAACATTGGTAGTCACACATAGTGAAAAATAGACCAAGTTGCTAACTTTCGCAAAGTTCAGAGGCCAAACTTTAGTGAGCTCCCAACTTCAGACCGATTTAGTGCAGTTGTGAAAGTTCAGGGGTCATCTGTATAGTTTGGCCTTTTTATATTTACAAGTTTGTTACCTTGTAAATAGGTTTATAAAGTTCAAAAACATATATTAAGAAATTATGAAATACCTAGAGAAGGGAAAAGACATCTACAAAGTTTGAAACACTTATGCATAAAGCTAGGAATAGTGTATTCCTTTTCCATATTAGGATCCCAGACTAAACACATGGCAACACTAATACCCATATATCATTGATCATTGATAATGAAATCTACAATTCCATGCAGTACAAGGTCATAGAACATAAATAAGGGTGTTAAAAAACAAAAACATAGCAGTAACTCTAATAGTTCATTGACAATTAGAAAGAAAATCTATATTCTATGATGCATTCCAAGTATCAGAATGAAAGGGAGAGAAAGAAAATCTATATTTTGATTTAGAATAGTTTGACTTAGAGTATTAAATAAAGGGAAAGTTGCAATTACCCCTGAGGTATATCCTAACTTACAGCTTTCCCCATTTATTTTTGAAAACCTACACTTTTGCCCCTAGTTCCTTTATACTATCCAATAACAACTTCTAAAACTATAATTTAAACTATATGATAGTCATCTTCCAGTAATGTTGGTCTCTTCAATATTTTTTTATAGTTAATAGGCATTTTAAAGTATCAATTTTTCCTTTCAGTAAATGCATTTTTCTTTCTGTAAATGAATATCAGTGTTTTTTAAAGGTTGGTTAGC
This sequence comes from Aquilaria sinensis, assembly GCA_005392925.1. NCBI lineage: Eukaryota > Viridiplantae > Streptophyta > Magnoliopsida > Malvales > Thymelaeaceae > Aquilaria > Aquilaria sinensis. Next base: position 224,427 of record SMDT01001590.1, on the reverse strand, counting down.
TATGGAGAAAATATCAAAAATCTTAAATTACTGGAACATGGTTATCAGACAATTTAATTTAGGGTTTTAGAAGTTGTTGTCGGACACTATCAAGGAAATATTAGGTAAAATGTAGGTTTTTTAAAATAGAGGGAACAAAGTGTACATTAGATCAAACCACGTGGGGGCTTTTGTATATTACCTAAACCAGAAAAAATTATCCGAATAGTATATATGTGTGTATCATACTTCTAGTGAATTGCCTTAGATAAAATTTTAGCATATTTTGAAATTGTAGACTTTTTTTTTTTTATGCTGCATCAAATTGAGATAACAATCTATTCTCTAATTCTAGAAGAAAATGAGTAAGGTAATAGCGAGAGTAAGAGATAATAACACAAGGAAGCATTACCAGTAAATGAAGTTGTAGAGAATTTGGCAAATATATTTATCCTAAACATCAAGAACTCAAAATATGATGAATTTCTTTATTCCTAAAGTACAAGCTGAAGATCATATATCTTTTTATAGGAATCTGATGTTGAGAGTTCACAGCCAATAGAAATAGTCAAGTATGACATACGTTTACAACACTGATCTGGACTAGGAGAGAATGTTGTTGAGCTATTTTTACACTCTCATTATTATTTATGCATAATTTAAGAAGTTAATTCACTGACTCATTATATGAAATTAGGCAATGTTTCCACTATATCTTCCCACTTGGAGTTATTCTCTGTGACACTCAGGGCAATGCTTCCAACAATTTATTATACAAAAAAAACTATCACCATCTATGTAATTCAATGTTCTTCAACATTTTCACACATGTGGTCGCACCACGAGAAGAGTATTATAGCTTAAAGAGGAAATACAAAACCATTGCAGCGTTCTTCAAGATCAATCAAGACAAGTTCTAGCCCTTAGTCGGCCGTTGCACTTCTTGTAACTGATGGAACAACAAGGCCTTGTCTGCCAATTTCTTTGGTACCCAAATGGGCTCTAGCCCAGTAGAGGGGCGTGGCCAACTGAAGACAAGAATGGGGCCCTTGGCTAGAACCTTAGTCTAGGCCAGAGGGCAGCGGCAGAATAGACCACTTAAAAACGTGTTCCATGGGAATGGGTCAATAGTTGGCTAGAGGGGGATGCATGTTATGGAAGATCCTAACGATCACATAGTTGATCATGCAATGAAAGGAGTGTCCTCCATAATAGTAGCATCCTAATTCCTAGGGCCTATAAGAGGCTTCCAACCAAAGAAAACTAGGTAACTTTGACCTTCATGTTGTAGTCTTGATCAATCTTCATCTTCTTCTCACAAGGTGCTGCCACTTAAGCATCAGGGGGTCTTCCTTAGACACACACCGCTGGGTCCTCTAACCTTTTCTTTGGTTACAGGCTCACTTGAGGTCTCAAGCTACTTACTTAATCATTTTTATATCAACTTGGTGTTGTATATAGGAAAGCTAGAAAATGGTAGAGACAAGGAGATCATGCCCTATCAACGAGAGCAACTATGAGGGTGACAGGATTGATGCCTCTACAGGAGTCCTTTAGGAGATTGCAAGCCCCTTATAGAACTAGAGGCTGAACTACCCCATTTTCTACATGACCCAGTGCAAGGAAAAGCCCTTACAGTGCTTACAAACTATCAATTTAACATTCTGAAGCACTTACATGATTGCAGGCTGAACTACCCCATTTTCTTTGGTTGCAGGCTCGCTTAAAGTCTCAAGCTAGTTACTTGATCATTTTTATATCAACTTAGTGTTGTACATAGGAATGTTAGAAATGGTAGAGACAAGGAGATCATGCCCTATCAATGAGAGCAACTGCAAGGGTGACAGGACTGATGCCTCTACAGGTGTCCTTTAGGAGATTGCAAGCCCCTTATAGAACTAGAGGCTGAACTACCCCATTTTCTACATGACCCAGTGCAAGGAAAACCCCCTGCAGTGCTTATAGACTATCAATTTAACACCCTAAAGCAATTCTTGCTAGAATAGATGAATTAATAGTTACAATAGGAGATCTGCAAGGCCTTTAGAGATTCGCAAGTAACTCTGATACCACCATAAGGTTTCAGGAACCAAATAGCACAGCAGAATTAACTAAAGCCACTCCAGGATATATGTGAAATAGGGTAAATTGAGTGTTTTTAAAATTATCATACCTAGCACGTTGAGATCTTTCACTCAACCATCAACTCAAATCATAAAACTTGAATAGTTAATGTATTCTAGCTTTCTAAGGTATCCATATGAACCAGTTGGACACCAGGCCTCCTCCATGAAGTTGGCCAGAGCAATTCCTCTTATGTTCATAGTACCAGCTTCTATCCTCAAAGTAAACAAGAGAAAAATGTGTATGGGTTCTTTAAGTCTCTCAAAGCTTCACTAAGTTTGCACTTTGTATATCTTTATATATAGTGGTATGCGAATCCTATTCCAAGTAGGTTTTGTTCCTTAATCACATTAGTTTTAGTCCAAAATTACTGTAAGCCCTTAAAAAAAATTTGGTTTAGTCCGAAACTCATAGGCCAATAATTTAATTCAAAAATTACTATACGCCCTTAACAAAAAATTCTGCTCCACGCACTCAAATAATCCAATTGGCTCAAAGTATATGGCTTATAGGCTCCTATCAAATTGGAAATTATCATAAATCACATTTATGATCATAAACAATGAGTGGTATCTAGCAACACATTATTGCTACCCAAGTGATAAGATAGTCAGTCAATCAACTAAACCTCCACGATCATTATCCATATATGTTGTTATCCTTTTGTCCGAGATATCAAGATTAAGCTCGAGTCATGGAACATGTCATTCTTGTATAACTCAATCTATTATTTCTTGATTTCTGAGTAGACTAACTAAAATTGATGAAATTGATATCTCATATTAACTCATCCAAGCATGGCAATGCATTTCCTCAGTCTCACTCAATCAATGGGCCCAAAGATATCACTCCCCTTATATAGGAGGGGCAAATCCTATTTTGATCATACAAATCCCTCTGTATGCTCTATGACATACCCAATGATCATCTTTATGTTCACTAAGTTATGATAAAAAAAAAGTAGTATCAAAGCATGTGACTCACATGTAGAACTCTTGATGACCTTAGGTCAAAGGAAAACATATACTATGATCACTATAAGATTCTCTTATAACACTCATATAATGATCCATGTGGCATTTTCATAGTGGGTTGATCTAGCACATAAGTTCTTCAACTTGTACACATATGTAGACTACATATCTTATAACAGTGTCCACATATGCTAGTCTTTATGTATTATTGCAACTCATTCCATAATAGTACTCAACTAGGGACAATTATGAGTACTATTACTCTAGGGTTATAACTATGTTTGATCACGTTACACAGAAACAAAGAAACAAATACAGTTATTGGAATAATACCTCAATAAAATATCATGACTCAATGTGCAAAATAAAATCTCATGATTAGCTTTTGGGCACAACACTAGCATAAACCTTCCGTAGTCAAGACATTCTTCTCATCAAATAATACATGGTTAGCAACCTCACCATAGCTTTGAGAGGTTCAGAGCGAATAGAGGCTATTGGATGCTTGTCCAACTAGATTATATGTTAACGGGCTTATACTACATCCTTTGCCAAATTTGTCGTGATAATTGGAGTAACTTTTACTTAGGTTGTATTCATGGCTTGCATGGCCAATGATGATGAATCCAATGGAATTTGAGCTCTAATAACTCTACCACAATTCTTGAGCCTAAAGAATCTAATGATTGGTTAGCAAACTCAAGGATACTATCAATAGACTCATATAAGGCTGGGTTGTGAGAAATGTGTATTTCCTGGTCCATTTAGTTATTGAGTTTCAAGGCCCCTGTATCATTCCCTTCCATGACTAGGATTTCCAACAATACCTTATGCATAGGTGGTTGATTGAGCTCAAGAGCCAATGGCACAACATTAATTGGAGCAATAAAAACTTCTATGAAGTCTTGGTCCACTTTATCTTCAAATGATGACTGACAATGCAAAGCTTAATTTTCCAATTGTGTCACCCAATTTAGCAAAAGTTGGTGTCTTTTTGGTCAATTAAACATTTTACTTTAATCCATTGGTCAAAATGCTTCAGAGCATTAGTGAACAATGGATATCAAGGATCATCATGAAAAATTTCCTTATCTTCTAGTTGTATATGACTTAGATGATTTATATAATCTTAATGAGCTTTAGTCAAAGTGTGCGGTCAATGGGCCTAAAATGACCCACCCTCCTGCATTGCTTACAAACTTTAAAAATATTTTCATATTTAAACTGCACCTAAGCCTCATAGCCATCAATCAAATAGAAATCCACACCAGGGACAATTGGTTCCTCTATGGGGCACTTCATCTGCTATGTCAATCTCCTCCAAAACCACCAACACCTCACCAAAGCTTTGAGTGGCAGTCATAGTCATATAGATGGAGGGAACACCATATGCTTGCATCTAGATAGAAATAAAGTGAAATTGATGATCCACTAGATTAGCACTGCTTTATCTATCATCAACATTCCATATATATTCCAAAGTTCAATTTGTTACATAAAATTTATATCTTGATAATGTTGAAATCTGATAATGAACCTGTTCAGTCTAGCTGTGCCAATACCGGTTGGGGAATTGAGATCCTAGGCATAATCAATATAGAACTGCAGAAGCAAGATCACAAACTAATGCTTATCAACAATTTGCACCTCCAAATGTTAATAAAGAAAAATGTGGTCAGAGCCTCTATAATTATTATTGAAACTTATCATGTGACTAGCGTAGGGTTTTGGGAGCCAAAACAGTGCAACAATATTAACCAAAACTACTGCATGATCTATGTGAAATAAAGTAAATCAGTTCTTTGAAAATTTTTCATCCCTATCAGGTTGAGATTTTTCACTTAATTGTTGAGCTGAATCAGAAAACCTGAACAATTAACGTATTCAAGCTCTTTATGGTATCCACATGAACCAGTTGGATCACCATGCCTCCTCTAGGTTCCGGAAGGAGCATTTCTTTTATGCTCATAGTGCTAGCTTGCATTCTCCAAGGAATAACTAGAGGGAAGTGTGGCTGGAGTTTTAGAACTCTTTCTAACATTGTTTAAAGAGGTTTACAATCTATCCTATATATAGTGATACCTAACTCCCAAGCCGAGTAGGTTTCATAACCTTAGTTCAATTAGACCTAATTTTGGGCTTAACAATGGGCTTAAATTTTGGGCCAATAATTAATCCAAAATTATCATGAAACCAAAACCAAAACCAAACAATCTAGCCCATGCACTCAAATAATCTAATTGGCTCTATGTATGCAATCTTATAGGCTCCTATCATATTGGTAATGATCATAAATCACATTTATGAGCATAAACAATGAACGATGTCTAGTGTCAAGTTAGTCAGTGATTCGACTAAACCTCTATCATCATTATTCATATATGTCATCACCCCTTTATCTAAGACATTAAGACTGAGCATGAGACATGGAATGTGTCAGCCTTATATAACCCAATCTATGGTTTTTTTATTCCTAAGTAAACTAACTAAAAATAATGACATTGATATCTCATATCAACTCATCGTATCATGACCATGCATTTCCTTAGTCCTACTCAATTAAGAGGCCCAGAAATATCACTCTCATTATATAGAAGGGACAAATACCATCTTAATCATGTAAATCCTCTCTCCATGATATGTGACATACTCAGTGACCACATTTATGTTCACTCAATTATGAGCAACAAGGAGTAGTATTAACGTATGTGACTTACATATAGGGAACCTTGATGACCTCAGGTCGAAGGACTACATAGACAATGATAACTCTAAAAACCATTTATGACACTCATATAATGATCCATGTAGTGTTCTCATGGCAGGTCAGTCTAGTACACAAGTTCTCTAACTTGTACACATATGTTGACTACATATCTCATATTAGTTTCCATATATGCTAGTCTTTATATATTATTACAACCCACTCCACAATAATACTAGACTAGGGATATTTAAGAATACTATTATGCTAAGGTTGTAATTATGTTTGATTATGTTAAACGGAAACAAACAACAAACACAAATATTGGAATAATGTCTAAATAAAATATCATGACTCAATATGCAAAATATAATTATCTCATAATTGGCTTTTAGGCACAATACTAACAAACTCCCACTTTCACTAAAGCCGATCCTCTATGTATCTAATGTAAATGGATCTAGAATGACTATTTCTACTACATAAAGGATTTTGTTAGTGGATTAGTAATGTTGCTATTTGTCGAGGTCCTGCAAATCCTCACATCACCTATTATGATGATCTCTCTTATGAGATGATAACATCAGAGTATGTGTTTGGATCACTGGTAAGATCTCAGTTCCTTAGCCTATGTGATTGCTCTATTGTTATGACAATAGAGCTCTATCAGGTCAGTAATGCTTGAAACTACTCCAAGTTATGTGATAAACTTTTTAATCCAAACTACCTTCTTTGCAACATCTGAGGCGGTAATGTACATGGCTTATATTGTAGATTCAACTACTATATCTTACTTTGAACTCTTCTAGCTCACAATACCACCACCAAGGCAAAACACATAACTGAATTGTGATCTAAAAGCACCCTTATCGGATTGGAAGCTAGCATTAATGTAACCACTTACAACAAGCTCATCCTTACCTTCATAAACCAAGAATGCAACCTTAGACCTTCTCAAGTACTTAATATTATTCTTAACAACTTTCCGATGACTCTCACCAGGGTTTAATTGGTACTTGCTTGTCATGCTCAAGGCATACAAGATGTCAGGATGAGTATATATCATGGCATACATGATAGATCCAATTGCTGAGGCATATGAAATCTTACTCATGCATTCTCACTCCCCAGGTGTACTAGGACAATGAGATCCTAAAAGAGCTACACCATGTGATATGGGCAAGAATCCTTTCTTGGAGTCTTGCATGCTAACCTTCTTTAGCACCTTGTCAATGTATGTACTCTGGCTTAGGCCGAGCAGTTTTCTTAATCTATCCCTATAGATTTTAATGCCTAACACATAGGCCACTTCACTTAAGTCCTTTATAGAGAAACATTTCCCTAACCAAGTCTTAATAGACTGTAGTTCAAAAATGTCATTCCCGATAAGTAGCATGTCATCTACATACAATACCAAAAAGACAATAGTGCTCCCAATAACTTTCTTGTAGAGGCACAATTCATCTTTTTTTTTTTTATGAAACCAAACTCTTTAATTGCTTCATTAAAATGAAGATCCTAGCTCCAAGAAGCTTGCTTTAGTCCATAAATGGACATTTGTGACTTGCACATCTTATCGGCATTCTTTAGAGTGACAACACCCTCGAGGTTGTGTCATGTACACATCCTCAAATTGTTTTCCATTAAGGAATACGGTTTTGACATCCATTTGCCATATCTCATAATTAAAGTGTATAGCAATAGCCAATAGAATTCAAATGGATTTAATCATGGCAACATGCAAAAAAGTCTTATCATAATCAATACCATGAATTTAATTGAAACCTTTTACAACCAACCATCCCTTGTAGGTAATCACATAACCATCCATGTCGGTTTTCTTCTTGAAGACCCATTTACACCCTATAGGTTTTAGCCCTTTAGGTGGATTAACCAAAGTCCATACCTGGTTTTTGATACATGGATTCCTTCTTAAATTTCATGGCCTCAAGCCACTTCTCAGAATCTAGTCTCAACATAGCATGTTGGTAAGTTATGGGCTCATCTTGATCCATGAGCATCACATCACCAGCATGAGTTATGAGAAATTCATATCTCTCGGGTTTACATTGAATCCTACTAGACCTATGTAGGCTCTATGCTATAAGAACAAGCTCCTAAGCTACAACATCTTGTGGTGCCTGCTCAAATTCCATCTCAGGTTCAATGTCTTTTCGTTGTTCTCAAATTTCTTTGAGTTTTACTTTCCTCCCATCAGTTCCTTTAAAGATAAACTCTTTCTCTAGAAAGACACCAATTCGAGCAACAAACACTTTCTGCCCAAAAGGATTGCAGAAATAGTAACGCTTTGTTTCTTTGGGATACCCAACAAAAAGACATTTATCATATTTAGGCCTTAGATTATATGAGTATTGACATTTCACGTAAGCCTCGTAACCCTAAATCTTCATAAAAAAATAGGCTGGGATACCTTTCATTCCATATCTCATATGGGATTGTTTAAACTGATTTAGATAGAACTCGGTTTAGTATAAAACCAACTATTTCTAGAGTATATCCCCAAAATGAGTTTGGAAAGTTAGCTTAACTCATCATAGATCAAACCATGTCTAACAGGGTTTGATTTCTCTTTTCAGATACACCATTTCATTAGGGTGTACCACGTGGAGTGAGCTGTGATACTATGACACACTCTTTTAGATAGTCTAGGAATTCTCAATCCAAGTATTCTCCGCCTTGATCTGATTGAAGTACTTTGATACTCTTCCCAAGTTGATTATGTACTTCATTCCTGAACGCTTTGAACTTTTCAAAGGATTGTAATTTGTGTTTCATAAGATACACATAGCCATATCTACTAAAGTCATCAGGAAAAATAATGAAATATTAGAAGCCTCCTCTAGCTTGTGTAGATATATGCCCACATACATCACTATGTATGAGTCCTATTAAGTCATTAGCCCTTTTACTATGCCCAGCAAAAGAGGTTTTGGTCATCTTGACTAACAAACATGACTCATATGTCTCATATGATTCAAAATCATATGAGTCCAAAAGTCTATATTTGTGGAGCTTGGATATGCAGGTCTCATTTATATGGCCCAAATGACAGTACTAGGTGTTAGTGTTATGCCCAAAAGCCAATCATGAGGTAATTGTATTACGCACACTAAGTCAGGATATTTTGTTGAGACATTATTCCAAGAATTGTGTTTTTTGTTTGTTTCTGCGTAAAAATTAAACATAATTATAACCCTAGAATAATAGTATTCTCAAACATCCCTGGTCTAGTATTTTTATGGAAGTAGGTTCCAATAACACATTAAGACTAGCATATGTAATGACTAATATGAGATATGTAGGCTATACATGGGTACAATTTGGAGAACTTGTGTACTGGACCAACCCACCATGAGAACGCTACATGGATTGTTATATGAGTGTCATAAGTAATTTTCATAGTGATCATGGTATATGTAGTCCTTTGACCTAAGGTCATCAAGGTTCCCTACATGTGAGTCATATACATTGATATTTCTTTTTGTTACTTGTAACTGAGTGAACATGAAGGTGGTCATTGGGTGTGTCACATATCATGGGTTTTGTATGATCAAGATGAGATTTGTCCCTCCCGTGTAATGAAAGTGATATCTTCGAGCCTCTTGATTAAGTAAGACTAAGGAAATGCTTGGATGAATTGATATGAGATATCAATGTCATTAGTTTCATTTAGTCTACTCAAGAATCAAGAAACCAAATATTGGGTATACAAGAGTGACACATTCCATGTCTCATGCTCAATTTTAATATCTTGGATAAAGGGAGAATGACATATACAAATAATGATCATAGAGGTTTAGTTGAATCACTAACTATCTTGTCACCTGGGTAGTAAGGATATGTTGCTAGACACCACTCATTGTTTATGATCATAGATGTAATTTATGATTATTACCAATGTGATCGGAGCCTATTGAGCCGTATACTTAGAACTAATTGGATCATTTGAGTGCATGGGCTAAATTGTTTGTTTTGTTGTTTCATGATAATTTCGGATTAATTATTGGCCCAATAGTTGAGCCATTATTAAGCTTGAAATTAAGACTAGCAAGATTAGGGTTTCAAAACCTATTAGGCTTGGAAGTTAACCCTTAGTATATATACATTATATAATGAGGATTTTCATAGCTGTTGCCTCCTAAGTAAGAAATCATAAAGGTTCTGAAAAGTTCCACCCACAATTTTCTTTTGCCTTTCCTTGGTGAATGCACGCTAGCACTGCAAGTGCAAGAGGAATACACCTGCCAGAATGTCACAGAGGTGTCGTGATTTGAGTGGTTCATGTGGATTACCATAGAGATCTTGAACACATTAACTATTCAAATTTTAGTGATTCAGTTCAACAGTTGAGTGAAAGATCTTAACCAATAAGATATAAAATTTTTGAACACCCGATTTACTCTGTTTCACTTAGATTCTTAAGGCTTCGAATAATTTCCGCTGCGCTCGTTTGGCTCTCGAAACCTTACACTAGGATAGGTCAAGTTCGAATCATTCAATTTGACCTTTCTTTGTATTCATGTTATAAATTAGATTCTTGAGTTCTAGAATATACAAACCATTGCTAAGTTGTGCACTATCATAAAATATTTCATTTAAATAAATAAACCAACACTTGTCCTTTATTATAATGAAAGACCTTTCTTTTCCAAACAAAAAAAAATCAAAATTCTACTAATAACAGGCACATAAAAACAATTTCCCAATTCTTAAACCAATCCACCAAGCAAAATGAGAAAATAAGTCCCTACAACTAATCCAGCAACTCTTGCTTCATTTCTCATGCATAGGCCTACTTCACCTGAGGCCAATATTCTACTTCTATTTAAATCCTACATATTTGCACATATATGAGGTCCACATACAGTACCCAATACCCAAGATAAGAACATAGAAAAATTAGCCTCTATAGAAAAAGTACCTAAAGTGGAAGTCTTATCTCCCTTCTCCTTCTTAAGCTCTTCAAGATAAAGCTTGCAGTTGCACTTCCAATGTCTTGGTTTCTTATAATAAAAGTATTCCTTTTCCTTTGCTACACCACTGGATGCTTTCAATGCACCTGAAGAAGAATTAGCATTGGACTTTCCTTTCATTATATCTTTCATCTTGTTGGCCTTTCCATTTCCTTTGCCCTTCTGAACCACCATAATGGGCTTAGCCTTCTTAAGGTTTTACTCAATAGCTCTCAACATGTTAAGCAATTTAAGGAGGGACTTGTCAATATCATTCATGTTGTAGTTCATGACAAACTGACTATAGCTTTCCGAACAATTGCCGGACTACATTAATAGCCAACTCTTTTTAAAGAGCAAATCTTAAACTTTCAAGATTCTCAATGTACCCAATCATATTGATCACATGAGGACCCATAGGACTTCCCTCAAACATTTTTCACTAAAATAATACTTTGGAGGTCTTAAACCTCTTATGCCGAGCTTACTCTTGGAAAAGCATTTTGAGATGTTTGATTATATCGAACACCCCCATGTTCTCATGTTGCTTCTAAATCTCAAATTCCATTGTAATCAGCATGAGACAAACAACACCCAAGGCATCATTTGAATGCTTCTTATAAGCATCCCTTTTAGCCCTTAGAACATCATTAGGAATGGGCTACTCTAGGACATAAAACTGTCTCTCTTGCTTGAGAACTATCCTTAAATTTTGATATCATTTGAGAAAGTTAGTCCTATTCAATTTTCCCTTTTCAAGGATCGATCGCAATGAAAGTATTGATTGTTTTGTGCCATGGTAATCTACAACAGTAAATATGCAATGTAAGAGTCATGTATTTTAATTCAGTTAATGAGAAATTTTATTAAATGATACTCCCACTATTTTACTCAAAATAATAACCCTCGATATTATTTCAAAACACCTCAGTGCTAAGGTATTCTAGTGGGCCAAGATCCACATTTTACCACAACTTAAATCAACTTTGACTTTTCTCTTGCTATATTACTCTTATCCCATCGCGTCTTACTAAGATGAACATAGGTACTTTGCTTTTGAAACCCACCCAATGTTGATCAAAGTATTTGATGAGTGCCAACATTTGGAAGGCATCACCTTTTATGAATTAATATTTTTCTTAAGAGATTTTTCTTTAATCTCACCAATTATTATCTACAGTTGTCGTATACACGCTTCACGTACAAATATAAAACTTGCATCTCATGCACATAACTAATTAAATGTGACATGATTATAGCCCAAATTATGCAATATCCTCAAGCTAATAGGAATATCATGAAAGCCTAAGAAAAGAAAAAGTCTTCATAAGCTCTTTCTCTTCCTTACTCGGTTATCTCCTTATTGCCACCTCCTTGGACACACTACCTCCGACACACCCTAAGTATATAGTCACATTAATGATAGAAACCTCAAGTTACATTCGAAAAGAGTAAGGTGAAAAGAAAAGGTACAACAAGAAGAATAGAGAAGCACAACATGCAACCCGTATTTAAAAGTACAACCAACCATGGCTATAACCATGCACCATGCTTCAATCAACAAACAACATATCAAGTAAAATCTTATTCAACAAAATAATGCATGCCAGTTAACAAGGGTTTGTTAACCAATTTATTAACATTACCTAAGATCAACTCCGTTCGAGCAATTAACCACCTGAGATAATCAAGCTACCAGAGCAACCAAAGGTACCCTACACAAGGTGTCCGAACAGCACATATCCAGAGTCTACAAGGATTATAGCAACTATTGCAATAATCCTGATTTAGATAGATATCTCATATCCATCAATCTAGGGTTAATCTCATTAGCCTGATTTTGTCGTATCTCCATATATCTCATATATTGTGTTTCAGTTTGTGCATCATGAATCAATCTAATCAACTGTGATCGCAAACAACAGATCATGTGATTTGACACAGAATCCCAATTTAGAGTTTCACAAGTAGCTATGATACCACTATAAGGTTTCAAAATCCAAAATAGTGCAGTGGAATTAACCAAAACCACTCCAAGATCTATGTGAAATGGGGTCAATCGCGTTTGAAAATTTTTCATACCTATCAGGTTGAGATATTTTACCCGACTATTCAGCTTAATCATAAAACTTGAACAATTGATGTGTTTAAGCTCTATATGGTATCCACAAGAACCAATTGGATCACCACGGTTCCTCCATGTTCTGGTAGAAGCATTCCTTTCATGCTTGCAGTGCTAGCTTGTATCCTCTAAGGAAGGACAATAGGAGAGTATAGGCTAGAGTTTTAGAACTCTTTCTAATTTCATCCAGGGAAGCTCTTTTCAAAACAACACTATATATCTTATATGGAGTGATGACTAACTTCCAAGCCAAGTAGGTTTCATAACCCTAATCTAAATAGGCCTAATTTCAAGCTCAATTTTTGGGCCAATAATTAATCCAAAATTATCATGAAACCAAAACCAAAACAATTTGGCCTATGTACTCAAATAATTCAGTTGGCTCTAAACGTGTGACCATATAGGCTCCTATCATATTGGCAACAATCATAAATCATATTTATGATCATAAATAGTGAGCAGTGTCCTGTAACACATCATTGTTACCCAAATGACATGACAGTAGGTTATTCGACTAAATATTTATGCTCATTATTCATATATGCCATTGTCCTTCTATCCTAGATATCAAGATCAAGCACGAGACATGGAACGCGTCATCCTCATATAGCTCAATTTTGTGGCTTCTTGATTCTTGAATAGACTGACTAAAATTGATAACATTGATATCCCATATCAACTTGTCTAAGTATGGTTATACATTTCCTCAGTCTCACTTAGGCAAAAGGCCTAGAGATATTACTCCCATTATATAGGAGAGATAAATCCCATCTCAACCATGCAAATCACTCTGTATGATATGTAACATACTTAATGACTACCTTTATGTTCACTCAGTTACGAGCAACAAGTAGTAGTATCAAAGTGACTTACATGTAGGGAACCTTAATGACCTCAGATCAAAAGACTACATATATCATGATCACTCTGAGAATCACTTATGATACTCATATAACTTTCCATATAGCATTCTCATGGTGGGTCAGTCAGTACATAAGTTTTCCAACTTGTACCCATATATAGACTACATATCTCATATTAATCTCTACATATACTAGTTTTTATATATTATTGCAACTCATTCCACAATAATACTAAACTAGGGACATTTAAGAATACTATTATTTTAGGGTTATAATTCTGTTTGATGCATCTTGGGGACGTGAGTGTAAGCAGGCTGCTATTGGCATGGTGGGTCAAGATCAGTTAGGGCATGTTAGTCTCGCCATATCCTCTAGCTTTGCTTACTCTAAGGTTGACCTGTTATACTTAGAAGTGCTGGCAATTTTATGGGGTCTGAAGAAAGTGCATCATCAAGGGATTTGTAGTCTTATTGTAGAGTCTGACACTTAGGTTCTAATTAAAGAAATCTTAAGTTCTCATGTTCCTTTTTTGTTTTACTTTGGAGCCATTGTTGATAAGGCGCATTGCTTTAGAGAAAATTTTTCTTCCTGTGTTTTTTCCTATACTAGTCATTTGGTCAATAGGGTTGCACATTCTTTTTCCCGAAAGGGTCTAGAGTGTGCTGGGCATTCTTCTTAGGAAGATCCTTTTCCATCTTGGCTAGTAATGCTCTTCTAAGTGATCAATATATTGGCCTATGAGTCTTATTTTAAAAAAAAAAAAAAGTTACAACGAAACAAACAACAAATACAATTATTGAAATATTGTCTCAATAAAATATCATAAAAGACAATCATTTCATGACTAGCTTTTGGACACAATACTAACAACTAGCCCTTTAAAGGTAATTAGTGAGAGAACGGACAAATTTTTATTTTGATCTTTGGGGAAGAATAGTACCATTACCGGAGGAATAGTTAGCTATTGCCATGGACAATAAATAGAATCTAGAAAACTCTTCTTATTCTATCCTTTGTAAGAGAATCTACAAAGACAAAACAAAGACACACCTTCCTAAGACAAAGCTACAGGATTAGAGCAATCAATAAACAGACATTATTTAAGTAGCATATGAAAAACTTAATATCGCCGCATAAACGTAGGCTGCACTTTACGTATGTTTCTACAAGAGTTGTTGGTTTACAATACAGTAGGATACAAATACACATAGAAATAGATGATAAGATATGATAACTTCTATGCTAAGCTACTATTATCGCTAACATGCCCCCGTAATCTCAACTGTCTTGAACCAATGTTGAGAGTGTCTTGAAAATGCTGGTGAAGATGAAAAGGCAATGGCTTAGTAAGAACATCCACAACTTGATCTTGAGTAGAGATGAACTGAACAACAAGATCTTTTCGAGCAACCTTCTCTTAGACAAAGTGAAAATCAACTTCAATATGCTTTGTCCGAGCATGAAATATGGGATTAGAAGTAAGGTAAGTAGCTCCTATATTATCACACCACAGGATGGGTAGTTGTGAGAAATAAACACCAAGTTCAGAGAGTAAAGTTTGTATCCAGATGAGCTCTGTAGCGGCATTGGCTAGTGCTCGATATTTTGCTTTAGTGCTAGACCTTGAAATAGTGTGCTGCTTGTGTGAGCTCTAAGAGACAAGATTCTCACCTAGAAAAATAGCAAAGCCATTATAAGACAGATGAATACTAAGACCAAAGGAAAGCGTATGCTTCAAGTATCGAAATATCCGCTTGACAGCAGACCAATGAAGCATTGTAAGTGCTTACATATATTGCCAAACTTTATTTAATGCAAAGGAAATATCAGGCTTGGTAAGGGTGACATATTGTAATGCTCCAACAGTGCTTTGATACAACATTGGATCAGGCATGGGAACCACAACTTTTTTAGACAACTTTTCTATTGCGGACATTGGTATTACAATAGGTTTTTCAGCAGTCATGTTGGTCCATTGTAAAAGCTCTAGGATATATTTCTATTGAGATAAAAAGAATGCCACTGGAAGAAGTCACTACTTCAATGCCAAGAAAGAAATTAAGTGAGCCTAGGTCCTTAATTGGAAAATAATTTTGCAATGCCTTAAGAAGTTTTTCCGTCTCATGCAAGGAATAGCTTATAACTAAAATATCATCAACATAAATGAGTATATACTAATTTTTTTTGGACCTGTTGTAGATGAAAAGTAAAGTGTCAACCTTTGACACCACAAAGCCAAGTTCTAATAATCTAGTGCTCAAGCGAGGGTACCAAGCACGGAGCAACTGCTTGAGGCCATAAATGGTCTTATGAAGTTTGCATATGTGTCCTAGATATTGAGGTCATTCATACGCAGGTGGTTGTGACATATACACCTCTTCTTTTAGAAATCCATGCAAAAAGGCATGTTGAACGCCTAACTGCCGAACACTCCAACCTCTAGAAATTGCAAAAGAAAGGATGAGCTAAATAGTGGTAGGCTTTACCACAGGACTGTAAGTATCATGATAATCAATCCCATATTGTTGTTTAAAGCCTTTCACAACAAGGCGAGCCTTATGCCATTTAATGCTCCCATCAGCCTTCCTTTTTAGTTTGAAAACCCACTTGCACTCAATGATGTTCATGTTGCATGAAGGTGGAACAAGGCACCATGTCTTGTTTTTCAAGAGTGCTAAAAACTCAGATTTCATTGCATGAAGATGACTGATCATTCTTGGCAGAGGCCAAGCTTGTTGGTTCACTCTCACTAGAGGACGAAAGAGTGGCCATTAAGACTTAAGATATAGGGTATCGAATGGTGCCATTCGTAATATGCTTCGGTTTACTAATATTATTCTATAATCGTGTCCACATTGGATGGTAAGAAGGGATAGGCGACGAAGACTCATCAGCTATGGATGGCTCAGCCTAAGGGAAACTCACAGAGTCCTTTAAAAGATCTTTAATTTTTTGAGGATATGGTGCTTTCGGAGGAAGTTATGATGTTGGCCAATATTCAAAGGCAGGACGAGAGAGACTCAGGAGCTAAACAAGAGTAGAACTTAATCCATTTGTATGTGAGCCTGCATCAGTAGACATATGTGCAATGGGAAATAGCCATTCATAAAAAATGACATCTCTAGAAATATAAACTCTGCTAGTAGAGGTATCAAGACACTTATACCCCTTGTGAAGACCACTGTATCCAATAAACACACATCTTATTAATCAAAACTCAAATTTGTGTAAGGTATAAGCTCGTATATGTGGCCAGCAAGCATAACCAAAAGTCTTGAGGAATCTATAATCAGGTTTTTTGTGAAATAGATGTTCCAATGGAGAAAGATTGCATGTGACATGACTCGGCATTTGGTTAATAAGATATACAGCTAACTGAAATGCATCATCCCAAATTTTCAATGGCATTGATGCATGAGCTACAAAGGGCTTACTGGTTTCAACAATATGGCGGTGTTTTCGCTCAGCTAAGCCATTTTGTTGATGTGTGTGGGGGTAGGATACTTGGTGTTTAATTCCAATAGAGGAGAAAAGAGAATGTAATCTTTAATATTCACTACCCTAATTTGTCTGAGTAGCCTTTATTTTCTTATTTAGAAGGCACTCAACATGCTGCTGAAATTTTAGAAAAGTAGTGTAAACCTCAAACTTGCAAACCATAGGATATAGCCATACAAATTTATTATAGTCATCAATGAAACTAACATAGTAATGATAGCCATTAACAGACTTAAGAGCAAGTCCCCAAACATCAAAAAATACCAAATCCAATGGACTATTTGAAGTAATGTTTAAAGAAGAAAATGATGATTGATGACTTTTTGCTTGTTGACAAGCATCACACATTGTCAACTCTTTATTCATGACATAATGAAGGTTTTGTCAACTAAGGACTTACCAAACCACATTTTGAGATGGGTGCCCGAGCCTGGAATGCCATTGTTGAAAGCTAACACATTCCCCAATAAGAGCACTAGCTGAATGAGAAACACCATGAGGATGTGAAGGAATTTGGTAGAGTCCATTCCTATATGTTCCTTGGAAGAGTTTTTTTTTCAAGACTCGATCCTTAACAAGAAAATAATCAAGATGAAATTCAAGAAACACACGATTATCACGAGTGAGTTTGCCAACAGAAATAAGATTTTTTGTGATACTAGGTATATGAAGAACATTCTTTAATCGTAAAGGAAAATCAGCTCTAGGAATATTGGATGAGCCAATATTATAAATAGACAAACCTGCCCCATTACCGACTTGAACTTGATCAAAACCACTGTAGCGTTCACTCACGGAAAGATTGTTAAGACTTGAAGTGATATGATCATTGGCTTTTGAATCTGTGTATAAATTTGGATCAACTTGGTACGAGGGTGTATCAACTAATCCAGCAAAGTGGTTTTGCTACTCTTGGTAGGAATGATCAAAGTAATGATAGCACTGAAGTGCTGAGTGTCCCGGCTTCTTGCATACTTGGCATATGACTCATGGATTATTTCTGTTTCTTCTTATTTTTTGATTTGAAGGGCCAAATCACCCACGACCATAACCCCATCCGTGATAATTGGGACTTCTACCTCCATGATTAGAATTATTCCTTGTTGCCACATTGGCCAAAGATAGCTCTGCTGGAGGTTGGATTGCAGCATGGTGTTGCTCAAGTCGCAACTCATAACTAAAAAAATGCCCATGGAGAACATTGAGAGGCATAGGAACAATCCTTGTCGTGATTTGATGGTTGAAGCGCTATGGCCCTCGCAATCTCCTGATCAGCTATCCTGAAACCACTCTCGGTAAAGACTTAGACACAACCTCGGGGCATACTCACACACCACCCTCAGTTAGGGACATGACTAACTTCGGGAAAAGGTGTCTTCCACCTTCCTTGATAGAGAAAAACGTCTCCCGAAGGTGACCCACTTTGCCGAAGGGCCTTCCCCAGTAGCCCTCGGGGAAGATCTCCGCCCGAAGGGGTCTCACGGAGATACGACAAAAACAATTAAGAAGCCTCTGACAAAGAGACCTCACACATACTCCTGCCCTCAAGCCAGAATGGCCTACGACCAGCTGGAGGTCCCTATCTCCGAAGGTACAGATCAGATCTGACCAAACACGTGTCATAATCTAAATGAGCCGTGTCAAATGGCCTCCTCCCTCCACCCTCCTATAAATACCTGAGAGGGACCTTGGTAAGAAAAGGAGACCTTTTCTTTATTCTCCACTCTATGCTCCCTGCTACTACTCACACAAATACTAATTTGGGTGTCGGAAGCTCCTCCCCTGGAAACACATTCCAAGGAGTCTCTAACCCTTGTTCTTCAAAGTCTTGCAGAGACCTTCACACCGGAAGTCTCTCCTTCATAACATGTCATACAACGAGGATGCCACCAAGCATTATTTGGCGCCATCTATGGGAACTCATTCTCAAGCCGCCATTGTTAAGACCCAACGTTCTAAGGATAAGGGACTCCCGAAGTCCCAGTCCATGCCGAAAATTCAAACAGCAACTGAACAACCTGCAATAGAGACTTCATTGCCTGAGGAAAAACGTCATCTGACGGTCATGATGAGCTTTCTGCGAGATTTTCAGTGCTCTTTTATGGCTGAAATGACTTAACAGCTAAACCAAATGTGGCCACAACCACCTCCTGGGGGAAGAGCACTTTCTCCTAGCACTCTGTAAGAAAGAAGCCCAAGGTTACCTCACCGGAGCTCCGGAAATGGGGGTTCTCATGATGAGTATTCAATGGAGAATGTACCCTCCAAAGGACATCATGCTAGAGAAGCGATGTCAAAGGATCCAAGGACTTCCCGCTGGTGAAGTCCATCCCCGTACGGGAAGTCTCAATCTCCCCGCCAATGAAGTTACTCTCTGAAAAGAAGATGTTGCTCTCCGTTGCCGGCAACTACCAAGCAACGAGGAGAAAATAGTACTACCACCCTCATGGAGAAGAACCTAGAGAGGTTGGAAAAGGTGGAAAGATAGGTTTCTTGAAAACCTGTCTGGTCAAGGTTGTCAGAGACCTTTACCGGAAAAGAGTCACCCTTCATCCGTGCAGTAGTAAAGGCACCTATGCCAAGTGACTTCTGAGTGCCACGCCTGGAGACATATGATGGGCGCAACAATCCCCAAGCTCACCTAAGGAAATATAGGCGTAACATGGTGTTGCATGGTGCTGATGACGCCACCTTCTGCAAATGTTTTGAAGTCACCCTTTCCGGGCCGGCAATTGCGTGGTATAACTCCCTAGCTCCCGGAACCATAATGGGCTTCCAGGAGTTATCCACTGCATTCACCCAACAGTTCATCGGAAGTAGACCGACAGCGAAGATGCCCGTCCAAATGTTTGACATAGCCCAAAAGAATGGGGAGACCATCCGGGACTATGTCGAGAGGTTCAACCGAAAAGCCCTGAATGTGCCCAACTTTTACCTCGAAGTCCGCATCCTCACCATGATCAGGGGGACTTGGGAGAGATTTACAACTTTTCTATAAGTTCTCTAAAGATCCATCCGACACCCTTGGAGAATTCTACCAAATGGCAGAACAGCACATGACGGCCAAAAAACTAAGGATGGAAGGGCCGAAGCCTGATCATAATCACTCTAAAGGGCAGAATCACCGACCTCGGTATCCAACCGAGGGTGGGGGCAAACCTTAGAAACAGAAGGGGAAGAGGCCTATGCGTTTCACTCCTCTGAACACCACAACGACAAACATACTGATGGCCATAGAAAGACAAGGGACTCTGATCCAACGGCCGAAGGCCATGACCCGGATAACAAAAAGAACATGAAAAAGTTCTGTCAGTTTCACCGAGACCATGGGCACAACACCAAGGATTGCTTCCGGCTGAGAAAGTACATCGAGTCCTTGATCAAGCATGGGCAACTTCAGCACTACCTACGGATGTCGTTGCCCAAAGGAAGAAGGGAAGAAGAAAGAAAAGAAGAAGACAAGGACTACGATTCCAACCAACGTCATAACCGAAGTCCTAGAAAGCATCCACCACCTCCGGTGGGAATGATCCAAACAATCACCACTAGAATACCCTCGGCAGAGAGGAAAAGGAAAGTCTGGGAAATCTCGATGATGGAATTCAGAAACCCAGCTAACAAGCTTGTTCGAAAAGATGGATCTACGGTAAAGTTCCCTCATGATGACCCCATTTTAATCACAGCAAGGATAAAGACTGGGATGTCAAAAGAGTGCTCATCGATGATGGCTTGAATGCCGACGTTCTGTTCTCCCACTTGTTGCCAAACTTAGGCATTTCCAAGGGTGATCTCAAGCCCGTTACTCCCCCTACCTTCGACGTAGGCCCCTCCAAACTCCCTATGCTCGGGTGGATTGATCTGCCCTTGATACTAAGGGGAACTTCGGTTCAGAACAAGAAAGAGCTATTTGGCTCCACAATGACAAGGTTTATCGTCATAGATGTCCCTTCTTCATATAACGCCATCCTCGAAAGGCAGACACAAGGAAATCTTCACATTTGCCCAAATGTGAAGTACCTAACGGTCACATTCGGCGCAAAGGAAGGAGACATGAAAATATTCATTGATCAGGCTGAAGTAAAGAAAGTCTTCGTGAAGGCAAGACAAAGCCCAATAAAAGTTCACGCACAGACTTCGGGAAAAAAGAGCATGGTCGATGAATAGGTAATAGGAGGAGAAAAAAGTGACTCTGAGAAAATAGAAACAGAGGATGTAGAGCTTGTCCTAAGCCGAAGTACCCGAGTAGGGAAAAAGCTAGCCGAAGGTGACAAGGAAAAGCTTGTATCCTTTCTATTAATGAACAATGATCTATTTTCTTACTCTCCAAGTGATATGCATGGGGTGGACCCGAAAGTGTGTCCGGAGGTGAAGCCTATTCGGCAAAAAAAATGTACCCTCTCGGCACATAAGAACAACTTCATTAAAACCGAAGTCCAATGGCCAATAAAGGTGGGAATAATAAGGAAGGTCAAGTACCCCAAATGGCTAAGCAACATAGTTGTTGCGACAAATGAAGGGAACGATAAACTCCGAATGTGTATCGACTTCCGAAACATAAATGACGCCTGCCCGAAGAACTCTTACCCTCTACCACCAATAGACCAATTCGTAGACTCCACTATCGAATACAGTCTTCTTAGCTTCCTCAACGCCTTTAGTGGATACCACCAAATTCGGATGAATCCCGAAGATGAGGAAAAAATTGCCTTCATAACCGAAGTTGGTACCTACTACTATGTGAGAATGCCCTTCGGCCTTAAAAACGCGGGAGCAATGTACCAAAGGCTAATGAACAAGGTATTCAGCTCCCAAATTAGGAGAAATATGGAAGTATATGTCGACGATATGATAGTCAAGAGCAAACAGCCTAGTAGTCATATTGTAGACTTGGAAGAAACATTCCGCCAACTTCCAAAATTCGGGATCCATCTTAACCCCGAGAAATGTGTGTTCGGGGTAACGGTTGGCAAATTCCTCAGGTTTATGGTACCCGAAAGAGGTATTGATACCAACCCATAAAAGGTTAAGGCCCTGCTAGGATTCTGAACTCCCACAACGACCAAGGATGTGCAAAGGCTTACTGGGAGAATCACGGCCATTAGCAGATTCATCTCCAGATATGGGGACCGGTGCCGGCCATTCTTTAAATTGCATACCAAAGCAGCAAAAAATGAAGGTAACTTTGGTGCCAAGGAACACCCATGGAACGAAGATTGTCGAAAGGCTTGGGAGGAGCTTAAAAGCTACCTAACCCATCTGCCTACACTCGAGTAGCGGCAGGAAGGAAAACTCCTCATCCTCTACCTCGCCGTCACCGAAACGACAGTAAGTTCGGTGCTTGTAAAGGAAGATGAAGGAAAGCAATGGCCAGTATACTATATAAGTAAGTCCCTACATGGTGCCAAAGTTAGGTACCCTCTTCTACAGAATGGCATCTATGCCTTAGTACTGGCGAGTAGAAGGCTACGACCTTACTTCCAAGGGCACCCTATCATTGTTCAAAGTAACCTACCTCTCCGGGATGTCATGAAGAAGGTAGACCATTCGAGAAGATTATCAAAGTGGTGCATCGAACTCGGTGAATACGACATCACCTATGAGCCAAGAAAGGCAATAAAAGCCCAGGCGCTAGCAGACTTCATTGCCGAGGTACCTAAAACCGAAGGTAGTCCAGAAAACCTCAGAAATGATGAGCCTGAATGTACATTATTTGTTTATGGTGCCTCAGGATCCGAACACCAGGAAGCCGGAGTAATCCTCCACGGAACCGAAGGTATGGAAGCTGTGAAGGCCATTAAATTCGGATTCAATGTCACCAACAACGTTGCCGAATATAAAGCCCTTATAGCAGCCTTGCGGCTGGCAAAAAGAGTAGGCATGAGGAATCTGAAGGTCCACAGCGATTCTCAGCTAGTGGTCCGACAAATAACAAGGGACTACGGGGCAAAGGACCCAAACTTGGCAAAGTACCATGATCTTGTGAAAAAACTCATCCAAGAGTTCGACACGGTACATATAGAAAATGTACCGCGATGAGATAATATGGAAGCAGTTATTCTGGCCAAATCAAAGGAGTCCACCGAAGTCATGTATTAGCCAAGCATAGTGATTATGTGTATAACAACCTCGGGCATAGGGTGAAAAAATCCTATCAAGAAATATCTCACAACTTTGGAACTTCCCGAAGATCCTCTTGAAGCTGGAAAAGTGCAAAAGTGCTCAGGAAGATACTTCCTGATTGGAGAAGAGTTGTACTGACAAGGGTACGCAAGTCCGTTACAAAGGTGTGTCAGCGAAGAGGATGTGGAGACGGTCCTTAAAGAAGTCCATGAGGGGGCCTGTGGTTCTTACATAGGAACTGATGCCCTTGCCGGGGTACTACTCGCCAAGGATATTTCTAGCCTACCTTAAGGAAAGATGCGAGGTAGTTCGTCCAGAAATGCGACAAGTGCCAGAGACATACTCCCATATAGAGACTACCCTCAGAAGTCATAACTTCGGCAAACTACTCTTACCCCTTCGCTGTTTAGGGTATTGACCTCATTGGACCTCTCCTGACAGCTCCAGGAGGAGTGAAGTTCTATGTGGTCGCAGTAGATTATTTCATCAAGTGGATCGAGACAGAGCCTTTAGCAGCAATATCTATAAAGGACATACAAAGATTTGTTTGGAAGAACATCATATGCAGATTTGGCATACCGATGGTGATAGTAGCTGATAATGGTTCCCAGTTCACCGTTAAAGGTTTCCAGGAATTCATAGCCAACCTCGGGATAAAATTCCACTTCTCCCCCGTTGCCCATCCTCAGAGCAATGGACAAGTTAAAGTGTCCAACAGAACAATAAAAGATGGTCTTAAAAAGAGGTTGAAGGAAGCAAAGGGAAAATGGCCAGGAGAACTTCTGAGTGTGCTGTGGAGTTATCGAACAACTCCCAGAAGGGCCATGAGTAAGACACCCTTCTCACTCACCTTCTGCACGGAGGCCATTAACCCCTGTTGAAGTCGTACAACCATCGGTAAGGATACAGGTGTTCGGTGAAGAAGGGAACAACCTCGGTTTAAGAACCAAGTTGGATCTGATTGACGAGTATAGAGAGATGACCGAACTCAGAAGAAAAGCATTTCAGCAGAGAGTAGCCGTTACTACAAACTTGCATGTCAAGCATAAAGGAATAAAAAAATGGGACCTCGTTCTCCGAAAGGCTAAATTCAAAGCCCGAAGACCATCCCATTAAGTACTTCAGGCAAATTGGGACAGACCTTATTTGGTCCTCGAGGAAGTTCGGCCAAGAGTCTATAAGCTCGGTGATACCGAAGGTGGAGAATTGAAAAATACATGGCATTCGGACTCTTTGAAAAAATTTTACAAAAAATGTTACACTTAGAAAAATTTTCTGGCTGGAAAAATTATGCAAAAGATGCCGAGAGAGGCAAACTGAATGTGGTTGTTGCCGAAGGTGCATGTGTGAAAGTGTAAACTTTTTGCCGAGGGTGATTGGCCAAACATGGCTACTTCCGAGGGAGGCAAACCGAATGTGGTTGTTGCCGAAGGTGCATGTGTGAAATTGTACATTTTTTGCCGAGGGTGATCGACCGAACATGGTTGGTGCCAAAGGCACTTAACTATTTTTTACACAAGTTAAGTTTCTTCGAAGATATCCGACAGAATATGGTTGGTCCTAAATATGCCTAACTATTTTTGAAAGGCAAATTTTCCAAAGGAGGTTGACCAAAGATGGTCGCGAAACCCCTTATCGCCGAAGATAGTTAAGCACCGAAGGATGAATATAATATCTGGAGACCAATCAGGGACTTAGCCAAAATTTTGGAGCAAGAAAGTTCCATTAACATTTCATTGCAAGAATACAAGGTGTAGAACACCCAAAAAAAAAAAAAAGGCACCTATTGCATCTGCAGAGGGACCTCAGGATCCCAATCCGCGACAGCCCGAATACGGCTGTCAAGCTCCTCAAATTGGGACTCTAGCTCTAAGGTTAAGAGCTTCCTTGGGTCTACTGCATCGATATCAAGAGTCCCCGAAGCCCATTTGGTCAGCATGTCCTTCCACTGCTTACCCACCTTCAGAAAAAAGAACTTCTTCTGCCACCCTCGCCAACTATCCTTTACTCCGAAGGTGAACGTATATTTCTTGCTCCCAAATCCCCGAAAGAGCAAGAAGTAGAACCCACCCTTTGGAACGGGGTGGAGTTTGTAGTATTGCATGAAAAAGATAAAGTGGGGCTCTATGCTGAAGACCCCACACATACAAAGAAAAGCATTAAAGTAGGAGTAGGAGTTCAAGGGAAGTTGTTTGACGGCTATGCCGTGAAATTTGCAAAAGTTGCAAACCGTCTTCGGAGGGGGATACCAAAGTCCCGCCTTCAGCTAAGCCCTGAAGATGGTAACCTCATCTGAATGAGGGGCATAGCTAGGCATACCAGGACTAGGTAGCCTGGTGACGGCAGAGGAAGGGAGAAAAAATTTAGCTGACCACTTCTTCACTTTCTCCGAAGTGGCACAGCTCGGATAAGAGTTAAGTGGGAGCCAACTCTCAGGAATGAGACGAGCTTCTATATGGTACGAAGACATGTTCGGGAATAGAGGAATCTGACCTTGGAAAGGCGAAGGGAAAAAAATTGAAACAAAAAAAAAACACTTCAGAAGGTAACCCACCTAGTTCGGAACGAAGACAGGGACTTCGGAAATCACCACAAACTCGTCAAAAATCACTTTGCCGCTAGCACCACCGCCAAAGAAAGATGAAAGACCAGAGGAAATCAGAAAGCAAAAGGAATGAAAATTGAGAAGTGTGAAAAAATCTAAAGGAGGAAAGGTTTATATAGACCGGATGAGGCAGGTGAAACGTTGCCATAATGACCCTTCACAGGCGAAGGGACGTAACCGATTTGCCAGTCACCTAGTGACACATGTCACCCAACGCGAGAAACAAGGGCACATTTTTGACATTAGCAGACCTATGTAAGCCTAGCCCGAAGTGACGCAACTATCTAGTCAGAAGACGTGACGATTCATTAGCAGGCAATAGAAGATAAAAAACTCAGAGGGGGAATATTTTCCCCACCCGAAAATACAACTTCGAAAACATCAGAAACTCGGCCAAAAAGCGAGGAGTCGCACTTAATGCCGAAGACACTGCCTCAGCCAAAAGAGGCATCTTGAACCAAAGAGGTGCACACTCTAAAGAAGGTGACCTCGGTCAAAATTTAGCTATGCTAACTGGGATAACTGTCACCTCCAATAAAGATCTCCATGCCGTGCTCTCAAGGGCTTAACGCCGAAGATACAACTTCGGCTTCCCGAATGAGGCATGTGATAGCCAAAGGGCTATGGCCCCCGTAATCTCCTGATCAGCTATCCTGAAACCACCCTCAGTAAGGGCTTAGCCCCGACCTTTGGGGCATACTCACACACTACCCTCGATTAGGGACATGACTAACTTCGGGAAAATGTGTCTTCCACCATCCTTGACAGAGGAAAACATCTCCCAAAGGTGACCCACTCTGCCGAAGGGCCTTCCCCAGTAGCCCTCGGGGAAGATCGTCGCCCGAAGGGGTCTCGTACCCTGAAAGGGTCTCATGGAGATATGACAAAAACGGTTAAGGAGCCTCTGACAAAGAAACCTGGCACAAGCCCCTGCCCTCTGGCCAGAACGGCCTACGGCCAGCTGGAGGTCCCTATCTCTGAAGGTACAGATCAGATCTGACCAAACACGTGTCATGATCTGAATGAGCCGTGTCAAACGGCCTCCTCCCTCCACCTTCCTATAAATACCTGGGAGGGACCTTGGTAAGAAAAGGAGACTTTTTCTTTATTCTCCACTCTCTGCTCTCTACTACTACTCACACAAATACTGACTTGGACATCGGAGGCTCCTCCCCCAGAAACACATTCCAGGGAGTCTCTAACCCTTGTTCTTCAAAGTCTTGCAGACACTTTCACATCGGAAGTCTCTCATTCAGGCCAGCATGTCATACAACGAGGATGCCGCCTGGCATCATGATTGACGTAACAAGTGGATCATACTCAGAGTTGAGTCCTACAAGGATATATGATACAGTTTCATATTCCTTGAAAGGCTGTCCAATAGCAGCCAAGGTGTCAGCAAGACCCTTGATGTACTGAAAATAGTTAGCAACTTTGAGATCTTTTTTCTTCATGGTTGATAATTAGTGCCGTATCTGCATAACACGTGCATTAGATTGTAAGGCAAACAATTTTTCTAGGGTAGTCCATACCTCATATGATATTGTCATATTAATGACATAGGCAAGAATCTCTTTAGAAAGAGATAAAATTATGGCACTCAAGATCATTTGATCTTGTTGGTACAAATTATGGTATGCTAGATTAGGGACAGAACTTTGTGTCGAGCTAGGAGTCTGATCTCCACTACCTAAGGCTAGAGGCCAGGCAGTTGGTGGTAGTGCTACAAGCGTGCCGTCGATGAAACCCATCAGACGTTGTCCACGCAAATAGGGCAGAAACTGAGCTTTCCATATGAGGTAAATGCCACGGGTTAACTTAATGTTGATAAGGTGTCTAAGGTTTAAAAATGGAGTGGGCAAAAGAACAGGCAAGTTGTTGCCTGAGAAAAAGGTGTTCGAGAGGAAAGGAAAAGAGGAATTTTCAGAGTCCATTGTTTCTTCAGATATGTAAGTCTTTGATAGCTTTGATACCATGAAAGACTTAATATTGCCGCACAAACACTGGCTATACTTTACGTATATTTATACAATATTTGTTCATTTATAGTAGGATATAAATACACGTAGAAATTGATGATAAGATAAGATAACTTTTATGCTAAGATACTATTGTCGCTAACAACATAATACCTTCATAAGGCTATATGAACATGCCAATTGTAAAATTGAATGCACAAATGAAAAGTAAATCAACTTTTAATCATTATTAACATCCTTAAACAATAGATAATATTCTATAATTGAAATTAATAATTAATAAACCAACAGAAAAGGATATAATCTTAAGTGTTTGATTATTTCACTCTAGCGGAATGATGACAATCCCACGGCTTTCACCAGCATATGGAATAAAACAAGAAGTAGCATAGAAAGAAAGCAGAATAGGGAATAAGAAATAACAGGAGACTCCTACTTTGCTGACACATTCATAGGCCCAAACGATATTAGCTCTAGCCCAATTCATTTTTCTTTAAATCAAACAGATTAATGTGTTTTTATCACATAAGCCCAACCCATGTCATAGACTAATAACCTTTGCCCCAAAGTTAAATAGAAATTATAGTCCGCCCTCTATCCTTCTATCTTGAGAAACCAGAAGCTCATTCTGGTAAGATTCTAATTGGGTTTGTTTCAATTGAAGTGCTTGATCTTTCTTCCAGAAATGTAATTGTTAATCTCTTCTTCAATAATGGGAACAAAGCAAATTAAAGTCATAATTCTTGTAATGATCATCTTACACATTTATCAACAAAAAGAAATATAGATGCCACAATAAAAATCAAACAAAACACAGATCTAAAAACACGACCACTAGTTCCAACAATGAAGGTAGAGAAAGAAAAATGGAGCAAGTGTCAAGCCTGAGCTCAATGATTGGAAGTAAAAGGGCATGAGCTTGTGATGGTGGACAGGGAAACAAAGCTAGATCTAGAGACACTGCTGAAGGTAGTGGCTTGTTTGCTGGGCACGAGCGATGAGAGCATAGCGTACAAGGCGGTGGTGGGGGACAAAACTACATTTGCACTGTGGAGAATTGATAGGGAAACCTTCTCTGTGGAGAGGAAGAAGGATTTCAAGCTAAACAAGGAAAAGAGATTTCAAATAGGATTTGGTAAGGAATGAGGGTTTTGCTGGAGATATGAGAGATGATGAGAAGCTTGAAGGAAATAGTGCCTATGGAAACAAGAACGGGCTACTATAATTTCGGATTAGGTGAAAGGAGGGGAGGTACAGACGAGTGTGAAAGGGGCAGATTAAGGATAAAAATTAAACCCCACATCTGGTTAATGGGTCCATCACATAACACACATTAATTTGGTTCAATTAAATTGAACCGAACAGAAAATGCCACAAAGATGTAATGGTGAACCGTAGTCCACTGAGGAGATAGAAAGCTTGGCTTATTTGGATTCTAGTAATAAAGGAAAGAATGAGGGAAGGGAAGAGAAAGAAAGAGATAAGTTATTTTCCTCTAATTTGGAGGAGTCAAACAAATGTGTTAAGTGGGGAAGTGGGAGGATAATACCTTTCCCTCCAACTCTATTTCTGTTTATCCAAACAAGAAAGTTAGTTAATGTATAATCCTCCCCCCGCCCCCCTTCCCTTACCTTAGTCCAAACAAACTATATGAGATAATGAAAACAAGAAGTAATTGTAGCAGCCATGGCTAAGTTATGGTGATGAAGAAACGAAATATGTTGTTCTTTAAAAGTATATTCTACCTGTTAAAGAAGGTGGTTTCCTATTTTCTCCCAATAAAAATATTGAGGGAACTTTACAATAACTCCCTCTAATTTGACTTAACCTACATTTTGTGTCTCTTATTTTTTAAGACCTATATTTTGCTCCCTACTTCTACTAGATTGTCAGGCAACAATTTCTGAAAATCCTAATTTAAGTTGTATGATATTCACCTTTCAGTAATTTCAATCTCTCCAATATATTTTTATAGTTAATAAATATTTTAAATTATCAATTTTTTTCTGTAAATGCATTTTCTTCTTTGTAAGTGCAAATTAATATTTTTTTAAATCATTTAACTATGAAAAAATATCAAAGAATTTAAAATTACTGGAACTTAGTTATCAATGAGTTTAAATTCAGAAATTGTCCTAAAAAATATATATAAAAAGTAGGGGTAAAAAAATAAAGGAAGCAAAATGTAGATTAGTCCAAACTTCAGGGGGATTTTTATAATTTTCCCAAATATTGATAGTAAAATTGCACTTCATTTAGAAGCCAACTACAAAATTTAGAATTTAGGTAGCTTAAAACAATGATGGAAGATGTGTACATTAGGGGTGAAAAAAATAAACAAACAGGCTCGAGCTGAATTTAAAGCTCGTTCATGACTCGTTTGAATAATTATCAAGCCAAGTCTGAATGAAATTTAAAACTCAATGTACAATTCAAACAAAGCTTGAATTGTTTATTATTCGGCTCAACTCGGTCTAATTTGATTTTTTTTTAATTTAATCAAACAGCTCGAGCTCGTTCAAATAAAAGCTCATTCAAAGCTTATTTATATTATTTTCAATCAA
This sequence comes from Aquilaria sinensis, assembly GCA_005392925.1. Taxonomy (NCBI): domain Eukaryota; kingdom Viridiplantae; phylum Streptophyta; class Magnoliopsida; order Malvales; family Thymelaeaceae; genus Aquilaria; species Aquilaria sinensis. The sequence continues at coordinate 193,922 of SMDT01001590.1, read as the reverse complement.
AATATGAACAAAATATCAAACTCAATATTTAATTCAAGCCGAACATGATCATCCTATTACTCAGCTCGTTTTCAGCCTTAGTGTACATTGTTAAGTTTTGGGTGGTATATTTGCTATTTTAGCCTGAAATGAGCTCTTGTTCGCCGGTCGCCGGCTCGACACATAACGATAGTGCGAGGAAGCTCCTGCAGAAGCGAAATTCATCACTAAGGTTTGGTAGGTGCAATTCTCGTCTTCAATTAGATTTTTAAAACGCTTGCTTTTTTTTGTGATCTCGCTTGATGGCCCATTAATTTTTTGAAATCTGAAGGAATAGATTTGTGTCTCGGTTATTTATAGGGTTTGCGATTTGTTTACTCCTTTGCCGCTTCACAGCTTTATTCTATGCAAAGAGTTTAGAAGCTATTTGGTGCGATAAGAATCCGTCGTATACCCATCTCGTTTCTCGTTTCTGGGTTTTGTTTTCTCGATTCAAGATCTAAAGTGAATTGGTCTTCTTTGTGCTTGAATCGTTCACGGCAATTACAAAGTTCATCACTGGTGGGCGTATCTCCTTTTTTTTTTTTTTTTTTTCTGGTCTCTGTGTGTGTGTGTGTGTGTGTGTGTGTGTGTTCGTTTTCCGCCTGTGATTTGAACTTTTGGTAGTGATTGAGCATTTATTCTGTGACTGGAAGTCTGGGGATGATGAGCTATTGAACATGGTTCGATGAATGAATTCGGTTGTGATCAATGTGATGCAAACATGATAGTCGTGTTACTCACTCATTCACTCTGAGTTTGGGATAATGGCATGATGAATTTTTAAAGGAATGGTTTCTTTTGTGTCTTATAAGCTTATCTCATGAGAAAATCTGTTATAGGCTGAAGCCTCACTTAGTGACTGTGAAGTTTGTTTTTTTTTTTCTCCCTTCTCAATACCTGACTATGCATTCAACAAGTTGCAGATTGTACACCTACATTTGTCATCTGCTGCCCATAGTCATTGTTGGATTACAACTACAGTTTTCTGTGTTTGATGCCCTGTGATTCTGCATCTGGCCTGGTTTGGGCAGTTTTGTGTTGATTACTTGAGTTAGAATCTGGATATCTTTTACCCATGTATCCATTAATACCATGTTCTCTAGCAACTATGTGCATTCAGGTTTGGCTTTCTGGATGCAGTAACAAAGAAACTAGATAAAGAAGTGTTGCTAGAGAACATGCATTTCTGGAGAGTCATGCATTTTCTTGGGTGAAGAAGTCATTGCTGATGATTCATGTTTGTTGCTTTTGGTTCTTCCCCTAGGTTGGTTGAGCTATGGGAGACTTCTCCATTCAGATTAGCAGCAATCTCATCAACCGTCTCACCGAAGATGAAGAGAAGTCAAAGAGAAAAACAAAGAAAACTAAAACAAAGGTATCACAAGAAAATAAAAGGTCACAGATCAAGAAAGATCAGAAACCGATTTCTGGAGAGTACCAGAAAGGGGAGAATGTTGCTCCTAGATGGCCTGTTCAGCCACCCGTTTTTCTGCCGGTAACTCCACCAACACACTCTATACAGGCAGAGATAGATGCAATTCAATCCACTCTTCGAGAAAGTGAAAAGATTGTGGACAAGTTGCAGAAACATGAGGAGACTATGGTGCAGGAAGTGACACGAAAAGCAAAAGATCTGCATGATAAGGAGTTCAAGATACCTGATCCAAAGCCCATGCCTTGTTTGGCTGAGAGTGATGCTTGGAAGACATGCTACAAGGAGAACCAAAATGATGTCATGAGATGTGCTCCTTTGGCCAAAAATTTTGCTGATTGTGCTCGCAGAGTGAGGCAGCTTGTCAGTTCAGCTGGTAGGTAGACCTCCGTGTTGAACTGTGAGTAATGAGCTTAATTTTGATTGGGTGGAAATAAATCGACAGGACTAACTGGGTGAGCATTGTTTGGTCGGACTTTCTACCCCTGTGGGAGTCTTAAAATGATTCTGATGATCTTCTATTTTTCACTTTCTGTTTCTGGTCTAAATTCGAATGTCTTCGAAACGTAACCTACATACCCAGAAGAGGCAAGGTTACATCTCGTCGTGCTGAGTCTGATGGACACCTATATAGCATTAACACATCCTGAAATCTTGGTGGTTTTGTTTGTGATGTTATTTGCTACCTCAGTGTTTTCTTTTGTTATTCCTTCAGATTAGGTGATTTGGCCATCTTGTTAAGGAGTTGCTAATCGCTATTCGTTCATGTGGGAGGCTTGTCTCCACTTTTGAACTTGATGGCCATCTTAATGTTTCATTTTTTTTAATAATTTCATGGGGTGCGTGGCCATCTGAATTTTCTGTTGAAGCTGAAGGCTTAGAAAAATCGAAGTCAAGGCTTTGGGAGTCAGCTGGGGGCCACCGTTGATGCTGGATGTAGGATTGGAAAAATGTTGAGCCCCTGTCAAATACTTCGAGCTTGAAATTAATTTTTTTGTTATTGAATCAAGCCTAATGAGTCTCAATTCCAAATTTGATCTGCATATTATGTTCGAAACCTTAATGAATCAAACTCTTTTTTGGTGGATTTTGCATATATATACATGTATGGCAAAAGGGGATGACGGGCTAGCCCATCGGACAGTCATCCTGGTTTACAGCCATTACCAGCATCAATAATTATAATACTATTGGAGCTAGGCAGCCCAAGATATTCTAAATGGAGGACTTTACTATCAAATTACTGAAACTTTACAAAGCTAGGGACTGAATTGTTAAAACAAGGAAGTCTCAGGTTAATGGTTGCTAAGAGGGTTGCTTTGTGAAGGAATGAAACATTGAGAGCTGTAACAGTACCCTGCACACACTTGAAATTAATAAGCTTAGTGAATTAAAACAGACTTGAACCACATATACCTAGACTATTTTGGACAGAAACAAAACTAGCCACACACGCAAGCAACTAATTATGTTCTACCTCATCAGACACAAATAGATAAGCAGTAAGTTCAAAGAACTTAGAAAAGGATTACACTAAGACCAAACAAGCACCAATAACATTCCAGATTAATCACAGATTACAAGTCCAGCAAGCAACACACAAATGATACAACAAATACAAATGAGCTCATTCAAGAAGTTTCCTATGTAATTTGGCCAAACAACGAGGTCTAGAAGCCCCATAATTCCTAATCACTTGCTAAACACAATGAAGGTCCTATTGTGCCCTCTAGCAGCACTTGCCTATCTCAATCTAGAGCCTGGAATATAAATTGTTCCTCTAATTCTAATTATATAAGCTAAATTAAAGCTTAAAACACAGGACAACACACAAATACAGGGCATTCTGTGCATCCTTACCTCACAAGCCCTGAGAATCTGTGAACTAAGCCTTGAACCCCAACCTCGCCCTAGCAAGCTTCTTGCCCAAGCAACTCCAATATCCTAGCTAGAATTTGAATTTCCCAACTTGATGCAAACCCTTGATTGCTAGACCAAGAAACGTGCCTAGAATGATTTCAAACTCTAAGTTTCACCTCCAAAAGGCTGATAATAACCCCCCACCCTTAGTTAGCCTATGATTAGAAATAAGAAAAGTAGAGATTTTGAACAGTACTAAGAGATTCTCCCTTAATCTTGCTCAGAAAATAAGTTCCTAAGAACTCATAGTTTTGTGGACAAAGTCTAATAAGAAATATCATTGAAAAATAGTCTACTATCCACACCCTTATAGAGGGGCAGACCAAACAAAAGAATAAACACTAATCTAGTTTAGGTGGGAACCGTAGCTAATTTTGAGTCTCAGACAAAATAGGAAAATTTAGATAACTACAGATCTAATAGATAAAGAAATCCTTAAAAAGCTAGGAAATAATTAATGTTCTTCTTGTAGGAATAGTGTCCTAGTTGGACTAGGATTCCATGTGTAGGACTAAACTCCTAGATGAATTAGGGCAACTGATGGCAGCTTGAATGTCACGAACTTGTGCTGCTGAAGCATGGGATGAATAACTCAAACATAAGCAAAGTTGGCAACTCGTCCATGTTGCTCCTTGATGCTAGGACTTGGCAAGGGTACACCTTTTGGGCTCCTCAAGCACCACAGGTTCATGATGGAACAGATATGCTCCCATAAGGTTCCCTCTTGGATAAGAAGGCATCTTAGACTTAGCAATTTCATAGCTCAGCTTGGGAACTCCCTTTAAGCTCAATCTTGCTCTTAATAGCCTTGAACACACAAGGTGAGTTCTCGGGTGCATGTCATGAGTGACAGAATGGGCTCTTGGACATTTGGCCATAATGAGTATAGAAGCTCAAGTTGTTCATGCTTGGGCATGACTAGGGTAGGGAAGCCATGCTCGGATGTGAGCTCCCCTAACTTGGGTTGTGGCCTACATAGGGTGGTGTTCTTTGGGGTGCTTTCGGATGTTGCATGCCAAGCTCCCAAGGTGGCTAAGGCAAAGGTCTCCTTAGCTCCATGAGTTTCATAGCCACATGTGTTACTAGACTCCAAATAGCAACCACTGAGCTCAGTCCCACACACTTGAGCCTCCTTGGTGTAAAACCTTCAGTGCTTCACATTTTGGAGCTCCTTAGGATCACATCATTACTCTTGATTTCAGTTTCTACTTCTCTTGTTCATTCTTAAGCTTAGTCAACTCTTTGCTAGAGGTTGGGGATGAAAAAATATAAAAATCGGAGTGTTGAACCCATAGATTGCCAGCTCAGGTTTAACATGCATAAGTGGGGTAAAAAACATGCCTTAGTCCCTTATTTCACATGCATGTTCCATTTTAGTCCCTACTCTTTCACCCGATAGCAACTAAATCACCCAGTCCCCTCCATAAAGTTTCTACTTAGGTTTTAAGAAAGCTCCCAAACTTTCATAAAATGACAATTCAGTTACTAAAACGTTAGGTGACCTACATCTACACTAAGTCGAGCCTGCTGTAACAAGTATAATCAACTTGCTAAACCTCCATAATAGTTCACAGACCCTCAAATTTAACTCATCAAACTAAATTAGAAACATCATCCTAATTAACGTAACTAGCACACAATTGTCTTAGCAAAGCACTCTTTCTAGCTTACTTAGCTGCTATAATTACATACATACATACAACATAAACCAATGAATATTTTGGAAAAGAATGACCTATGATGGCTCTTATCATGTAAAGTGAGGTTTTTCTGCCAAATATGGAAAACCTGAATATTTAAGGACTTCCTCTCACCCTAACAATGCCACATCTGTATGGAAAAGCCTTCTTCATGGTAGTAACTTACTATCTCCTCATCTTCACTAGCTGGTAAATGATATGGAGTTTATTAACATATGGAAAGACCATTGGATCTCAGCTTATCCTGTAAAGGTGGTTAAACAATGATGTCAACAACATACCAAATATCCAACTTATAAGGCGAGTTCTTTCTGCCAAATATGGAAATTTTGAATCTTTATGGACTACTTCTCACCCTAACAACCCCACATCTATATGGAGAAGCCATCTTCATGGTAGTGGCCTACTGTCTCCTCATCTTCATTGGTTGGTAAATAATGGGGATTATATTAACATATAAAAATACCATTGGATCTCAACTTATCCTCAAGAGCTGGTTAGACAATTCAACAATATACCAAATATCCAATACAAGTCATGAAAAATTTGCTAATTTCAACCCCAATAGGTTTGAGATGGAATGACTCTTTTATTCAAACTTATTTTTCACATGAGATTGTAGCTACAATTCTTCAAATTTCTATCCTGGAGAGTGATTGAGGAGTTGATCAGCCAAATTGGGTTGAAGCCCCAATAAGTTCTTTTGATTCTAAACATAGTTATACTATTGCACTTCAGTAGAAATACTCTATTGCCAATCCTAACCCAAGCTTAATAATGTTGCACAAATGTTTTCAGAAGCTCTAGATCTCAGACTTACCTCATAAGTTTAAAGTGTTTTTATGGAAGTGTATGCATGATGCACTACAAATAGCTAATTTGGCAAAGAAAGGTGGTTTATCTATTCCTAAGTAATTTGAGATGCTACTTTATCTATTCTTAACAGATCAATCACATCTTTTCCATTCCTGCACTGGTTCCTAAGTAATTTGAGATGCTACTTTATCTATTCCTCATCTAAACTATGATGACAATCTTGTGGATTAGCTAGTGAGTATTCTATGAAAGGAGCTATTGATGACACAATGATAAGGTTGAGCAAAATTTCGGCTATATCCAACATAACTGAATAATTGAAAAAAAATTTGGCTTTCAATTATCACTTTTAAGTAAAATTTCGGTTTTTGGTTAAATTCGGTTCAGTTTTTGGTTTCCTTCTATTGAAATTTGGTTAACTGAAATAACCGAATTTTTATTCCACTCGTATTTATAGTTGAGATTGAAATTGAATTACTAAATATTTAAATTATAGGCATTATACTTTATTTTATTTGTCAATAATGTGTTTGTTCATAAATTTATTTCAGACTTATATTGATTATTTTATTGGTTATGTTGATGTATGCACTATTAAAGTTTGAATTTGACATTTATTGTATCAATAATTATGTTGTACCATTGTTATAACATTTAAATTTTACTTGAGTTTATAATATAATTAGTCTTTTACATAAATTATATTATTTATACAAGAAATTTTAAGCTTTTAATATGATCTTATGATCTATGATCCCGATCTTGCATGAAAAAAAATAATTCTGGGTAAGATCTCAATCCTGACAACCTTGTTAGTGATGATTTTACGATGATAAAACTTCAATGACGATTATGTGATGATTCATGCTAAGCAATGATTCTATGATGATTGTTCAACAACTAAAATCATAGGAAATATTTTTGATTTTAATTAATTAATAAAATTAGTATATTTATATTAATTTTTTGTTTTTTAATTACTAATTTTAGCGTATTTAATTAATCAAATTAGTATATTATATTGATTGTTACTACTAAATTAATTTTCATTGAATAATTAAATATTATTAATATAAATATTGATAATTTACATAAATAATTTTAAAAGAATTATATATGTGATAGATGTTTGTTAAATGATTGTAATGTGTGTTTAGATTGGGATATGTGATGAATATTTGAGATTTGAAATGTATATACATAAAATTCGGTTATTTCGGTTAAAAACCAAATAACTGAAAATTTTTCAGTTTTCAATTATTTTGATTTTCTCTTATATTTCGTTCTATTCGGTTATTAGAATATAAGACCAAAAACCGAATAAATTTGGTTATTCAATTTTGGGTAAAATCAAAATAACTGATTAAACACCCCTACACACTGACATAATAGGCATGTTAGCTATTACTTTGTCGTGTAATCAAATTTCTTGCAATTAAGTGATTTATAAGGTTTTTTTTTTTCATCCATGAAAATGCCTGTATCAAAGGTAAGAGCCTCTTCACCAAACTAACTTGCAGCTATTGCATGCAAGCTTCTTTTCATATCTGTAATACCCTTCCTTTTATGCATTCATAGGGTACCTCTATGTTGTCCTTGACAACAGTAGTGTTTTTTGTGGATGGCGCATAAAGGACACATCTAAATACGGTTTGGCTGTGATGGACCTCAAGCTAGTTACAATTGATCCATTAATCCTTCTATGCCATCTTTGCAAGCTGAGCTTAGTGCAATTAGTATGGCAATCCATTGGGCACCTGATAGACTGCCTTCAAACCCTTCACACTTTGCCGGATAGAGTACCAAACGTGGAGAAGCGCCATTGGCGAATCAATCTCTCCACCTTGTTTCAAGGCGTATTACAGTGCTTGCGACGCCACCTGATCGAGTTGCTCAGCCACACTTATCTTATCCTTTATTCTGAGCACATCAAAAAATAAAACACGACAGAGACATATCTGAGCCTCCATTGATGTAAGCCCCTATTCAATCTTCTCAACTAGAAAAAGCAGACTTTTAACCAACTGCTTTCTGTGTTTAAAGCCGTTAAACGTCATTTCAGATGTACACTTTTCAGAGCATTAAACAGCACCAAGTGTTCCAAAGTTCTTTTACTTTTTATTGCTTAAGCTCAAAAGGAACTCCAGTGATGCCCGGCGGAGCTACTGATTTTTCTGGCATAGCGATGTTCAAGCAGCTAAGCTTTTCGAGGCAATCTCGAAAACATTCTCTGACAATCCATTAGTAGACATTATCATCTCCAGTTGGGCCTGCAAATTGTTCCATGGCTCCATATTTAATACAGTAACAATCACCCAGAGGTGAGAGAAATCCAAACATTCGTGCATGACAAGTACATGATAATTTACCTTTGCAATGTTTTGCCTGCTCTCATCGAAGCGTCTCCACCTCGAAAAAGCTGACACCATACGGGAGGCTACCTGTGACCAATAAATGAATGAAGTTAGAAGATCCGACTGACGTGATCTCACAAATGACCATAATCTGTATGCCTCAACAAACCTGAGGATTTATTTTGTCAAGTTTTACCACAATTTCTCCCAAGAACTTGTACCCTGACCCGTCTTTGGCATGGAAATTCACAGGAGATCCACAGAATCCTCCGATAAGTGAATATACCTATTTCAACAGCATAAACCACAGCCAAGGGAAAATCAAGACAGAACTCAGCCAAACGCAATGGCATTTCTTCCAGAACAGATTAGTTGGAGAGAGAACTCTGGGGTTGATGCTAGGGTAAAAAAGAGAACCACTTGCCTTATTTGGACTATAAAGGTCAAATGCAGGGTGATTCAGAAGCCTCCTGACATTCTTCACATTTCCAGGAATGTTGGACATTGCTTGCAATGCAAACCATTTGTTCACAACCTGGGAAACAAGGGGAGAGAGAAGAGGGGGGGGGGGGGGGGGGGGCGGGGGAAGGAAGCAAAAGTAAAGACACAAAAGTAGGCATGTAGAAGGCTATTTATCAAGAAATGATGCTAACAGCCTGCTTTGCAACAAGCAGCACTTCTTATTCAGTACGGGAGCTCACCAGGAAGTCATGCTGCCACTTGCTGTTGAAATCAGCCAGGATTTCATCACGAGTCTGCCCAGGGTTTTGGTCAATGGCAGCCAAAGCTGCAAACTGTTCAGTCATATTTGTAGCAGATTTATATTCGTGCAGGGCGAGCTCCACAACGTCTGGTTCCCCAAGTGATGCGAGATATGCTATAAAAGAAGTGCACGCAAAATCATTTACAGAAACTTGAGATCAACCTTTCAACGGATATAACAAAGCAACACAAACCAAGTGCAATATTCTTGAGAGAACGCCTGGCCATATTAGAATGGTCAAACACATAATCTTCTGAGCTCCTATTGTTTAGCACCTATCATTTACAAAAGGGGTGAGCTCACCGGTCAAAGAAGCTATTTGAGTATGCCAAAGAATACCAAACTGATTAGCTCATCACATATATAGTAATCAACTAAGGAAGACTTACGGTGCTCATCAATTCTGCTTTCAATTGAGAAGCAAGCTCCTTCCTAATAAATGTCCGGACAGCATGAACTGCATCAGGATCCGCAACCACCATCATGTCCATTATCTCTCCCTCACCAGGAAGAGTTATAGCCTTCGCGACAAATTCCTGAATATATCACATAAAGATAATTTATACAATCAACTTCATTTAACCTTCAAATTTCTACACACATGCTACTGAGTGGACAAGGTACAGAACCCCTATCATACTTTATCCAATGTTGTATCACACAGTATGCTTCTGAGGCCAGCCACAAAGCTTCTATTCAGAGACAATGGTTTGTTCTGTTGGAAATCAGAAACTAAGCTGAGCATCAGTTTTCTTGCCAACACCTGGCCAGCCTCCCAACTGAAACACAAACATGAGAAAAATAGAATCTCAATAATTAGCAACATTTTACCAGCCAGGTTAATAGTATTGGTCATTTGAGACAAATATACCGATTGAACTCATCAGAATCATGTGCCAGGAGGAAAAACAAATCGCTGTCAGAAAGGTCAGTTTCAAGGCGGACAGGAGCACTATAACCTCGCAAAAGAGATGGAATTGGCTGCTCAGGAACATCAGCAAACACAAACTCTTGTTCTTTCTGCACAATACCAACACAACTGGATAATGTCTATACTGATTGTTTCAGCATAAACATGTAACATTAAGCACTTAATATCACTAGAACTTTATCTAAAATTTGTCACATCACAATACCAACACAACTGGATAATGTCTATACAGATATGTTTCAGCATAATCATGTAACATTAAGCACATAACTTTATCTAAACTTTGTCGCATCTTCAAAAATTATCATTTTTTTTTGTTTCTGTCAGCATTTGTTTGTGTTGAGCATTCCTTTCTTATGGCCACACAATTGAAATTTCTTACTGATTGCCATTTTGTGGGAGTTTTAAATCTTTCTATTCTGTAATCATATTTCAAGCTATCAAGATTAAAACAACAATTAAGGCTAAGATTTTACACAGTTTAACACTATTAAAAATGATTTATTCTGCATTTCAAACTAGTTTCATAGTCAATCTCTACCCATCAAGACATAAAAAAGAAAAGAATATAATGATAAAAAATGAAACAAAATATCACTTCTCATACCGAATATGAAAGAGTGTGTTTCTCAAATTTTTCGTTGACAACCTCAGCTATTTGTTGGAAGCAACCATCAATGAACTATAACTTAAGTTAGATCTCAACTACATCACACAGTTGTTGTATAAAATATTAATATTATTATTTTTTCTTGTAAAATAATTTTATTGTATAAGACAATGGGCAGGGGCATGAATATTTGAAAGTGCGTCAGCCAGCAAATTTTGAGTTACAGCTATGAGGAGATTACTGATATAGAGGTAATTGAATTGAGTGATGAGGAAATTGGGGAAGGATGTAGCGAATGGAGATTAAAGCTTGTCGGAACGGTGATCAGGACTGAAGTTTCAACTTATAATATGAGAAAATTTGTTCAATCACAGTGGAAACATGTATTAGTGCAGTGACAAAAATCCAGTCAGGTTGGTTCCTCTTTCGTTTTCATTCCAATGATGATATGATGAAGATACTGGAGGGACAAACGAATTTTGTTTTTGGTAAACCATTGTTGCTTAGGAAGTGGGAAATGGAATGGATATGAAGCTGGAAAGAGAACTTTTTGATGTTACTCCAGTATGGGTTTGGTTGCCAGATCTGAAGCTTCAATACTGGAACCTAAAATCATGAGTAGGATTGTGAGCAAGATAGGGAAGCCTATACTTGTGGGTTCTGCTACTGTGCATAAAACTAGGCCCTCTTATGCTAGAATTCTGGTGGATGTAGCACGAACTGATACTGTTAAGGATCAGGTCCTTTTGAAGAACCCAAATGATGATCATGAAATACAACACGTCATATATGAGTGGTGGCCAAACCAGTGTGGTAAATCCAAGATATGGGGGCGTCATGAGGAGGAATGTAATCCAGGTATGAGGAAACAAAAGGTGACAGAAGGAAAAGGAATACAGGAGGAGCAAGTTAAGGAGATAATGCCTGCTTCCTTGGCAGGTATGGAGATTGCAAAACAGACAAATGTCCCCAGCACCAGTGGCACAAAGGGTGATGAATTCCAAATGGTGCAGTCAAAGGTCAAGTCTGAAGCTGGGTTCAGAAGAAGCCAGGCTTTGGGGCAGAAGAGGCAGGACACAGCTGCAGAGAATAGGTGAAACAGAAGGGGCTAATATTGGTTAATGCTTTGAGAAGCTCCAGGTGGATATGCAGAATGAGTAAATAGACAGGTATGAGGATGAAACTCTTTTCATTCTAACTAGATGATGTGGTGCTGTTGGAATGCTGATGTTATGGAGGTTATATCTTTGCAATAAATGGGACGATTTGGCTGATTTGGGATGCTGATGTTCTGGATGTTAAATGTCTGGAAGCTTCAGATCAAGTGTTGCATAGTGAATTGTGTCATAGAGTTGAGGATTGGACCTGCAAGCGATCTATTGTGTATGCTTCAAATGATGCCAAGGAAAGAAGAATTTTAGGGCAAAATTTGGAGAAATATGCATTGAATGGAGTAGGGCCTTGGATAGTTTCTGGATATTTTAATGAAATTATGTGCCCAGAGGAGAAATATGCTGCTTCTGGGTGATGGGTTGGCAGGCCTCTGGTCTTGTTGATTGCTGTAATATGGTTGGTTTCACTGATATTTGAAGTATTGGGGCATTTTTCACTTGAAGTAGCAATCAGTAATTTGAGGACAGAGTGTATTGTAAACTAGACCATGTGTTAAGTTTCCAAATGTGAAGATCGAGTTTAAACCAAAATGGTGCTCAGACCAGTCTTTTATAGAAATTACAGAATGTGTTATTAGAAGGTGTCATATCAAGTATCTTCAAATGCGGCAGAGGCATCCATCCTACAATCAAATAGTGAGTGAAGTTTGGCAAGCAAACGCGGCTAGTGATAGCTGTGATATCTGGTGAAAGGTTTTGGGGAAGCTTAAAAGATTGAAGGAGTTGAAGAAGCTAAATTTTGGCTGTTAATCTCATATTTCTGGCGGACTTAAACTTAAGGAGCAGGAGCTAGAGCATATCCACCTTCAGTTGAGCAAAAACCTGGGGGAACAATCTTTACTCGTGACATGGCAGCAGACTCGAGCGTTGAGATGAAAGGCTGAGGAAGAGTTCTATGAACAGAAGGCAGCTAGTGATTGGTTGAAACTTGGAGATGATAATACTAAGTTTTTCCACTCCAAAACGAAGGAGAAAAATTCAAAAGCAAGCATCACATGTCTTTATGCCAGGTCAGGAAAAGGATTATCTCTTCAAGATGAAATTAAAGAAGCGTTCCTTGATTTCTTTTATAATATCCTTGGTACTTCCAACCAAAAAATTATTGAGATTAATATATCAACATTGTTGTGAATGGACCCAGGATCTCTGATGATCAGAGGAGATTGCCAGAGAGGGATTTTAAAGAAGAGGAGATAGTGAAGGCCATTAAAGGGATAAATGCTAACAAAGCACCTGGTCCTGATGGATATACTGCTGGTATTTCCAGCATAATTTGGGAGCTAATAGGGTCAAATATATAAATTCTTTGAAACTGGTGATTTACCTTCTGCCCCTACTGCTACTGCTATTCATTTGGTGCCAAAGTATGCTCATGCGTCTTCTGCGAATGATTTCAGACCAATATCCTGCTGTTCTGTTTTTTATAAATTTATTTCCAAAATTCTTGCAAGTAGGCATCAGAAGATTCTTCCTACTGTTGTGCATGAGAGTCAAGGGGCATTTATTAAACAGAGATATATTGCTGATAATATCTTGATTTGTCATGAGCTTGTGAGGGGTTACAATAGGGGAAAAATCAAGCCTAGGATGTGTTTGAAAATTGATTTGAGAAAAGCTTATGATATGTTGGAGTGAAGTTTTCTGGAGAATTTCCTGAATATGCTCGGTTTTCCTGACAACTGGATGAACTAGCTAATGTGTGTTAGATCCCCGTATTTTTCTATTGTGCTTAATGGGACTCTCTGTGGTTACTTTAAAGGAAGAAGGGGGGTGACATAGGGAGATACCCTCTCTCCCCTTTTTTTTTGGTGTTGGCCATGGATTACTTATCTAGGGCCCTGGGAAAGTTATTCGATGAGAAATATAGAGTATACCATCCAAAGTTTAAAAATGTTCAGCTCTCTCACCTCTGTTTAGGGATGATAAAATGATCTTTGCAAAGGGGGATGTTCAATCTGCAAGATCAATTAGGCATTGTCTGGATGTTTTCTCCAGAACAAGCAGCCTTATAATTCCTTATGCTTGATTATGATAAGAATCAAGTTTTTCTCAGGGGGTTGATGATGATGTAGAAAAGGAGATTATGTTGACTCTAAATATGATTAAGGGTATGCTGCCAATTAAGACTTTAGGGGTGCCTTTAGATGACCAGAGGCTGCAAATTAAACACTATAAACCCCTGGTAGAAAAGATTTTGCAAAATTTGAATGGCTGGTCCACAAAATATTTGACTTATGCTGGAAGAGTTCAGCTGATTAAAACAGTTATATTTAGTGTTCAAACTTATTGGTCAGCTATTTTTCCTATTCCAAAAACTGTTTTGGACCACATTGAGCAATGTTGCAGGGCATTTGTTTGGACGGGTTCAATTACAAGAAGGAAACACCAAATTGCTTGGAGAAGGGTATGTGCGCCAAAGCATCAGGGAGTTCTTGGGATATTTAGCCTTTGTGAGTGGAACACTACATCAAATGGAAAAAAGATGTGGAGATTAATGGTAGATAAGGAAAGCTTGTGGGTGAAATGGGTACATGCATATTATATTAAGAGCACTGATATATGGCAGGTAAGTACAGCTAGTGATTCATCAGTGGTTTGGAAGCATATCCTTAAAGTGAGGGCTATTTTTGCTGATTGTATGCATGATCACGCGTGGGAATGTGTGAAAAATGTGAAGTTTCTTATGAAATTAGCATATCTTCATGTAGTGGAAAATTTTGAGACCGCTACATGGTACAGATTGGTGTGGAATTCGGTGCCTAAATTTTCCTTGGTTTACTGGCTTTCTATGTTGAATAAATTGCCTACTTTTGATAGATTGAAGCAGTATATTGAATTGTCTTCAGTGCTCTGTCTTCTATGTTTGGTGAAAAATGAACCTAGGGATCAATTTTTTTTTAAATGTGCCTATTCTCTGCTGGTTTGGAGAGACATTATGTGTAAAATTAAATTAAGGGATGCCCATAAGAAGTGGACTCAGTTATAGGGGTGGATAAATAAGGTGGTGAAAGGAAAGAGTGTTAAATAAAGCTAGAGTGAGAAAAGCTTGTTTTGCTTGTATGGTATACTATATCTGGCAGGAGAGGGATGGAAAAATCCATCACCGTTGCAGAAGGCGTCTGGATGCGATCAGAGGTCTGATTGTTGATGCTATTCAACTTAGAATATGTATAAATATAAATGAGGTGTTTGGTTAGATTGTACTGCACTTGATTTTGCTGTGCAGCACAGGTGTTAGGCTTGCACATTTTCAGTTTATTTTGGTTTTTCCATTTCTCTTATTCAGGCCCCTGATCCTTTTGAGTGTAAGTGCAACTGACCCTTTTTATGCAATGAAATCTGCCCCCATCATGGTGTTTCCCAAAAAAAAAAAAAATAGTAACCACACCCAACCCTAGAGTCTATAGCTTCCTAATTGTAACATTTCTTTTAAGCACATTACTTTAGAACTTTATATGAAACATTATCCTTTATAATACGGACTATAGAAATTCTATGCTGACCTTTGTTACTCTAAGAACAGTAGTGCAGACTGGCTGATCATTTGCAACAGACTGCAGCTTGCCATCACAAAACACAGAGGACAGTGGAATGTCCTTCCCCTTGTAATCCAGCAGGCCAACTGCTACAGGAATGAACATGGGCTCTTTAATTGGCTGTCCTGGGGTTGGGGGGACCTCCTGGCTGCAAAATGTAAGATCATTTCACAATTTTATGGCCAGATTTCAGGCACAAAGAATCACTTTCACAACAAATTTCTGAGTTTAGAGATGCAAACCTGAACTTCAATGAAAACGTATGGGCTTCAGCATTGTAAGCTGAAGAAACTTTTACAAGGGGAGTACCAGCTTGGGAGTACCTGAAAGCTCCAAAAACTAAGCATCAAAGAAACCAGATAGAAGTAAACTGAAGAAGCAATAAATGCATACCAAAGCAAGAAATTAGCAAAATCTGCATCATTTGCATCACGCATGGCAGCAAAAAAGTCTTCACAGGTGACAGCCTGCCCATCATGCCTCCTAAAATAAAGATCCATCCCCTGGAAAACATGAAGTATATAGAATTGATCCAAATTCCAAAGCATCAATTACACATAGAAGTTTCATTTCCTACAGCTATCAGGGCGCAGTTTAAGGGCAGGAGAGGTTCTAAATCTTACTTTCCGGAAACCTTGACTCCCTAAGAGTGTTTTGTACATTCTGACAACCTCAGCTCCCTGAGATGGTGAACCATTGTGTCAGCAAATTAACATGATTGCAACCATATAGAAGCAAGGAGCAAGGTTTTTCTTTTCTTCTTGCTCCTCTTGACGGAGAAGAACTAGAGAAGAGGGAACAAAGCGAGGGGTTGAGTGGAGTTATTTTTGACAGCAACGCAAGTAAGTCAAACCTTCTCATAAACCTGCAACATGAAAAGAAACAAAATGTGACATCAGGATTCTAACAGACAATTCAAAAATTGGTCAATTGAACTAACCCATCATAATAACACTAGCAATACAGAGAGAGAGAGAGAGAGAGAGAGTCATACCGTGACTGCAGTTTGCCAGCAGATCCATGTCAGAGTGACAGAATCACATGAAATATTTTCAAGGACACACAACACAGTAAAATTGAAAGGTTAGAAAATGAAAGAAGTTAAAATAAGATTTCACCAAATGATAAACAGTAAAAAAAAATAGGGGGTACAGCACTTGCCTGTGTAGAAGTTGTCCATCTGCCAAAGTAACAAAGAAGAAAACAGAACTTATCAAAACATGAATTTAAACATTTGCAGCAAAAGAAAAAGGGAAAAGGAGAAGAAGCACTCCTTACCTTGATATAAGAATGAGGTCGAACAGGATGAGCCATTGGACCAGCATCCTGAAATTGTTGGATAAAGTTAGAGAATATAGAAGTATATTCCATTAAGTGCAGCAGTAGGTACATCCATGCCTGAACTCTGAATGATTCAGCACAGCATTAGAAAATCAACCACAGGAAAACAAAAAAGAACTACAAAGAAAACCTGTGGGAACTGATAATTTCGCAGCTTTGAAACATCTCCAATCCGCTTTACAGTGCGGCTTCCCATATCAGAAGAAAACTCCTGTCATCAAGAGAAGACAGGTTCATTTCATAAAGTCCAGGCTATGTGAACAAAACTGAAGAGTTATACCTGATCACGGAAGACAGTAAGGCCTTCCTTTAGGCTCAGCTGGAACCAATCACGGCAGGTGACCCTGAAATTGTTCAACTAATTTAAAACTTATAACCAAACTTGGGGATTCTAGAATGAATGGTTTCAGGTGTCGTAATCAAAGCAATAAAATTTATTTCATCAATATGCTAAATAACCCATCTGCATAAACATAACTCTAAAATTGAAAATTCAGAAGAAATAAATATTCTCTGGTGCCCAACAAAGTTGTTTGCATGAATGCAGTTTTACAAGAAAACTATGAGCAATTTGGGGACAAATGCGAACCTGTTGCCAGTCCAGTTGTGGAAATACTGCAAAATAGAGAAAAAATTCAATGTCAGAGAGACTAATCATAATGACCAAGCAGAACATGAACCTATTTTACAGAGGCTCAACATACCTCATGGCCAATTACGCCTAAAATTGCAGCATAGTCTCCATCTGAGGCAGTTTCTGGTGACGCCAAGACAAGCTTAGAATTGAAGATCTGTGAGGAATAAGCAAGACATGTTGAGGACATTTAGAGGAAAAAAACTGCTCAACTTCCATGATCAAAAAGGCCAATTTGCGTACATTCAAACTCTTATTCTCCATTGCTCCCCTGAAAATAAATCAAAACAAGATAACATTGATAAATCCGGTAGTATATACCTCTAGAATGATCTGAGGATAATCGGAAAAGATAGCATATGTCCAGCATCCACCACTTAGTTAAAAATCAAAACAAAATATATCTTTTTGAAGGCATAAATTACTGCTTACATGTTGAAATCAGGAACAGCAACAATATTGAAGAGGTCCAGGTCATACTCTAAACCAAAAACCTGCAAGTTTTATGTAGTATTTTAGAACTTAAACTTGCAAAAACATTGAAATAAAAACCAGAAAATGATAAATAAAAAAAAAGGCCGTCACGTACATCTTCATCCCACTTCATGGCAGCTTTAAGTGAGTACATAGCATGTGCAGTCTTTGGTACATCTTCAGGTGGTGTCCAGATCCTCAGAGATACTTTACGACCAGAGTGAGTAATAAATACATCATCTCTGCTCTGCAATTTTCCAGCAACTAAAGCAAACAAGTAGCAAGGTTTCTTGAATGGATCTTCCCACAGTGCATAATGCCTGCCACCCTGAAATGCAGTTAAGATAATATTAAGTGACAGCATTATTGAGGATAATCAAAATGTAGCAAGGTTATTGATGCTAACCTCAAGATCTCCCTGCTCGATGAGGTTTCCATTAGACAGCAAGACAGGGTACATTGACTTGTCAGCTTCAATTCGGCATGTGTATTTTGCCATGATATCAGGACGATCCTATTAACACGTTAAACAAATCAAGCAGCATTCAGATTGATGTGTAGCAACAAGAAAAGAGATATTGTGTTTCCGTTTCACTTTATCTACCTGGTAAAATGTGATCTTCCGGAAACCCTCTGCTTCACATTGTGTACAGAAATTCCTAGATGACTTGTAAAGCCCCTATAGAAGAGGTTTTATATCAACAATGTCTTGAAAAACAAGCCAGAAAAAAAAATGATACATGCAAGCAAAAGTAATTATTCCAAAAAATAGAAAACTTTGGACCTCCAATGATGTGTTCTTCTGAGGGTATATTTCATTGTCAATTTCCAAGGTAAATGTACCACTTGGCAGTGATGGAATAGTCAAATGGCGTGTGCCTAGATGATACCCTCCATCCTAATACACAATTCATTCAAGAGAAAATTAGATGTACAAGCTTCAACTCCCCTATTAGAAAATTCCTTCTGGTGCCCAGTTCAACATAACACAATTTGATGTCTATTTAAGAAATTGTGATCCCGTCACATACCTTCAGCTGCTTACCATTGATCTTTATCGTAAGTAACTTCATATCTCTCCCATCCAAGACCAACGGAGAAGAAGAATCTGGTTGCAAAGTTAAAGAGTGTGGTTACAAAAAGAGAACATCTGACAAGTCCAACTGTAATGATGGCAAGCCACAACCTAATTATCATGGTAACATCCACCAATACCAAAGGACAAAATGTATGCTACCTCCAACTCTTGGGAAAACAGTAATCTTTGAGCTAACAATAGTTCTTTCTTCACCTAATGAAAATTTCAAATCCACCTGAAGAGGAAGTTACACTACGTTAGTACATGAAACCAAAGCATGTGCCAATGTATATATATTCAGAATCCAGGAGGGATTGCATGCACACCGTATCAAAGTAATAATCTGGTTGCTGGTAATCCTTCAGGAAAATCTCTTTCGGTGCATCCATTTTGGATTCTTCCACTTCCTTGGGTAAAGTTTCTGTTGCAACTGAACAAAGCAGCCTCCTAGTACCTAAGTTACTGATTTTCTGAGCTCTCTGAAACAATGTGGATCCATCAACAGTACAATAAAACATAACAAACTGGAAATAATTGTCACCTTATACAGATACTTACATGCAAGGAGGCACATGTAAACCGGTAACTCCTTTGGCAGGAAACCTTGGTTGTAGTATCAAAAAAATATATACGAAAAGCGTAAATACCCAATTGATTTCATTCTATTACAAAGAAGCAAGAAAAATGCAGACCTGAGAGGCAGTATAACACCTGAACCGTGATAAAGTTTTCGCTCGACTCTGACAAAGAAACGTCGGAAGAGAAGAGTTATACACTAGGACACTGGTAAACAAGCACGGCTATCACAAATAGATTCATCTCAAAATAAGAACAAAAGAGAAATGGGATCAGATAATCACAGGAGCAGAGGAGACCAAACCCAAAAGACTTGTTCTTGCTAAACACGAGCTTTTGCAAGGAAGAATGAAGCGAGCCATTGGTACTAACAAACGCAAAGGATTTAAACGACAATAAAACTCGAAGCTTTCTTGTTTGATAAATGGATAAAAACCCAGATGCCGAAACTCGAAAAGAAACTCAGAACCCAGATTCAGAAAATTATAGAAGAGAACACCAAAGCTCTGAAACAGAGCGGTAACAGAGCTTTATAAACGATATACAAACGGATAATTCAGAATAAAGGGCAAGGAAAATCCAACATCAATCAATTTGTTATGAAAAAATAGATATACTTAAAGCCGAGCCATCTTCATTCCCCGGAGAAGATTCATATCGACCCAAGAACCTAAGACTCGAATAGAGTAGCAGGATATCGATCACCGTGTTATACCGGACCTTAGATCAGATGAAGAGAAATCAGATGATTTCACTCTCAAGTTCACACGCCACTGCATAGTAGATAGACAGAACAAAATAAGTTAGCCCCGACAGGGGAGATATTTATTTTCAATATATGGGCCCATAACTAGAGGCGAAATAAAACTGCCCCTCAAATAGTACAAATTTTAACGATTAAACCCCTAAAGTTTCAACCAATGCAATATTGCCTGGACCACATCACCCCGTCAAGTGAACTGAATTACAGAAACTTTTGAGCCGCTAATTTCTGAACGTGAAACCTGAAATGTGAGCATGTTTCATTATGTGTGCTGTTTATGATGCTAAAGTTGCATATTTGATATAGTTCTTGTATATTCAATGATATTATTCGTACCAACTTATACTCCACTTGATACTCAAAATAGTTGAGTAGGATGTCTGAGACCCCTAGGGACAAGCTAGCCTTCAAGCAAAGACAATGTTAGAGGAATCCCAGGAAAACCCCTATAATACTTAAGTTAATAGTGGTTTGAGAGTGGAGAGAGCATAGACAAAGCTATAAGCGTAATGTAATTCGTACCACTTGGTCTCAAGGCTTTATATAAGGATATCTTCTTGGTGTTCATGAGGGAAAGTTTTCCTTTATGAGGGAAATTTTTCCCCTCATTCAGTGATCATCCCTGTGGTTTCAAGGATCCTTCCTTATCTTAGTCCCTAGCTTCCAACAGTTAACTTGTAAGATAACTAATCAGCAAGCATTTGGTCCTAAGCCCATTTGGGTATTAATAGTAATACCCAAATGGGCTGTTGGGCCATTAAGGGGTACAATCCACTCCAGATGAACTAAAGAGGCCTTGCTAGATCTAGATAAAGACTAAGCCTGAGGCCAATGGCTAGACAGCCTACATGAAGCGTGCTTTGTGAGAAGAAAGGTTAATGGATTGATTGTAAACTAGAGAGGAACTTTATGGAAGATCTTCATGATCATGTAGTTGATCACGCCCCCTCCACGACCGTGACATCATAGGGCCTATATAAGGCAGCCTTGTGAAAGACACCAAGTACATCTAACACCTTATGTCGTGGCCTAAACTGCCCCTGGCCCATTTGGGCCCGATTACTTAAAACATGTAGTGGAAGTTTTCATTATACAGAAGGGGCTTTTAAAACTCATTAAGACTTATGGGCACGAACCCCAGGATACTTACCGGTACTAGCTCGTTAAGTTCTTTAATTAAGGTTAATTGAAGTACTCTCAGAAACAAGATAGCACCTATGTGGATTTCATGTGTTCATTTTCATAGTCTTTACCAAGCTTAGCTAAGAATATGCATAGCAACCAAAACACCAACTTAAGTTTGAAAACTTATTTTCATGCATATGCTTTGCATGCTTATGTGTTTTGGTGTTCACTAGTACACATAATCACTTAATACCTTTAGATGCAACGAATGCTGAGGCATGCATTAATTCACATACGTGCACTTAAATTCCTTATTAGCCAAACTTTACACAAGCATCCAATTTCATGTTTTTCTAAGTTTACTTGCATGTTCTTTACAAAGTGCGCATACATAGCCAAACATATTATGCTTTCAACATAGACTTGGGCTTATGGGCCTTTTAGTACTTAACATGCATATGGCCCAAAATTAACCAAGAACATATTCAAATTTTTCAAGTTCTTATTTAAGCCCAAAACATACATTTAAGCCCAATTTCAACATGCTTCAAGTTTCATGAAAACATAAGCCATAAATTCATGCATGGGCCTTGATAAGTCCACCAAGCAATAAAAACACCAAAAAATGTCCAAGTCCATAATACAAGCCCAAAACCAAGTTTGGCCGAATTTTAGCTAAGTCCATAATCTGGTCACTAAACTTAGACTAACAAAATACATGCTTAAAAGCAAGCCATAAATCATAGTACCATGGAACACTAATTATCCACCTTAAGACGTTGTTCTCACAAATTCTAAACTTGTAGTCCTTCACACAAAGTCCACACTTATCTTAAAATACTTAGAATACTTAGTATAATTGAGCAATATCATACACATACCCAACCTTTATACCACAAAAAGAGTACTCAAGACTCTTAGCTCAATCTTTCAAGCACACTTTTACCTACAAAAGTAGAGTAGGGCGGGTGAATTATAAAACTCAATAAGGATTCCGTATAGCTTCCAAATCCTAACATATGGCCTTTAAGGCCTAACATATGCCAAGAATGTAATGGCAATAATTATTCCAAAATTCCTGCAAAGAAAACATAAAGACAAATAAAACACAAAGATACATGTATATACAATTATAATCAAAATCGGGGGTTAGCATGCACAACAATTTCATAGAAGCACGCAAACACACGCCACTTAACACTTTGTTTATGGAAGGGCAGTAAGCATCCCTAAATTTTTATTTCATTAATTTTACATACTTTTCATTTTCAGAGATCTCTCTTCGCATAGGAATTTAAGGTGGCTTACTTAAATTCTAACCCTTAATGCTTGCTTAACTTAGCCCATGAGCGAAATGGAATTACTAAAGCAATAATTTAACTTAAGCCCTCTTAGCACACTTAGGATCACATGGTTCTTTGACTATCACCTAGGTGCCCAAATACTCAAAAGAGTATAGGAATCCTTACCCAATACCGAAAGCTCTTTAGGAGCTTGTTCTTCTTCGATTTCCTCACTTGTTGACTCTAGAAATGATTTTCTAGCATAAGAACCAAAATGGCCGAATCTTATTAGTAACCATAAAATACCAAGAACACTTGGTAATTAATTCAAAGAATGTAAAATACCAAGAACACTTGGTGCATACTTATGGAACCTCAACTAGGAGGTGAGACTGACTTTATGTGCTTGATGTTCTTCAAGTTTCTTCTTGATTTTCTTCCTCCCAATGAGCTTAGAAGCTCATGTATACAAAGAGCTCCTTGAGAAGAGCTCAAACCCACCAAGAATGAAGATGGCCGAAAGTTTCCTTCTTGGATTTCTTTGAATCCTTTACTTGATTCTTGTTCCTTATGGCTTTAGAGCATGAATTCTACCAAGAATACTTGGTTTTAATTTGAAGAAAAGCATGATCTTGATATGGCAGAATGTTTAGAGGAAGAAGAGAGTTGGAAAAGCTTATGAAATAGTAAGAACTTGTATGGCCAAAAATGAGAGAGAAGGAAAGAAGAGTTGAAAGTGTTTGTGTTGTTTGGAAGTGAAAGAGTGTAAAATGAGTGAGAGAATGAAATGAATTGTTTTAGGAGTGTTTTGGGCATGTGATGGCTGGCCGTATGGAGGGGGAGTGAGAGAAAATCATGTGATTCACATGGAGACAAAGTGGGAGACAAATTGGAGACAAATTGGAAGAGTTGGGTGAATTTGTCAAAAGTGGGAGACAAGTAGGTGTAGAAAAGAATCCTAAGTGATGACTTTGATGGAGGTGGATTAAAATAATGGGGAAATGGAGAGAGGTGGCAGCCATGGCATCCAATGCCTTTAAAATTGGCTAATCCCCCCTTAATCTCTCAATTTTTCCCATTTGGGCAATTAAGCCCAACCACCAAAAGTCCCCTTTGTTCAATTAAGTCCCTCACTTTAAATTTTCACCACTAATTCTCTTGGCCTAAGCCAAGCTTATTTTCAAGAATGTTCATCACTCATTTATGCCCATGCCATACTTAATTCAATGTCTCCTCAAATTAATTGAGCTAAATTCCCAAATTAGGAAAATTCTTTGGCTCCCAATCCACTTACCCCGGGACCTAATCAGTTTGGATTGTCCGGCCATTAAACCTTGCCCCCTATAGCTTCTTCCCTTTAATGTCCCTTTTTTAACTTAAGCATTGGATGGACTTCTTTGGGAAAACACCTTTTGGGGCCTTTAACCTTGTCTTTGGTTGCAAAAAATTAGACACAAAGCTTATCTCTAAGTGCCTTAAGCATCCCACTCGATCATTCAATCCAAAGAATGGTGGAGACTAGAAGATCTCGCTTACTTAATAAAACTGGCCAAAAGGATGACAGGGCAGAGGTCTCTATGAAAGACCCTTTAGGTGATCCTCTGAGAGACCCACCAAGGGATCCAAATGTCCAAGCAGGACAAGGGACAGAGCTGCTCCCTCTACCACACGACCCAACACGGGGAAGGCCTTGACCACTTTGCTAAATGACCAATTCAACGCCTTAAAGTACTCTCTACTGGAGGAGATGCATGAGTAATTACAATAGCAGATTCACAAGGGTTTCCCTAGAGCATTAGAGGAAAAAGTGGCATGCCAACAGAGGCAAGCAGGAAGGCAACTCCTCTACCTAAAGATGTAGTGGACCCACCAGAAGAGTAGTGAGAAGGGAAAGCACACAAAGAACTAGAAGTCCAGTAACATCAATATGGTCCTTAGGAGGCTAGATGATATAGAAGAACGGCTAAAGCATGAGTGCTCGAGGAAAGGACAACTAGCGCTAAATGAACCTCGTGGATATCAGCTACATGTGCTTCCAGCTATTTACATATGAAAATTTTAATGCACCAATCCTTAGTGGGTTCTAAATGCGCAAATTGAACTCATACAATGGGCTAGTTGACCTTGTAAATCACCTTTAGAGGTATTACACTACCATGAATTTAAAAAGGCCTACTAATGCTATTATGTGCAAGGCATTAAACTTTACACACTCCAGGGTAGCCTCATTTGATGAGTTGCCCTAAGAGTCTTTATGGCAATTTATGGAAAGCCAACCCTTAATGAAGATAGTGAACTAGCTCTTAGATGTCAGATAAGAGAAGGAACAAGCTCTTGCAAGACTACCTATAGAGATTTAGCTTAGAGGCCCTATAAATTTATGAACTCACCTAGACATAAAGCTGTTGGCACTAACTAATGGCATTTTCCCGAATTCACACTTCTCTTTGGCCATCCAAAATAATCTTACTCAAAGCTTGGAAAAGTTTTATAATTAGGCTTACCGATATATCTAAGCAGAGGATACCAACAACCATGTGCAAGCGGTAAGTATAGGTATCATCCCAAAAGAAAGTTATTGAATCCAAGTGAACACCAAGTACTCATTCAAACATCTCATTCTATAATCTAAGGTGGATTAAAACCTAACCCCTATTGTACACCTAATGTGTTGAGTGAATACTCTTATTTCTCTCTAACCCACTATGCTTCACTCCCTGTTTATACCTTTACTCCCTCTATCTTGAGCTTAAATTATAGATTGTGTGATGGTGATCAATCAACACGCAAAAATTAAGCACAAGAATGGGCAACATAAGAGATGAAACATCCATGAAATACCTCAAGTTAACATAAAAACAACAAGAGTCAAAAGCTACATCCTAGAAAGATAAAGGCATATACTCAATATTCAAACTAGAAACAAATATCATGCTAGAATCCATAAATACATAACCAAATACAAAGAAAAAGGAAAAAAAAAAACCAAGAAACTCTTTTGAAGCTCTAGTCTCCTAGCCCTCGAAGATGCCCTCAAACTCTAAGCTTTTTTTTTTAAACTTCTCTCCAATCATGGCTAAAAAAAATGATAGAAGATGAAACACCTAGAACTAGAGAAAATGAAAGTTGTTTCTTTTCCATCCCCAAAACCCTTTTCTAAGAAGTTGCTCCTTGTCATTTTCTCCAAGGTTTTTATTTTTTAAGCATTCACCAATGAAGTAGGAGTTAGGGGGAAGTTGGCCTCACTTGAAGATAAGCTCAAACTTTTGCTCCAAATCCCACCAAATGGTCCTTCCCTTTCTTGCCTAGGTAGTGTGAACGCATAGCTAGAGTGGTGCATTCACATCACAAGTTTTTTGTCAATGTTGGAATTGGTGCAAATGGATAACCTATATGGTGTATTCGCATCGTAGGCTACTCTGTTCCTCTTTGCTGCGATACGAGTGCACAAAGGGGTTGGTGAGTTTGCATCACACCTGGCCTTTGGTGTGCATTTTTCATTTTTTTTCCTTATGCCCTTCAATGTTTTCCCCTTTGCTAATTAAGTCTTTCAACTTTCATTTTCATCTTTTTTGGCCCCTCAAATGCATGGAATACCTACAAAATGTAAATGTATATACTAAGAACTAGCAAAACGAGATTAACCTGAGCACAAATGAAAGTGAAAATTTAGATAAATCAAACACTTAAGACCATAATGAGGAGAAAAAAGTATGGAAAAGCTAAGTGAGCAAGTAATCGAGGGCTAACAATAAAAAAAGGGCACTTAGCCTTATGTATACACCCCTATAGGACACCCAGGCAAACATCCTCTATGCACTAAAGTAGAGAAATAAGGTGATCAAGTGGCCCCGCCCTATCAGTACATGATTCCTGAAGGACAAAAAAAAAGAATTGCAGATATCACAAAGATTACAGCCATAACAACGAAGCTTGTAGGTAACTCAAGTCATTCTTGGAGGAGTTAGTCATGGATTGTAAACTAAGTGTGTTTGTCCGAGTCCCATCTCTTAACAGGCGGGGGGCCTAGGAACCCTAACGAGAGAATTAGGACAATGACCAAAAGAGAAAACGCCACAGAGACAATCCCCAAAAGCACGAGACTGGAAACATGATGGACCCGTTGAGGTTATCAAAATAATGGACCACCAGCATGTCACAAATAGGATGGGAAAAGTCAGGGTGTCCTGACAGCAGATGTGATATCGACCCTTAAAGGTCTTCCTACAAAGGTATGTAAGCTTTTAAGATTATTGCATTTGCCCATGTGTATGCTTTCTTTACGCCCCTTGGTAGGAAA
The DNA here is from genome assembly GCA_005392925.1 of Aquilaria sinensis. NCBI lineage: Eukaryota > Viridiplantae > Streptophyta > Magnoliopsida > Malvales > Thymelaeaceae > Aquilaria > Aquilaria sinensis. The sequence goes on along the minus strand of SMDT01001590.1, from coordinate 167,093 downwards.
CCTAGAAAAAAAAGCAAATTAATGGACTCTTAGAATGGGCAAAAAACCTATTAACCTTTATTGTAACTGAAAGGAGGGTGGGTATTCCTAGTGGTATACAACACTAAATTGAAAGGCACAATTAAGGTGGTATCAAGTTGTGAACAAGGGATGCTGCTCTTTGACAAGAGTCATCTGTAATGTTTCAGGAGCCAAATAAGCATAGCGGAATATAACCGAAACCCTCCAAGATCCAAGTGAAATAGGGGAACCCATGTGTTTGAAATTTTTCATACATAATTTGGTTGATATTTTTCACCTAATTGTTGAGTCGAATCACAAAAACCTAAATAGTTAACGTGTTCAAGCTCTCTACGATATCCACATGAGCCTCTTAGAATCACCACGCCTCCACCACGTCCTGGTAGATGTGTTTCTTTCGCACCTGCAGTGCTAGCTTGCATCCTCCAAGGAATGGCAAAAGAATAGTGCGGTTGGAACTTTTGGGAGGCTAGGGCAAAAAATACGAATTTCTCATTATATAATGTATTTATAGTGAGACTCAACTTCCAAGCCTAATGGGTTTCAAAGCCTTAATCCAATTAAGTTTAATTTTGGGCTTAATAATAGCTTAACTTTTTGGCTAATTATTAATAAAAAATTATCATAAAACCGTAACTCAAATAAATTAGCTCATGCACTCAAATGATCCAAATAGGCTTTATGTGTGCGACTTAATAGGCTCTTACCATGTTGGTAATGATCATAAGCCATGAGCGATGTCTAGCAACAAATCATTGTTACTCAAGTGACAAGATTGTCGGTGATTCAACAAAATCTTTATGATTATTATCCATATATGTCATTGTCCCTTTGTCCAAGATATCAAGACTAAGCATGAGACATGAAATGTATCACTCTCGTATAGCCTAATATTTGGTTTCTTGATTATTGAGTAGACTAACTTAAACTAATGGCATTGATATTGTATATCAATTCATCTGAGTATAGTCATGCATTTTCTTAGTCTTACTTTATCAAATGGCTAAAAGATATCACTCTCATTACATAGGAAGGATAAATCTCATCTTGATCATACAAAACTTTTCGCATGATATGTGACATACCCAATGACCTCATTCAAGTTCACTCAGTTACGAATAACAAAGGGAAGTATCAAAGTATGTAACTCACATGTAGGGAACTTTGATGACCTTAGGTCAAAGGGCTACATATAACACGATCACTATAAGAATCACTTATGACACTCATATAACAGTCCATATAGTGTTTTCATGGTGGCTCGGTCTAGTATACAGGTTCTTCAACTTGTATTCATATGTAGACTACATATCTCATATTAGTCTCCATATATGTTAATCGTTATGTATTATTGTAACTCACTCCACAATAATATTAAACCAGGGACATTTAAGAATATCATTGTTCTAAGGTTAAAATTATATTTATTACATTACGTAGAAACAAAACAACAAACATAATTACTGGATTAATGCTTTAATAAAATATTATGACTCAATGTGCAAAAATATATTCATCTCATGATTGGCTTTTGGGCACAACACTAACATCATCTATGTCACTCTATCCTTCAAACTACCACCAGTAGACAAATGGGAAGCTATCTTCACGACCTCGCCCTTCAAGTTATTATTAGTAAGCTTGTTTATAACCCAATACTCTTTGATGAGGAATGAATGGAGAAATACTTGCACGCCCCAAGGATTTAATCACCCTCACCAAATGGCACTGTTGGCTATGGGAACCCATGAAGAGTGACCTCTGAAGGCTAACCAGCAGTAAAAGGGGGCACATAGGGCCAAGAAAATAAGATAACACCCCTTACATAAAATAGAATTAATCTATGATTAACCAGATTCTTGATCCTTGATAAATGGAGTTTTGACTCTTGATTTAGATTAATAGTTAAAATGTTGCACTAATTCACAGGTCCAGGCCCAGAGGGTAGAGGAAGAACCCTCACCCAAGAATGATACAAACATGCTTGGAAGACTAGTGAATGCCTTACGCGATGGCCTCCCACAGTCCAGAGATAGTTTGGAGATAGGCTAAGGAACGTCCACCTAAGGACCTAGAAAGTAGGATCAAAGTGCTAGAGAGGATAAACTTGGTAGTTGCGAAAATAAGATTTGAAATGAAGTGCCCTTAGTTAGTTAGGAAGGATCCTACATAGCCCTTAGAGAGATGGGTAAATGTTATTCCTCCCATGAAGCACCAAGTTGTAAATGTATTTAAATGAGGGAAAATGCACATTTGTAGTTAACTCCCAACAAATAATGTGACATTGAAAAGTTCTACCCTCCAAATTTTTTGCTAGCTTTAGTTTCAAAATGCCTGGTTAGTAGCCTTAGCCTTAAGTTTCGGTTTAATGGGCCCCAATTATGTCCTCCTAGGAAGTTAGGGCTTTATAGAAATCTCATCATGATGGATTTAGGCCATGGATATTGTGGAGGCATCTCCTTCCTAGATGAATGCAAGAACTCATATAACCCCCAAGGTTGTTAAGATCGGGATCCTACCAAGAATCGTTTTTTGCTGTGCAAGATCGGGATCGTAAAATCGGATCGTAGATCGTAAGATCCTACAAAAAACTTAAAATTTCTTGTCTAAATAATATAGTTTATGTAAAAGACCAATCATATTAAAAACTCAAGTAAAATTTTAGTGTCATAGTAATGGTAAAACCTAATTATTAATACAATACAAGCAAACTTCAAACTTTAATATAGTATACATCAACATAATCAATAAAATAATTAATACAAGTCTGAAAAAATTCATGAACAAACACATTATTGACAAATAAAAAAGAGTACAATATCCATAATTTAAATATCAATAATTGACTTCTAATAAATTTAAAATGTATAATGATTTTTTTACAGTATGTAAATAATTTAAAATTAATAATTTTTTTTCTTGATGAAATAAGTTCAACTTACAGATAGGAAAAACTGATAATTTGAATATCCATTGATTGTAAAAAATATTATTATTATTATTACATTATACACACATACACACACACACACACACATACACACATATATATATATATATATATATATATATTATATATATATATATATATATTATATATAAGTAATAGTTACTAAATAATTTAAATTATGCTTTAAAAAGTTTTTATTAGACAGCTACCTTAAGTTAACAAATTTCATCAAATTGGGGATTAAAATGAAATGTTTTTAATGAATTTAGAACCAAAATAGGATGTTTTTAATAGGTTTAGGATTTAAAGAGAACATTTAATAAACTAGAGATGAAAACAGAATGAAAATCAAATGTTAGGGACCATCCATGTAATTTACCCCCAATAAAAATCAATAACCGGGTAGAATCGATACGATTTTTCGATCCTACGATCCTAGTCGCAATCCTACTACGATCCTACCATGCCTTCGATCCTAGAACGTTTTGACAAGGTTTTTTATGTTAAGATCGTACGATCCTACAATCAGGATCGCGATTTTAACAACCTTGATAACCCCACATTCACTGCAAAAATGAGGGTAAAAGGTACAACCTTATAAGAAATACATAGTTCAATAAATTACATGCTAAATTTTTTAGGAAACTTGTGTTTGCCTTAATAAAGAAGGATCTTACTACAAGATCTATGAATAAAATTTATAGGTTACAAAACTAGGCAACATAGCATCCTATAGAGGAGGAGGCAAAGCCTCTAGAGAGAGAGCATTGAGACCACCATATTTGATGCATTCCTAGGCTAGTGGACCAAGTCTCCCCTCGTGGTACCAAGACCCCAATTGGCAGGAGCTTCATAAAAAGCATTTAGGCTAGATAGGTCTAACCCTATTTGGGCTTTCTCCACTTGGTAATGGAATTAAGTGAAGCCGTTAAAGAATTCCCAAATCAACTTCCTCTTGGCCTCTTTCTTAGCCCATCCTACCTCTACCCAAAGTTGCCTATTCTTAGTTTCCAGCTCTTTAACCTTTTTTTGAAGCTCTTTTAAGGTAGGAGTAGAGGTAGGAAATGACTTTTCTATGGCCTAAAGCTTTCCTTCTAGCACCTTATTCTCTTTCTCCTGGGTGTCCACCTTCATGGCCAACCTCTCATTCTAGCCTAGGACCCATTTCTGCTCCTTAGCCAATGTGTAGGTAGTCTTTTCCAAGGCCTCCACTCTAGTAGCCATCCCATTCAACATGATGGTGGCTTGACCAAAGAATCTAGGTTAGTAAAGCATTATAGGAGATAAATAAGGAAGATAAAAACAAACTATGGTTACTTATAAAATAGTTGAACCCCACGTCTCAAGCTTAGAAATGCAGAAATCTAGTGCTTTTCAAGTAAAGAATGGTCCCATGAGAGGGTGAACCCCCCAACATCCTCTATAGTGTGGAGTCAATGTCGAGAGCAGACTTATCTTTTGCTCACCAAGAAATAAAGGTTATATGGCAGACCCACATGCATTTGAAAGAAAGCATCATGTAACCCTCAGTGTTTCACCTTAAAGACCTTCGACTATAAGCAATTTGGGAAGTCAGGGATCTTTCAAGAACCCTTTGACTAAGCCTCAGATTCTTCGAGTTGAGGGTAGTTCCCATATACCTTGAGTCTCAACCATAAGGGAGGTCCCTAAAGTAGTATTGGACACCTATGGCATAGAGGGGGCAGCCTCAATACCCCTAGTAAAACTTGAAAAAGGCAAACAATGGGCAACCAAGAAACATAAACCTACATGAAAAGGCCTCAGGTCTTAGGTCTAAATAAAGAGTGGATAGATTAATTGAAGGGACCCTAGAAGAGGAAATTGATTGAATAGGGACTGTTGTTAAAGCACCCCAATGCTTGGCATGAGGAGGCTCCTTTATCTCTTTAACCACCATCCCAAGAAAAAGGCCCAAATTGCCTTTGGCATTTCCCTTGGGAGAATGACATCTCTTCTTTTATAGCAGTGGGCTTCAGGGGAACTTGACCAACCTCCAAGGCATTAAGAATGCTCTTAGCCACTAGAAAGCCTCTACCATAGTGTCACAATTCTTTATGGCTTTGTAGGTGTAGCAAAAAAACCCTAAATGGAAACAAGTGATCACGTTAGCATAAAGGATTACCAAGGTGGACAAAAAAACACTTCTTACATGAGATAAAACTTATTATTCTAAATTTTGCTAATAAATAGATAATGTAAAAACTCCCCTTTTATGCCAGAAGCCCAGGAAGTTGGATTAAGCTTCCTCATATATGGTTGGCTAATCTTATAGACTTTCAGAGTGATCTTGTTCAAACACTACTAGGGGAATGAAAATAACCTTCCTATCATCCTATCTTTCACCACTTCTAGAAGGTACAAAATGATCTTTAAGGTGGCTGCAAAGGCTTCAGACATAGCATCTAAGCAAGGAGACTTGATCACCTTGTGAATAGGATTATCAACCCACACACATGAAAAGTCCCAATTCTTTTCCATTGGAAGAACCTCTTCTTCCTCGTTCTAAATCTTCATGGTAGTGGTAAAAAGGAAGGAAAAATTGTGACCAAATATGTTGGATCGCATATTGGAAAAGCAATAGAAGGCCTCTATCAAAGTTAAAGAATAAAAGAAAAAGAGAGACTCTGGGAAGTACTCAGCTTTTATAGTATACATATGCCACAAAGAAGGCATTGATATGTAGGAAGCAGTTGGGGGATAGTTAGGATAAAGAGTCTGAAAATGGTTGCACAATTAAGACAAAACGGGGTAGATGGGAAAAATGAAATACCACTTTAGCCTGATCAGCATATATGGTCATTTGCCATTTTCCCCGGTAGATGAGCCCTCTCATTTTCTTCTAGGATGGAGACCTCCAAAGAAAAAGGAAGGCAATGTTTATTTTGAAGCCCAAACATGGAACTTAGAGACTTCCCTATAATAGAGGGGGCATAACCCAACAGGACTATCCCTTGGAGCAGTGGCAAAGGATTTTCTCTTAACACCAAAAATCTGTGAAGACTAAAACAAAGTGTAGAAATTATCAAAAGTGATGCATATGTCTAGATAACTAACAATGGACAAACCGTTGAGAAAAAGTAATGCGTAGCAGACAAAAAAGAAATGACTTATTAACCTCTAACGTACCTTGAACAAGAAAATAGAAGATGATACTAAGAAATGTGCAAAGTCTGAAGACAGTTTCCGTAGATAAAGAAGTAGAGAAATGAAAAAATCTTGAAGCCTCATAAGTAGGAAAGTAGATTTTAAACTAGAAGGCTGCACAAAAAATGTAACTAGTATCCTTTTAAATGAAAAGTATCTTAGGAAAAGATATTCCCCTCCAATGCAACATTACCACGTGGCTATCGCTATCAAATTAACACAAAACTCATGGAACCCTTTTCCCTCCATTTTGGCTTCAGGGAGCCTATTGATACCTAAATAGGCTACTTGGACATTAGGGTGTATGGCCCACTGAAGACAAAATAAATATGCCTCATCAAATCTTGATAGAGATTGAGCTTGAGGCTAGTGGTTAGACAGCTCATGTAAAGCGTGCTTCATAAGAAAAAAAAGGGGTTTATAGGTTGACTATTAACTAGAGAGACATTTTATAAAAGATCAACATCATCATAGTTAATCACATCATGGGAGAAATCCCCTCCATGATCATGACATTATAGGGCCTATATAAGGCAACTTTTTAGGAGAGTCTAGGTACGCATAACACCATGTCCTTTCACTACCTAAAGCCTTTCTCCTCACATGGCCCTTTTTCCCTAGGAATACACCTTCAAGGACCTCAAACCTTTTCTTTGGTTGTAAAAATTCAGGCACAAAGCTTGTCTCTAAGGGCCTCAGTTATCACACTTGATCATTCGGATATTGAATAGCCCCCTTAATGTGAAAATGGAGGGAATAGGTACCCTGTATTTTCAAAGAGGTGGATTTGAAGAGAAAATTTTGATTATTCATCCACATGTTGATTTAGGAGAGGTATAGGGCACAGTTCTCCTTAATGATGATAGGTTAAAGGCTTGAACTTGCCTTTTTTCCTTTCTCAAACTATCCTCCTTCTTAGGCAGAAAGGAAAACTCCTTGAATCCTTCTTCCATTCTTCTGCTCCATCACTTTATATTCATTTCCAATAAGCTAATAGTTCACCTTCTTAAGGTAAGAGTCTCCCCCCTTTATACGTTTTGATTTTTGTCCTTTTTCTTGTCCTTTTGAGTTGGGTCAAAGGAGCTTGGTGCCGATGTTGGGTTCACCTTCCCCGACTAACCCTTTGTGCATATTGTCATCCAGATATGGCATCTATTCGAAAGACGGCCACTGCCAAAACTTTTCTAGAGGGTGTAGCTTTAAAACCCTTAGACTTTTTGAATGCTCGTCGCTTCAAGAAAATCATTACTCACAAATCCTTAAACCTTCTGCATAAGGAGGCCTTTTTTCCTATTTCTATGGACCCAATGATTCTTGGTTCCAAGGATGTAGCCTGTCTCCCAAAGAACCAAGTTATAGCATTTTCTAACCAATTCTGTGTTAGGTTCAAGTTCCTATTTCATCTTCTAGTGAACTAATTATACAATCATTTTAAATTTCCTCCTTCCTAGCTAGCCCCCAATGTTTTCCTTCAGTAGTCAGGGTTTTTGGTATCAGGTTGCCTTGTAGGAATTAGATATTTCCTAGATAAGCTCTTTTTCTTTTACTCTTTGAGCCTAACATAGCCAACTTCTTATTTTTTCAAACTGGAGCCCAACTCCCTCGGCTACAACCTTTCTTTCCCCTTTGGCCTAATCCCTCTGTATTAGAACGAGAAGTTTTTCTATATTCCTCCTAGGGAAGATTGAGACTTTCATCTTGAGTGGATGGATAATAATATTCTAGAGTTAATGGATCCCTTAGAATGAGTTATCAGTTCTGAAGCCTTCGCTGCCATGAAAGGGTTAGTAAACCGTATCCTGGGTTTGATACAAGATGACTAGAGCTAGAAGTTATTCCTCTTTGCTAAAGATGACTTGGATGAGATCACCCTCTAGGTTTATAACATCAACCACTTATGCCTTGGCAAATCTAAGCTTTTAAATGGGCTTTTAGGATACAGGGCCAACTGGCAGATTCCCTGGTTGATGGGGTGTTATTAGAAGGTGATCATTGCCTTCTAATTATTATTTGTGTGTTGATATGTGATGCTGACTTGTGCTTTTCTCTTGTAGACATCAAGCCAACAAGCATGAATCTTATGAAGAGAAGGTAAACAATTATGAGGTCTCTTCAAGAAGCTAAGAGATCTTTGAAAGATGAAGTCCACCAAATAATCCCTACCACATAATCCCACCACCCTTCAACAATGACAAAAGCACCACCTGTTCAGTGTCGCTACACTGGGGAAAAAGGTAGAAAACCTTAGGCTCTTCTAATCAGTGCGTGGTAGAGGTGTCTGAGGAGCTTCCCTTTTTAAAATCGCAAGGAGTAATGCCAGAGGCCATTATCCCTTTGGTGATGCCAATAAGCTTTTACCCCTCCCTGAGGAAACTTTCAAGGCATCCTCAAATGACCTTCCTATCCTTGAGACTTATATGTCCTATATTGTTTTTTAGTTTGACCCATTCTATTTAAACTACCTAGTCTAATCTTCTTATTGTTTTGAAGTCAAGGTTGCACTTACTGCCATCCCTCATCTAGTTAAGGGGTATTTGAGGGGCTTCAATTACTTTTGTCATAGGCAATCCTCCAAAGGTTTCATCATTTTTAGGAGTTTGGGGACCCCCCAAGATTAAGCTATTTCCAAGGCTCCTCAAAATCCCTGCCTAATCCCTAAGGTGCACTCCATTTTTCAACCTCATGTGCTGCAAAAGGAAGGCAGTGAAAAGATGAAAGCCTAATTTCCCAAGGGCAGCTTTCCTTGGGAATTCTGATTTTACATTGCCTAAGGGAAGTCCATCGTGGAAGATCGGGATTGTACCTACAAGATCCTAGAGAGGCTTTCTCTTCTCTGGGACTTTACAAAAATGGTGATGGTGCAAAAAGACCTCACATAGGAAGTAAAGTTTGTGGCCAAATGGCATTTATAGGTGATCTCTTATGAATTCTTCCTTTGCCATTATATACGTTCCATATTTTAACTTACTCATTTGTTCTTTTTCTAGTTTGCTCTTATTCTAAACAACATGTTTAATTGGGTTGAGAGAACTTTAACTGACTCCTCGATAAGGCTAAAAAATTACTGGATAGGTAACTAGTGAAGCTATACCTTATAAAAGATAGGGTTACATACCTAGAGGAAGAACAAGGCTAGTTGAAAGTAAGATTTTAGTACTAAAAAAGCCTCTAGAAGGCATGAGAGTTCTCAAGGTGTCCATGGATGAGGTAGAAAAAGACATCCAGAAGTGTCAATCTCTTTTAGAGAAGAAGGTTGAGCAAAAGGCAAGGAGAGAACAAGGCTAAAGGGATAGAGAAGGAGCTGGCATCTCACGATGAGGAGATAGCTTGCCACTGGAAGGACATGACTAGGGCCCTTAACAAAGCTAAACAGTAACTCATCCAAGAGTTTTTCAATGGTATTGCCTAATGTCGTTACCAGGTGAAATAGGCTCATCCCTTGCTAGACCTTAGGTCATTTGATGTGCTGATGAGCCCTTAGCTGACTAAAGCTTTTGGTATAAAGAACCTTAATCCTAAGCATGTCCATTTAGCAAAAAAAAATGGTTTGAAGGCTATTCATTATGGAGACCAAAATAAGGCCCTTCCTCCGATGTCCTAGTTGGAGGTTCCCTAAGTAGAAATGTGGCTTCAGCTATCTTTCATGGAGAGCTAGCTTCTGACCCATTCTACAAAGAGATCAACCTCAGGTTTTAAGAGATATGCCCCAAGTTCAAGAATATCAGTCTCTTCAATGATGTTTCTTTCTATAATTTTGAACTTTAAAGAACAATATAAACCATTTTAAATATGATTTACCTTTCCTCTATGTATTTTTGCTAATTTACTTTACTTTTACTTGATTTCATTATTTAATCAAGACTTTAAAATTTTAACCCCCTTGGCAAAGGGGTCTGTTTTTCTATCGAAGTCAATGTCTTGGGGCAATCCCTGACTTTCCAATCTCTAAAAGGTCTTAGTTCTTATTTTCTTGTCCAATCAAAACTCAGGGGTTCATGCTCCATGACGGAAAGCTTCAAGCTTTATCCGAGAGACCCATCTCAATGTAGTTTTTCCACCCCCCTTCTAGTTCCTAAGGTCTTAGAACTAACCCGCTAATTGCCACAAGTCTAATAGGAAGAGTTTTAGGGTTCTCATTAATTGTTATAACTAGGAAACAAATAAATAGGTGACATTCCAATCTAACTCAAGGTATACAATCAATAGCTTCTCATGTAAGGAGTAATAAGGTCAAAGTTCATCAGAGTGATAGGGCCTGCGGATTATTTTTACAAAGCCATCTTTGAGCTCAGATACTTTCATCCATAGCTTCTTGGTGACTATGTATGACCCTTCCTAGTTTGTTTTGAGGGCTTCACACCCCAGGTCACATCTAGAATGTTTTGCCTTCATTAGAGCTAGCCTCTAACTCATATTTCCTTAGGCCTAACCCTCTTATCGTGGGCCCCTACTTGGAGAAGTTAAATGTAAGGGCAAAATTCTTCTTCAATTCCTTAGTCATCACAGTAATTTTGCATTTGAATGTAGGTCATGCATGTGAAGAGCCTCATTGTTGAATCTTTAAATATATTCCCAAATGATTTTGTTCTTGCCCTGCTGCATATTGTAGAACTACAAGTATCCTCTAGAAAGAAGCTCTCACCATGGAATGTTAAATGAAAGCCTTTATGAGGTCCTAAACAAGATAGTTCCCCTATAGGGAGATTTTCAAACCAAACAAAAGCTAGTCTAATTAAGGTTAGATAAAAAATCTTACAGATGGTAGAGTCATCCGCACCTCTAAGTGTCATGATCCTTATAAGTGTGCATTTGGGGGATCTTGAAGTCATGTGGCATGAGTGCATCTTGGATTTGCTAAGTAAATGGTTGGTGCTCACTTTCTAGTTGGCTAGTCAGGTGTGACCACATCGACCCTTAAGCAATTTGGTTCTCTATCCAATCAATCCTTTCCAAGATGTAGCCTATCTCACTTTCTAGTTACTAGTTAAAGGTCCCTTTAGTGTTGCTACTTGCTGTGCAAGGCCACTAACATTTTCATGTTATACCTACGCCACCTAAGGGCTTTGTAGGGCATGTCCTCCTACTAGTCCCTCATCTAGCTTTTGGGAAATTTCTTCCATTTTACTGGAGGTCTTTTAGGTAGTCCGGTGAAAACATTGGGCTTATTATTTACAGTGTCCAGGTTAGCTTAGGGACATTTTTTATGTGTATCGAGCTTAGGGACCTTTTTATGTGTATTGACCATGGTGGTTCTCACCATTCTTGTAAATGGCGCTAAGTGCCGCTAAACCTCAATTGAAGGTATGCAAGTTATCGTACCTAAAAAGATGGTTGAAGTCCCCTTTACATAGTACTCCTTAAAAGGATCCTAAGCATTAATTGGTTTGGTCATGTGTTCCCCATTGTGGTAAGCACACTTAAATAATGGCTTAGCCTAGAGTTGCCAAGTTTTCCCTAACTAATTGTATAGTCATACGGATGAGTGAGATGGAGCTTAGGGCATGTCAAGCATTGTTCTTTTGAGGAAAGGTATTTCCTTTGAAAAAAAGGATAGTTAAGAGGTGGTGGAGTTCAACTCATGTGCCTGCCGAGGTACACTTCATCCAAGGTCCTGATAAGCTCACTTGGGGTTCACTAAGCCAGTCCAAAATGTACCATCATAGGGGTTTTTCTTCCTTAATGCTTAAAGGTTAAATGTGTAACTATGGCATGCACATTTTGTAAAGGCCCTCCTAATACAAACCTAGCTTAGATGAATAATGTAAGTAAAATCCTAGCTAGGTACCTTAATTTATGTTTTATTATGCAAGTCAAGCATGTAAGTGGTGTTTTAAAAAATTCCTAAGTCACTAGTAGCACTTAAGGGTCATCGGGGGTATTTTGGTAATTTTACCTTCGGACAATAACATGTTCACAATTTTAATGAATTTAGGGTCATAAGTGTGAAAATGATCTAAGGAGTTAAGACTATAAGTTTTATAGTCCATAAGAACCGAAGGTGTTAGTTAAAGGACCTAAGTGTCAAAATTGGTGATTTTGAGCTAAGTGTGGTAAATGAAAACCTTAGGGCCAAAATTAGCCTGACCTAAGTGTAGGGGCTAAGTGGACTTTTGTGGGACTTAATAGGACAACCACGGGAAGTCTAAGAATGGCCAAACATAAGTGTAACAAAGCTTGGGAGCTAAGTAAACAAATGAACAAAGAAAAGAGAGTATGAGAGGGTAAGTGAGTTAAAAAGGGGATTTGGAGATAAGAGGGCTTACTATTCACTCTCTTCCACCTCCAATTCGTGGCCCACACTTGACCTCCATGAATGGAGCTTCCAAGCTTTAATTCTCACCATTTTTTTTATGGAAATTGAAGCTCCCAAGGGTGATCAACAATGCTCAAGCTAGGATTTTGGAGATTGAAATGTTTTGTGCATGTTTTACAGGGTTTGAAGCTCAAAACCAAATGTATGGTCCAATCCAGTAGCTCAGTTTCAGCTCTTGGCCGAATTGGTAAGATGAGTTGGTCTTGCCCTATCTAAATTAAGTGCCCATTGTGAAGGAATTAACTTGGAATCTCAACAAAACCTTAAAGAGTAGTGCATCTTGCATTTCAAGGCTTTAAGGTAAAGGGGTTTATGTTTTTTTTCTAACCATTTACAATGCATTTAAGTAGTATTTGAACTTAGGAGTAAGATTAGGATGATCTGGAAAAGGATTTTTCAAGGGGATTAAGCTTAAGGTGTAAGGGGAAAGCAAAGGTGAAGCATTTTAGGTGCCCCTCGTTGATGCACCTAGGGGCGCACCTTTCTAGCAAGAAAAATGTGCTATGGTGCAATAGCACCGGGCCCTCAAGCTACAGTGTCAAGGCATGTGAGGCATGTTTTAGCTCAAGGTGGAAAGCCTCCTAATGCCAAGGCCTCCAAAGGGTGCCCTGAGATCCCTGGAATGTCCCTAAGTCCTCGGTAACACTGAAGAAGGTATTATACGCCACTCCTAGGTAAGCAAATTCATGGCAAGCAGGAAAATAAGGTTGTGTGGCTAAGGTAACAAGCACCTTAAGGGCTAAGAAGGAGTATGGCAGGTAAGCGAGGGTCAGAGCATCAAGTGATCTAATGGTGAAGTCTCGAACCTGAAGCACTAGTGAGGGATTAAGTAATGAAAACTAAGGAAATTAGGCCACATAAGGTAGCAAAAAGAACAATGGAGCTAGGTTGTTGTTCATTTAAGTGTCCTTTATTTACTCTTGATTGACTGTTGGATGGAACTATTGAAATTTCTCTTAACTTTTTTTATTAGTAAACTCAATGCAAAGTTAGCTAAAAGAATAATTTTGACTATAGAACAATAATTTCAAAGAAGAACAATAATTTGAATTAAATGGAGAAATCTTAAAGAAAACAATAAGCCCTACAAAAGGAAATTATGGCCCGTTTATATTAGTGCCAATGATTAGTGTTAGTATTTAAAAAAAACTATCTAAGAATAGCTTTTAGCCTCCATCTTCAGCATTTTGATTTCAACTATTTAATAAATTAGTCAAAACTCTTATACTAATCGTAAAAGCTGTTCTTGAATTGGACCTATAAAATTATATAATGTAGTTGTAAATGTGCAATGATAAGCAAAATTATGCACAAAAAATTGGGCCAAAAAAATGTACCCAGACTAGAATTACTGATTAACATGCATGTAGGTTACAGAACGAAGGATTTACCGACAGACATTAATCAGAGCCAAAAGAAACTTCAATGCTCTTCTTCTATGCTCCTTGAACCAATCCTTCGGTGAAGACATGAATTTACAATAAATCATTAGTTCTCTCAATCACAATAGACATGCAATAGAAGAAACAGAATTGAACCAATAGATTTAGGGGTAGTTTGTTTGGCATTAAAGCCATTTAAACGGGTTTGATTATTCTTTCCGTCATCTCAGGGTCAAAGAAAGGCTACAAAAATGGGCTGATAATGGGGCAAATTAACATGTCGTGCCACTCCAATAATTTAAAACAAAAAAAAAAAAAACCTTCTCACCTCATTCAACAGACCCCCAGCCCACGCTCTGCTCACAGCTCCTCCATCGTGCATCGCAACCCGTCAAGTTGCCCCATTTGAGGAGATAAAATTGAGATATTTGCAAAGTGGCTGCTAATTGCCGCTTAAGCAAAGCCCGATTAACTGTGAATAAGATGCCACCCAAACCGAAAATGGACTCATCTCGCGGAGGAGTTGGACAATAGAGTTGTGGGGGAGGCAGATACAATGTAGACGGTGGCCGACAGAGGGATTGGGGCAGAGCGTTGGTGCTTTGTGGAGGTGAGAGAGGGAGGATAGCTTGGTGGATGGATGTGCGAAAATGAGAGCCTGAGGTGAGATAAACGTACAGCCCAATAGCCAAAAAAAATTAAGAGTGGCATGAAGGTGTAATATATACCAATTCTATGCCTACTCTCATTTTCCATGCGCTGAGCGCCCTTTGACCACCTAAAATATTTGACTCATTAATGGGATATCAGCGAACCGAACTGCCTCTTAAGCTTACACACATGTTCAAATGAAGGATGTGGCCATGCTAGGCGGTGAAAAGGTGGGCAGAAAAACTATCGAAAGCAGAGAAAAAACAAATGCGTCCTGTTGGGAGATCTGGGTAGGTTTTTGAATCCAAAGACTTAGAAAGTCATTATTGTTTCTTGAGTTTCAGGAGAGGAATTTATTTATTTATTTATTTATTTATTTTTCTATAATCGTAAGCAGCTTTACAAGTACATAAGCGCATCAGTAAGTATTTATGAATGATACAAAGTAAGTTATTTGTTTCTCGGTTAAGCCACATTGAGAATTTGTATTTATTTTTCCTAGGTGGCACAATTGTAATATTGTGGGTGTCTCGAATCATTGAACTTGATACATAACTCTTCCAGCGTCCAAATGTTTGGCAGATTGTTCAACTTCTGAAGATGAATGGATCAAAAGAAATAATTTTCCAGTGTTGTTTATAATTACTAGAATCCATCTAGCTATTCAATGTCGGTGCCATTGATGTTTTGCTTTGGGTCAACGAGAGATCCACAGCCAAATAGCCTTTTCAATAGCAATGCAACATGTATTCAGGAAAAGCTGCCATCGATGTAGGATTAGAACTTAAAATATGCAGCTTTACACATAACAGAGAGGTCCAATAAAGCTTGCAAAACCTGTAATGTTGGTTAGTTCATCTATGGTTTTTCCCATTGAAACTGTTCACTTAGATTTGCCACACCACAAACCATCAAAATTGCATCTTTCATGCACCTGCTTATCCTAGTGCAGCAAAACAGTCAGAGCTCAAACTGACACCGTGTGGAGGAAGATAAAAGGCAAAGGTGTTTCAACCCTTGGAAGGCAACCTGCAGTAAATCCAGGTCACGCTACTCCAGTTCAATGCACTGCTTATTCTGAGAGCAAATCAACACATTAGAGCCGGGAACCTTCAGAGATTCATGCCCAAAACTGCCGCTTACACATCCAAACTCTTCGTCATCATCATCACTGTCGATCTCCCAAGGAGTAACACGGTTCTGATAACTTCGGCGCTTGATAAGAAACACATTGAAGTAATAGCTCACGAGGTCTTGTTTCTTCTTCTCGGGAAAACACTTCAAAGAATCAGCCCAGAAGAGTTTATTTAAAGATTCGGGGTTTAATCTTATCATGTTCTTAAACCTCTTTTCCTCCTCGAACGTCCACCGCAGTGACACTTCCTCTCCCATTTGGCTAAATCTCCAATGATAGAATACTGGACCTAGTTCAAGCTTCAATTTCATCCTTTTTTCAGCAATGTGAAATCGAACACATTCGACAGAACCTGGAACCCTACAGCCACATGAAGCAGGTCTTCCCCTACCAATCAGGTCTATTTGAGTTGATGGATCATTCTCTCCAAAGTCTAGGTGCCAGTCACATGTGCCTAGCCACTTTGAATCAGAATGTGAACTCATCCCAGTCCATTCAGGGACATTGGCTTGAAAGAGTCGTCCAACACAAGGCTGCCTTCTAGGGAAACGGTCTCCAGACTGCTTTCCCTTCCTTTTTGATGATGATAATTCGCCAGTGACAGATGACTTAACCTCAGGGATCTGCTCCAGCTCTACTTTTGCTGGACTCATCGATCTACTTTGAACAACTGAATGAGAATTGCAACAAGCGCATGAACAAGATCTTACTGCAGTTAAAACTCTTCCACTGCATCTTGATCTCACTGTGATCTTTTCATTGAGGGCATCATGACCATAGATGGATGAAATCCTTTGACCATTCTGCAAGTTTAGACAAAAATAACTCTAAAATTGGCAGCAAAACTAAAATGAAATAAGTAAAGCTCTCAATTACAGAGCACAGGCTTCTTTTCAAAGAAATAAGCAAACATGCTTCCTCTACAAATCAACTAAACTAATACTTAGGATTATTATACAAATCTTGCTTTATCCGGTCTGTTTGATTCTAAAGCTCCATTTGACGAGAAAATCTGTCCCTGCCACTTGCTGCCTGTAGACGCATCTGCCTTGCATTTCCACGCTGCCGCGAAATAATCCAGTGTAAAAATGTTCTCAATGCAAACATATAGAACATTAACACATTTAGAATTATTAAACACTCAATTTGCCAGATGAGCAGGTGGCAAATGGTTAACAGAAATATTGGTGGTGCTCAAATGGTTTCACAAACGGGGCCTAAGTATAGCTTTCAATAATATGTAATGATAATAGATCTTATTTCACTACCTCAAAACATGCGATCCTAGATATATCTAAAGATGGCAACAGTAAAGGTTTGGGCAGGTTTTAGATAATCTGTTTCTGCAGAGCAAAATTTCTGGACAGCAGAGGTTGGTCCACAGGATGAATGTATGGACATCGGGGACAACTTAAACTTAACCCAGTTATTATAGAATAACAGATTCGAATGAATAGTAAGGAGATAAACAGCCTCAAGAAGAAAAGGAATTCAATAGAGAAAATCCTGAACATATGACTTAAGAGTTGGTATTATGCATTCTATT
The DNA here is from genome assembly GCA_005392925.1 of Aquilaria sinensis. NCBI lineage: Eukaryota > Viridiplantae > Streptophyta > Magnoliopsida > Malvales > Thymelaeaceae > Aquilaria > Aquilaria sinensis. Next base: position 149,930 of record SMDT01001590.1, on the reverse strand, counting down.
GATACTCTCATCAAATTATCAAGTAAATTATTATTTTGTTCATGAGAAAAGTAGAATTAAAATATACAAATAATATTAACCATCAATCTATAGCAATATAGACTAGATTTTTTGAAATTGGGAACAGCAGGAAAATATACAGTAAGCAAGCTACTAAATAATTTGAATATGCAGTACTCTGTAAAACATGACATATTCGGGTTTTGTGGGAAGCCATAATCACACTGCCCCTTCAAAACTTCCTCCAGTTCAGGATAGTGTGATCAGGCAAAACCAGACGTATTACCTCCTTCCTCACCAACTACAAGTAACAGACACGCAAGACCTAGCTCTTCTAAAAGAAAAAAAAAATATTTAAAGGCATCAGGACAGTGTTGAGAGGCTAGTATTCACGAGACTAGTCCATAGCTTCAGTAAGTTTGATTTGACTACTGGTGAAAGTCCCTATTGAAACCAACTCCACTACCTAAATTGTTTGGTTCTCTCTCTCTATATATCTGCTAAGGGTAAATTCAGTAAGATTTTAGCATTGTCCTCACCAGCTAACAATTATCTTCCCTCACATTTCCCAAACACGATCATGACAACAAGAATTCGACCATTCCTCAAATAGAAGGATTGCAGTAAATTGTCTGACAAACCCTAATTCATATTCTTCTCATGAAATGTTGACAAGGGCAATTCATAAATAAGGAATGCAAGTCCATTGATTTATAGACTTTACCTGCAATACAGAATGTTTCCGAATTGAAGGAACCTGTCTCCTTTGAAAGAGAAACTCCCGCGTCCTGATTGCTTGGATCCAAAACTCTCCGCCTTCAAGCTTCTTCCCTTTGGCTTGTGCTGGTATTTCCCCAATTGAAGGATCATCAGGACATTTTGCAATTCGGATAACCCAGGTGAGCATTCCTAATAAAGATTCTCTCTTTCTTTTACGAGAAGTTTCTTGTGTAACAGCTGCTTGATCTAATATCTCAATATCATAATTATTTGAAATTTCGTCATCATCGGATAACCTCTTGTCGAGGCCATTGTGTATGTTACATGTCCCAGCACTGTCAGAAGAACAAGGTCCCTTGTCCCTGGTGTCAATCCAATGGTTTTGTTCCTTATACCTCACCTGAGTGGTTCTTTTGCTCAATATCTTTGTCTCCAAACCATTTGCCAAGCTTCTGAATTCCATTTCGAATTCACTTGATAAGAACTCTCTACTTCCATTGCTAACACAACCACCACTTTCCCAACTCCCCTTTAACCAAATTTCAAAATCCTTCAAATATTTACCATATATCAACTTTACCGAAGCAGAACACTTGAGATCCAAGGCTAGTTCTTTTGCCACAAAAGACCATAGCCCATCTTTCGACACGACATCAAACCCACCGTTCTCCCTCACTACCAAGAAAAGCTCAAACAAATCTAGTGTCCTCCCATCACCACAAACAACAGGCCGCAACGGCCTAACCAAACCCTTACCAGCAGCTTCCTTCAGAAAGCACGCAAGAACATGATCAAATAAGCGTCTAAACTTAATCATATCTTCCTCAGAGCCATGCCCATTAATATGGGGCACATGCCGACTCTTGGGTCCACAGCCATTGCTCTGAAACTCATTCACAGTTCCAACACAAGACGACCCATTAGCTAATACGGAACTCCCAGACATGGACCTATATCACTTATGTTCTTATGTTCTGTCAAATTGGAGAAGATGAAAATGAAAAAGAGGCAGAGCAAATCCAGAACGAAGAAAATTCGGCGGTGGTCGAAAGGAAAAACACTCTTTCACCCCTAATTTGAGCAGATATTTACCTCAATTCTTAGTCAGTAGGGCGGCTCTGTTCGCTTTGGCCCTGCCAAATATAATCGACATAGGGGAAGAAAAAAATCGCCTGACCGAACGAAAGGCAGCAAATTACGGCGACCGAGCGTTTTCAAAATGATTAATGGGTGCCAGCGAAATCGAAATCAGGTTACATTTCTTGACGGGGGATGCCGCTGATTAATAGAAAACATCCATCCTCCCGTGCCGAACTTCAAAACCTGAAGCCCATTAACCTGAATTTTTGAGAATCCAAGACCTACAGCTAGTTCGGTTCAGTTTAATGGGCTCTCATTATTCTTTTATCAGTTTGGGTTTAACATGGAAAGAGACAACCTGCTACTTAGAGAAGCGCATTAGAAACTCACTTATTGACCCAACTCAATTTAAGAACAAAAGTTTGTCAGTTGTCACTGTCCAAACTGCCTGTAGCCTACTCATCCTACTTACTGGATTTAGACTACGAGAAAGTTCATTCTTGGACCAGCAACTTGGGCAATGGCAACTTAGATTAACCCAGTTAACACACAGAAAAGTTTAGTTTAACAAGAAATGTTGTTTTTGATAATAAAATTCTATCTACTAACCTAGTTGCTTTCTTAGGTTGAAATTTGGTGTTCAAGTCATTAAGACCTTTTAGTTCATTAGAAAATTAAACAGTTTGGAAACAGTTTATTGAAGCTATTTATTAACCATAAAACAACATAACTATGCTAAGCTCTGCCACACATAATAGTAGGGTTCTAGTCTGGTTCACACTTTGTACTTTACAGTTTTAGTGACTATACCTAAGCACAGTCTAAGTGCTTACAAAACATAACATATACAGCATACTAACATGCCTCCAAACCTACTCTACACCTAGCTCCAAGACCTGTACTCTAAGAACCTATTATTCAGTACAAGCACAACCTTTCCAGCAACATGCCTTGGCAAAACCATCATTGTAGTTGCACTTACAACCTCAGTAAGCATTGTAACATTGGCAATTTGTCCATATACACTTAACACGCTTGAGGATTTAAAGAACTTGAAGTTAACTGATAGTTATCTAGCCAACCCTACACAAGAAAAAGTATTAGTCCTCTGGATCCTTTCCTACAAGTAGGACAAAAGGGCTGTGAGTTCTAAGAACTTAATAAAGATAGCCTAACAATTAATTAAACCAAATTTCTAGCCCAAGAGGACTCCCTGCAAGCCTGCAAAGACAAGAAAACAAAAACACAGGAGCATAGTACATAGATAACTAAGCAGATCACATACATCACTATAGTCGGTCAACACACACATACAAACAACCAAGCATGTTGTACACTCACACACACACCTCTTATCCAATGTAATGGCTTTTAATTCAGCCCTAAGGCCCCAACATTTAGTTCACCAAAAGGCACACACAACACATATTGTGAGAACCCTTATTTTTTCAGGTAATTAATTTATTTTATTTACATAATCTTTGATAAGATTACACTTACAAGCTAGGCTTAAGTCAACTCAATGAGTCAAATAGTCTTTAGAGTTCATAGAATTAAAAATCAAAAGTAAACTGACCACAAGGGCAACTAGGGGCATTTTGGTAATTTAGAATTTCAAAGGTCAAAATGTGACCAAGAGAAATATAATTGAGCTTCTAGAGGTGAAGTGAACATCTCAATAAAATTTGAACTCAATTTGACCAAAGATTGGCTTTTTTTTACTAAGGAAGCGAGAAAGGGCAAAATGGTAATTTTCAGGTCAAATATGGTAAAAAAAGGTCGGGAAAGGTGAGAAATGGTATTTGAAACCATTTGGTAAAATTTGGTGAAGTTTGAAGTTAAATTGACCAAGTTTGAGACTTTTTTTTATAAGTGAGCTAAAAAGGGCATTTTGGTAATTTTGGTTAGTCAAACTTGGTCAAACCCGAGTCAACCCTGGTAAAACAGAGTCAACCCTAGTTAAGGGTAGCAAAATACATGGTTGGAAGTGGAGGAAAGAAAATCTATGAATTCAAATGCAAATGAAGACATATTTGAGCATTTTATGAAAGTAACTTCTTTTTAACCAAGGGTTAGGAGGACTAAAAGGCACTTTTACCCTAAGCACCTCTTGGAAACTTTAGGAAATGAGACAACCTGATTTTGGGGCAGGAAATATGCTTTCAAAAAAGTGGAAGAGCCCCCATTTTCCTTGGTTAAAATCCCTAAACCACTACTAACCATGTAAAGGCCTTAATCATCTACCATTTTAATCCTTTCACCCATTTTTCATCCTTATTCATCCCCAAACACTCCAGCTCATTTTCTTCTCTTCTTCTACCTATTTAGCACGTCCTAAACCCTAAAAAAACATAGAAACTAACCAAAAGAATGAAATAAAAATAAAAGAAAAAGAGTTTGTGAATGAGAAATCAAGGAGAGAGTGTGTTTGTTATAAGGGAGGGCTTAGGAGTTTGGTTTCTTTCTTCTCCAAGAGGTGGCCATGGTTTTGGGCTATTTATTTTGAGGTGAGAAACTTTATTTTACTAGATCTTGGTTTCCTATTCTTTAAACAACAAACTTTTACTCATAAAAACCCTTGGTTGTTGAGGTTAAGCTTGGTGAGACGGAAAAGACTTATGGAGCTTCGAAAAGGAGTTTTGGTTTAAGATTTTCTATCAAGGTGAGGAGGTCATTTGGTTTGTTTATGTGAAGTAAAAAAAATTGACCTAGGCTCAAAAATTTTGATTGGTCAAGTGGTTATTTTACTATGTAGTTAAGGAACTCCAAAGAGACTAAGAAAGGACTCTTGGTGCTTGAAACTTGAGCTTGCAATGTGGTGATCTACACAAGGGTAAAGTGTTCCTTCTCTCCTTGGGAAGCTTTGGCTATGTTTTAGATTTTTAAAAGCTAGGAAAAATGGTAAGGCAAAAAAGGCATAAGGTGACCATTAAAGCTAAAGATGGCTCATGTGGCACTAAGGTCAGACATAGCTGATAGTTTTGGACAACAGGTGGTGTCCTTGGTACATGGGCTGTAAAATGGTGTGTGGATCAAGCATGAGATGCTTGGTAGATGAGTGCAGCTGAACCTTTAAGATTTGACAAGTACAAGAAATGTGTGCCTCGGTTTGGGTGTGTAGGTATTGTGATTGAGCTCAAGAGCTCGGTATGTTGTTGTGCGTGTCTGGCATGGGCTCCTAGGTGCATGAGTATTTTGGGTGCTAGGAGCATGGTGAGTTGGGAGTGACAAGGTGCACATGGGTGTGCCCAAGGGGTCACACAGCCATGTGCCTAAGAAGCACCCAATGGCACACCCAGGGATGCGTGTGTGCATATGCCTACGGGCTAGTTGCCGTGCGCACCTAGGAGGTCGCATGGGCATGCCCTGGTGCCTTGGGTTATGCTTTGGGCATGATCCATGAGGAGGAGCCCACAGTAGGAACCCTAGGGCCCAAATGGCACTCAAACCTACTAAATGACTTAGGCCACAAACAAGCACATACATCTGCCCAATGGGGCATAGGGCCCAAGATAGGGCAAAATACATCCAAGGGCACTAGGACACACATCAAATTGGGTCAAACCCTACTGTATACAATAAGGAAATTTTTGAGCTAGTGAAAGCTAGTAAGCTCAAGGGCAAATGCAAGTATGCATGCTCAAGGGCAAAAATGGACCAATGGTTATTTTGTTTGTTTGTTTGTTTGTTTGCTTATGTGAGAAGTATGAAGAGTCATGCACTCATAAGGGAATGATATGATGATCATGATATAATACTCCATGCCATAAGAGCTTGTGGCATGCTCATATAGTTTATGGGCAAGGTTCATGCAAGCATGGCAATTTGTGCATCTGGTCCATTATGTGTAATGTTGTTATGTATTGGTTGTTTTAGAATGACTTACTAAATATTTTATATATTTACCCTTATTGTTAATATGCAGATAACATCATCTAGGAGACAAATAATCCACAGTGGTTATTTGATACTTGTTTGTTAGTTTCTCATAGGTTCATTTTGCATACACTACATGTTCATTTTTCATATGTTGCATGCACTTATGGTCAGAGTCTAACTTAAAACTTATTTTCCTTATACAGTAAGGTAGTCGAGCAAGGACTTCTTGGGTCACTCCTCGATTGGGTTTCTCTCTCCCAGGCAAAGGTGGGCCTATCAACCATTTGGGTCATGAATATTTTTTAGCACGGTGGTAGTAGCTAGTAGGTATTGATTTTAACTTAGCATAACCGTGGCATGTATTATTATTATTTCGGGTTAGACTTATTAACCCATGACATTATTTGCTTAGGTTGTTAGGCAAAACACCTAAATATTGTAAGTGAGAAATCAATGAGAGGGTGTGTTTGTTGTAAGGGAGGGCTTAGGAGTTTGGTTTTTTTCTTATCCAAGAGGTGGCCACTATTTTGGGTTGTTTATTTTGAGGTGAGAAAATTTATTTTACTAGACCTTAGTTTCTTCTTCTTTAAACAACAACATTTTGCTCATAAAAACCTTTGGTTGTTGAGGTTAAGCTTGGTGAGAAGGAGGGGAATTGTGGAGCTTCGAAAAGGAGTTTTGGTTTAAGATTTTCTACCAAGGTGAGGAGGTCATTTTGGTTTATTTATGTGCAGTAAAAAATTTTGCCCCTAGGCTAAAAAATTTTGATTGGTCAAGTAGTTATTTTACTATGTAGTTAAGGGACTCCAAGGAGACTAGAAAAGGACTCTTGGTGCTTCAAACTTGAGCTTGCAATGTGGTCATCTACACAAGAGTAAGGTGTTCTAGCCCTTCTCTATTTGGGAAGCTTTGGACATGTTTTAGTTTTTTAAAATATAGGACAAATGGTAGAGCAAAAAGAGCACAGGGTGACTAATAGAGCCAAAGAGGGCTCACGTGGCACTACGGTCAGACCTAGCTCCTAGTTTTGGGCAAAAGGTGGTGTCATTGGTGCATGAGCTGTAAGATGGTGTATGGATCAAACATTTGGTACTTGGTATATGAGTGTGACTAAACCTTAAAGGGTTGGCAAGCACAAGAAAGGTGTGCCTCAGTTTAGGTTTGTAGGTATTCTGATCGAGCTCAAGGGCTCAGTATATGGTTATGCATGTCTGGCATGGGCTCCTAAGTGCATGAGTATTTTGGGTGCCTATGAGCATGGTGAGTTAGGTGTGACAAGGTGCACATGGGTGCCCCCAAGGGGTCACGCAGTCGTGTGCACCTAAGGGGCTCCTGATGGCACACCCAGGACTATGCATGTTCTTACGCCTACAGGCTTGTGCCTGTGCACACTTAGGAGGTCATATGGGCCTGCCTTGAGGGCTTGGTTTCCTTGTGGGCCTTGGGTTATGCTTTGGGCATGACCCATGAGGGGGAGCCCATTGTAGGAACCCTAGGGCCCAAATGGCACTCAAGCCTACTAAATGACTTGGGCCACAAAGAAGCACACACATTGGCCTAATGGGGCATAGGGCCCAACATAGGACAAAATACATCCAAGGGCACTAGGACACACATCAAATTAGTTTAAACCATACTACATACAATAAGGGAGTTTTTGAGCTAGTGAAAGCTGGCAAGCTTAAGTGCAAATGCAAGGATGCATGCTCAAGGGCAAAAATGGACCAATGGTTATTTTGTTTCTTTGTTGTTTGTTTGTTTGTTTGCTTGTGTAAGAAGTATGAGGAGTCATGCACCTATAAGGGCATGATATGATGATCATTATATAATACTCCATGCCATAAGAGCTCGTGGCATGCTCATATAATTTATGGGCAAGATTCATGCATGCATGGCAATGTGTGCATCTGGTCCATTATGTGTGGTGTTGTTATGTATTGCTTGTTTTAGAATGCCTTACTAAGTATTTTATATACTTACCTTTATTGTTAATGTGTAGATAATATCATCCAGATGACAAATAATCCACAGTGATTATTTGATACTTGTTTGTTAGTTTCTCATAGGTACATTTTGCATACACTATAGGTTCATTTTTCATATGTTGCATGCACTTATGATCAGAGTCTAACTCCAAACTTATTTACCTTATACAGCAAGGTAGTTGGGCAAGGATTTCTTAGGTCATTCCTCGCTTGGGTTTCTCTCTCTCGGGCAAAGGTGGGCCTATTGACCATTTGGGTCATGAATATTTTGTAGCACGGTGGTAGTAGCTAGTAGGTATTGACTTTGACTTGGCATAATCGTGGCATGTATTATTATTATTCCGGGTTAGGCTTATTAACCCACAAAACACTTAAATATTGTGTTGTCGAAGTATTTACTTGCTATAAGTGTAGTTTTCCTCCATGGTTTGACATGATATATTACTTGTGCATGCATGATCATTAAAATGTTTTCTTACGCGGCCGCACATATTTTATTCATATTTTCTTTAAATCCCGCCAAACCACTATCTTAGTTTAATAAACTTAAGTGTTTTATTATAACCAAGTAAATGTTTTTCTTAACTCTCAAGTAAATACTAAATGCTAGGCAAGTAGCTAGGATTTACATAGTAAATCTCTGCAAAAGATCTTGGAAATGAGGAACGATTCTAGCCTAGTTAAGAGCTTGGATTAGGCAACAGAATAATTTAGCCTAATTAAGAAATTAATTAGGTATTTATTAGGATGTTCCTCACACATATGCTCACACATGCATGTTGTGCTTGAGCTAACATTATGAATAAGGTGCTGCCCATACACCAAGGGCATTAAAAACACCAATCATTACCTACATGCCTGCACTCAAGTTGGCTTAGGCTCATAGGCCAACAAACCAGAACTTAAAATCAACATTGCTCCTGGTAACCCTTCCTATATAAGCCAACACATGAGTTCACTTAACTTTCAAGTTATCATTCATGACCCAGTTAATTTCAGAGCAACTTCTATCACTAATGCAAGAACATGAAAGATCAACAAAATTAGCCATAACCTTACCCAAATCCCTTGGCACCACTTGAACAAGGCTTAAAGAAGCTTTAGAATGCCTTGTTGAATAAGCTACCAGTGAGTTCTTCCAATTCCAAGTAGATTTTTCACTTATCTCATTCAATTTCCTAAGTTTGACCTTCTTTGAGCCTCTCTTTCCTTTCTTGCTCTGTTTTGGATCAAAACCATATCCAAATCAAGAACCAAGTCTAGTTTACATGCAAGATTTGTGAAAGGTGATAAGTGTTCAATAAAATGGCCCTAATGGCCCAATCGATACTTGAATCTCTTGCAAGTGTTCACTTAAGTCCCTTAGGACTCAACACAGACACCCGAGCCTTTAATTCACTAAGCATAATGTTTACTCGATTGGCAATTCAACCCTTTGCTAACTTTTATACTATAAATTTAGTCTTGAAGACCTAAAGACTTAAGCAATCTAGTGACACACTCTTTAAACTTGATAGCTTAAGCTCCTAATTCTTTGCATTGTCTTCCATAATTCAATCTCTCTAAAGGTTTAACCATCCAATATAAAACTTCGAAGCAAATGATTGAAGTGTAAGGCTATTTGTTTTGAAGGCTATGATAATTCTTCCCTCCCCCCGCCCCCCCCAAGAAATTTGGTCCTCTAAATTTCTCATTAATTTGGGCATCAAGTTTGGATATCTTTTAATCATCTTTTTGTTCAGACTCCTATGTAGCTTCATCGTCTATATGATTGGTCCATTGTATTTTTATCATGGGAATGTATTTACTTTTTAGCTTCTTGACATCCCTTTCCAAGACTCTATAAGGTTATTCATAACTCAAGTTTGTGGCAATAAGTACTTCATTTATAGCAATTACATGTCTAGGATCATGGACATTTCTTAATCATGCTCATATAGAACACATTAAAAACATGTATTAACTATGAAAGTAAAGTCAGCCTATAGGCCACTGAAGCTATCCTTTCCAGGATCTTATATGGTCTAATATATCTTGGAGAAAGTTTGCCTTCTTTTCCAAACCTCCTTACTCCTTTATAGGAAATATCTTCAACTATACTTTATCTTCTACTTGAAACTATAGAGCCCTTTCTCTTTGGTTTACTTAAGTTTCTGATCTTTGATTTGCAACCCTAATTCTTTCTTGGATTCTTTAAATCTTTTCTATAGTTTCTTGGATAACTTTTGGTCCAAGTCTAGTTTGATCCACCTTATCAAACTAATAGTGTGGTGTCATATACCTTCTTCCATAAAGGGATTCATATGGTGCCATTTTTATTACTGAATGGTGGCTATTGTTATAAGAGAACTCAACTAGTGGTAAGTGAGTGTCTCATTCCCCTTAAAATTCAATTACACAACTTCTTAACATGTCTTCAGGAACTTGGATTATCCTCTCAGTCTGTCCATCTGTTTGTGGATGATAGGCTGAACTCAGCTTGACCTGGGTCCCCATTGCATTTTGAAATGATTTCCAAAACCTAGAAATAAATCTGGGGTCCCTATCAAACACTATATCATCAAGTATCTCATGCAATCTAACTATTTCCTGAATGTAAAGCCTTGCAAGCCTATACAATGAACTAGTTAGCTTGAAAGGTAAAAAATGAATATTTTTCACTGGATTACCTTTAACAAGAAGAAAGTAAGATGCTATATTGGTAATAGTAGATAGATTGACCAAATCTATCTACTATTACCAATATAGCATCTTGCTTCCTTCTTGTTAAAGGTAATCCAGTGAAAAAGTCCATAGAGATGAAGCCTTATTTCCTCTCTGGTATGGGCAATGCTTGAATAGTACCTCATACATTTTTTTGCTCTAATTTAACTTGACATGTTAAACACTTATACACCCAATTAGCCAACTCCTTTTTCATACCAAGCCATTAGAAATGATTCTTTAAGTCCATGTACATTTTACCTCTACCAGGATGTACTCTAATTTTGTTATTATGAGCTTCATCTGATATTTTCTCTTTTAGCCCTTCTATGCTAGGAATATAGAGTCTATCATGATAGTATAGCATCTTTTGCTATTTTTCAAATCCTTGAATTAGCTTTCATTGTGCTAGTCCAAAAATCTTAAGAAGGTATGGATATTTTTCTTGAGCTCTTCTTATGTCATCTAACCATCTAGATTGAATGGTTAGCACAAGCACTTGCTTGTTCTCCAACAAACTCCAATGTTCTGCCCAACTAGTAAGACTATTGGCCTCATCAAGCTCTAAACCTTCCTTAGCTCTTAGTATTCTTGTGTATTTTCTACTGAGAGCATCAACAACTATATTGCCTTTTCCGACTGTGTACTTATTCACACAATCAAAATCCTTCATATATTCAAGTCACTTTCTGTGTCTTCTATTCAATTCCTTTTATGTGAATAAGTACTTTAAACTTTTATGATCTATATATATCTTAAATTTGCTCCTTTGTAAGTAGTGTTTTTATCACTTCAAAGTAAAGATTATAGCAGTTAACTCTAAATCATGAACTAGATAGTTCTTTTTATGAGTTCTTAGCTGCCTAGATCCATAGGCTATAACATGTTTTTCTTGCATTAGCACATAACCTAGTCCTATTATAGATGCATCTGTATACACTTTATAGGACTTTGATGGGTAAGGAAGAACCAAAACTGGCCAGTAGTTAATTTGTGTTTTAATTCTTGAAAACTTGCCTCACAAGTATCATCCTAGAAAAATTGCTTGTCCTTTCTTGTTAGTTGGGTTATAAGTGAAGTTATTATAGAAAATTTGTAAAAAAATTTCCTAAAGTACCCAGTTAACCCTAAGTAGCTTTTTACTTCTTTTACTTTCTATGGCCTTGGCCAATCTACAATGGCTTTGATTTTTTCAAGACCCACCATTAAACCTTGGCCATTAATTACATGCCCCAAGAAATATACTTTAGCTATCCCGAAGCAACACTTGCTCAACTAGGGGTGATCGTTCATTTTTTTTTGTTAAAACCGAACCAAAATTTTTAGTTTTTTTGGTTTTTGATTTTTTATTATAACAAACCGAATTAACCGAATAAAAAGATAGAACCGAAGTAAAACTGAACTGAATTTTTTAGTTTGGTTCGGTTTCAACCCAAAATAACCGAAATACTAACTCTAATTGTCTGCTTTGGTGAATAAAATGTAAACTTTAGTATTTGTGTACCTTTTTAGACTATTTAAAGAAAATAGAGGATCAATTTGGGGTTTAGACAAGATTTGTTCTTTATTTGCAAATCTCCGACTATGATTTCATCAATTCCGACGTGACCAGATAGCGCCCGAGCCTCTCCATGATTTCATCAAATTTTTTCACAGATATGAGCGGAATCTTTACCCTATCACTCCTTGGCCAGCGCTGAGGTTTTCTTGTTAAAGTCTTCTCGATTTAGGAGCAGAGGGTTGACGGAGGGGGTGAGGACAAAAGCGAGGTTTGACGTAGGGGAGAGGGCGCGGGGGAGTGGAAGGCGAGGGTAGATGGTCGGGGCTAGGGAGGAGGCGAGGGCAAGGGGGAGGTGAATAGAGGGTAAGGGCAGACGGCGGGGGCGAGGGCAGAGGCGAGGCCGAAGGACGGAGTCGAGCAATGGGAGGAGGAGAATGATCTTGTGATGGAAAAACCCCAAAAAAAGCCATCAATCTTCTATCTACCTTCCATTGAAACCCTAATCCTTTTAAACCTGTCATCTGGCCCACCAAAACCTCAAATATGACATAAAGAAATTTTGGTTTTTTTGGTTACCAAAATAACCTATACTTATAACTGAAACCAAACCAAAACCAATATTCTCTTTATTTGGTTTTAACCGAAATCGAATCGAAAAATTGAATTAACCAAACCGAATTTTTGAATTTTTTTGATATTTTTGGTTTTAATCGAATAGTGATCACCCCTATGCTTAACTTCCTATACAAATTGATGCTCCTTAAGTGTTTGTAACACTACTTTTAAGTACTGCTCATATTCTTTTTCATCTTTTGAATACACAAGAATATCATCAAGAATGACAATAACAAACTTATCCAGCCAGGGCCTAAATGCTTTTTGCATTAGATCTATATGAAATATAGGAGTATTTGTAAGGCCAAAGGGCATTATAGTGTATTCAAAATGTCTATATCTTGTTCTAAAGGTTATTTTAGAGATGTCGTCTTCTTTCACCCTTGGTTAAAAATATCTAGACCTTAAATCCACTTTAGAGAACACCTTAACCCCTTCAAATGATTAAACAAGTCCTGTATTCTTGGTAGAGGATACTTGTTTTTCACAGTCAATACACTGAGTTTTCTATAATCAATGCAAAGCTAAAAGGTTCCATCTTTTTTTATTTATAAATAGTACTAATGTTCCTCAAAGAGAAACACTTGGCCTAATGAAACCTTTCTCTAACAACTCATCAAGTTGTTTTCCAAGTTCAGACATTTCTGGTGTGGACATTTCATATAAGAGAATGGAGATAAGAGCTGCTCCAACCATTAATTTGATTTCAAATTCTATTTCCTTCGAAGAAGGTAACCTTGTTAACTCTGAAGGGAATACTTCTGAAAACTCTCTTACCACAGGAATCTTAGAAAGTTTATTAACTATCTTTTCTCCATTTAAAGCTAAGAGTTCTTCATCAAATACTAGAGGGATCGGGTCCTTTACAACACAGTGCATACTAGGCTCATTCTTTAATAACTCATTTGAGTTAATGAGGTCATACTCCATGGGTCTAAGAAGTATTGACTTCCTTGCTTTACAGTTAATGCTAACCTGATTCTTCACCAACTAATTTATGCCAAGTACTAAACCATACTTATTATGTTATTTCAACAGTCCTTAACCAAATCATACAACTCTTAACCATATGATGAGTTAACAACACTTGCATTCTAGCAATCTTTGATTAAATACACTTCTGGCAGCACTTAAATTTATGTTCATCTTTTTAACTACTCTTTTAGAGATTCAGGAAATTGAGGCACCAGTATTAAATAAATAGTGTTTAGTTTACCATTTAGATTAACCTTACTTCTAAGTGTTTCTTCATGTAACCTCTCTTTGGCCTCCGGCTGGTACATTCTCCTAGCAGCTGATGGTAGTGCTTGCCCTTATGGCCTTGGTGCCACATTCAGAAGTCTTCCAACTTAAAGTGGTATTGGACCTCCAAGTCTTCCCTGACTTGATTGGTTAGCCCTAAATCCAAGTTGGTTAGCCCTAGATCCAAGCTTATCCCCATTCTTCCCTACATCTTTTCTCTTTTCTTGAGAAGACAGTCCTTCACCCAGTGGTCAAGGAAGCCACATTTAAGACATGCATAAAATGTTTGTAACATGGTTTGTCACCACAATGATTGCCACACTTTTCACACCTTTATTCCTAATGTGGCATGCCCTATCTTCTAAAGTTCCTCTCTTGTTTGGCTTATACACATTTCCTTCAGTCAATCTTTTCTTGCTAATTTTGTGTACCCTAATAGACTTCTTTGGTCTAATTCTAAGTAATTCTTGCACCTTGAATTCTTATTCCAGGGGCAAAACCTTTTGTATTAGTTCATAGCAGTCTTTAATTCCAATTGCCCTCAAAATCTGCCTCAATTCAGACCTTAGCCCTCTTATAAACCTCTTAGCCTTTAGAACCACTTGCCCATCATACTAGGGTGCATACCTTACCAATGAGCTAAACTTATGCTCATATTCCATCACTGATATCTCTTATTGTACAAGTTGATCAAATTCAATTTGTTGTTGGTCCCTTATTACTTTACTCACATGCTGGCTTTGAAACAATTGAAAGAGCTCAACCCACCTCATGGCTTTATGACTATCTCCATGCCTCATTTCCATTTTATACTAAAAACTTATGTGTACTATCATCCACCATAATTTTGCTTTTCCTTCAAGCATTAAGGTGGCTAAGCACACATTCTGGGATGTGTTCTCCATTCTTCCAAAGATTTTCTTAATTTAGTATAACTAGCATTCAACTGCTTCAGGTCCCCCTTGACCCTTAAACACTGGTGACTTAAGGGCAAAAAATCTTTCAAGTTGTCCTTCTTTAAATTCTCCTTCCTTTATTTCTTCTCTATATCTTCTTAATTTCTTTCTTATTCTCCTCTTTATGTCTAGTCCTTGAACTTTTCTCTCCATGTTCACTCTCATTTTGCTCTTGTTTTACCCCTATTTCACCCTTTCTTCTTACCTTATTTCTAACCTCACCCTTCTAACTCTTAGGTGTCTTTTTTTTTCTTCAACTTCCTCTTCATTTTCCAGGGCCACTCTATTGGTCTGGCCTTTCTCTTCATGTTCTCTTTTTAAAACCTCATCAGCTCCAAACCTCTGGTGCTCATTAACTCCCCATTGTACTTTTGCTTCTTTTACAAGTAATGTTATTTACCCTTGAATTAATAAGTTCATGCCTGTTGCCATTTGAGCTAATGCAGCTTGTATTGTTTCTATCATCATTTCCATCCTTTATTGTGTGTTCCTACTAGGACTAGGAAAATCTACCATATTAGTTTTAGGCACCTTTGCCCTCTGTTGCACAAGCTCTTTAGCCTTATTCATCTCAGGACCTTGGTCTCTAACAATTTTGGCTTTAAGAGCCTCATGCCTTTTTTCCCTTCCTGAATCTAAAGACTTACTCTTTTGTTCTTGTTGTTTAGCAGCCCTTTGGTTCTTTCTTCTAGTCATCATATATCTCAGTAACTTCTTGCTCAACACAAATACAAACACTTTATTTTAAGTGTTGTAGCTACTAACAATGGTTTTGCACACTTCACACCTTTTTGCCTCAACCTTCAACTCTGATACCAAACCTGTCACCACCCAAATTGCCTATAGCCTACTCATCCTACTTACTTGATTTAGACTATAAGAAAGCTCATTCTTGGACCAGCAAGTTGGGCTATGGCAACTTAAATAAACCCTGTCAACACATACAAAGATTTAATTTAACAAGAAAAGTTGTCTTTGGTAATAAAATTCTATCTACCAACCCAGTTGTTTTCTTAGGCTAAAATTTGGTGTTCAAGTCATTAAAACCTTTTAGAACATTAAAACATTAAACAGTTTTTAAATAGTTCATTAGAGTTATTTATTAAGCATAAAACAACACAACTATGCTAGTTCTGACACATAATAATAGGGTCCAAGTTTAGTTCACACTTTGTATTTTATAGCTTTAGTGACTAGACCTAAGAACAGTTCGAGTTCTTACAAAACATAACATACACAGTAAACTAACATGCCTCCAAACCAACTTTACACCTAGCTCCAAGACCTTTACTCTAAGAATCTCTTATTCAACCCAAGCACAACCTTTCTAGCAATATGCCTTTGCAAAACCATCATTGTAACTGCACTTAGAACCTCAGTAAGCATTATAACATTAGCAGTTTGTCCATATACACTAAACATACTTGAGCACTTAAAGAAATTGTAGTTATCTGACAGTTATCTAGCCAACCTTACACAAGGAAAGGTATTAGTCCTCTAGATCCTTTCTTGCAAGTAAGATAGAAGCGCTATGAGTTCTAAGAACTTAGTAAGGATAGTAAAATAATTAATTAGACCAAATTTCCAACCCAAGAGGCCTCTCTATAAGCCTGCAAAAACAAGAAAACAAGAACACAAGAGTATAGTCCACAGATAACTAAGCAGATCATATACATTATTATAGCTGGTCACCACAAGCATACAAACAATCAAGCATGCAGCACACACACACACACACATACACACACACACACACACACATCTTTTATCCACCATAATGGCTTTCAATTTAGCCCTAAGGCCCCAACATATAGTTCACCAATAGGCATACCTTAAGGCACACACAAAAAATATGCTCACATCATGACCGTGGTGCTGGCCATGCACTAGGGCCACTAAAAACCTTAGTTACTACCTACATGCCTGCACTCAAGCTAGCTTTGACTCATAGGTCCAAAAAATAAAAAATTAAGTTCAATATTGTTCTAAGTTACCCTTCCTACACAAGCCAGCACGTGAGTTCACTTAACTCTCAATGTATCACTCACAGCCTAGTTAATTTCAAAGTAACTCTTATCATTTATGCAAGAACATGAAAGATCAGCAAAGTCAATGATAACCTTACCGAAATCTCTCAACATCACTTGATCAAAGCTCACTAAAGCTTCAAAATACCTTGGTAAAGAAGCTACCCTTAAGTTCTTTAAATTTCAAGCAAATTCTTCACTTATCTCTTTCAATTTCCTAAGTTTGACTTTCTTATAGCCTTTTATTCTTTTTTTGCTCTATTTTGAATTGAAACCATGCCCAAATTAATAGCTAAGCTTGGTTTACATGTAAGATAATAGGGGTGACAAGCGTTCAATAAAGTGGCTTTAATGCCTCGATCGATACTTGACTTTCTTGCTTGTGTTCACTTGAGTCCCTCATGTCCCAATTTAGTCACCTGTGCATTTAATTCACAAAGCATAACTTTTAGCCAGTTGTTAGTTCAATCTCTTTCTAACTTTTCTATTATAAATTCAGTCCTTAAGATTACGTAATGAAGTGTAAGGCTATTTGTTTTGAAGGTTGTGACAAAGTTCCCCTATGATCATTGGAGCAATCACATAATGAAGGAAGTTTTGTGAGGGGCCATATCAATTAATACCTAATTAATCCATTAATTAGGCTTGATTATCCCATTTTCTAGTCTATTCATTTAATTAAACCAGAATCATTCTTCATTTTTAGGATTTTTTTGCCAGGTCTTATTACATAAATCTTAGCCATATGCTTAATGTTTAGTATTTACTTGTGAGTTAAGAAAAAATTTACTTAGTTTCAATAAAACATTTAAGTTTATCAAACTAGGATGATGGTATGGCATGAGTTAAAG
This sequence comes from Aquilaria sinensis, assembly GCA_005392925.1. Lineage (NCBI taxonomy): Eukaryota > Viridiplantae > Streptophyta > Magnoliopsida > Malvales > Thymelaeaceae > Aquilaria > Aquilaria sinensis. The sequence goes on along the minus strand of SMDT01001590.1, from coordinate 132,371 downwards.
AAAATATGAGCTCATGCAAGTACAAGTAGTATAGCATGCCAAACCATATATGAAAATTATACTGTATCAATTAAATGCTACAACAACACAATGCCTAGGAGCCAGTTTGGTTTGTCTAAATCTAAAGCAATTAAATACTACAACAACACAATGCCTAGGAGCTGGTTTGGTTTGTCTAAATCTAACTTATGGTGTTGAGCTTTTCAACCTTTTTGCTAACTAGAAAGAGACCAGTTTGCTACCTTACCCTATAGTTGAGCATACTTTCAAACTTGCCCTTTACTTACCTGGTAAACTGTTTGTGTCCGAGCCTCTCTTCCTTATCCTCACTTTTCTCCATCTTTCTACCTACCCCAAATCAACTTTCTTCTTGCTATCCATAGCCCAATCCACCTCCCCCACTTTATTCTGCTCCACTGACCTCCACCTGCTGTTCATCCCTACCCTTACAAGTGGTTCAGTTCCACCTCCCAAACCATTTTAAGGGTCGTCGTATGCCGCCATCAAGGACCAGTGCTTCTTTTTCCCATTATATTCTCTTTTGTGGACCTTCTTCCATTGTTCACCCATACCTATCACTAGTTCAATCCATCCCACAAACCATCTTAAAGGTGTCACCATTTTCCACCCATCAAGGAATAATGCTTCTTTCCTCCATCATATTCTCATTTGCTGACTTCTCTCTATTGTTCAAACTTGCATCCAACTAGTTTGGATCTGCTACTTTGTTGCCGTTATTTTTTTTTCTCCTATACTTATCGAGTCCTTTATCCTTTTTATTCATTGATGTGATTTTTCTAGCCAATTCTGGTTTGTTTAAGCTTAATACCAACTATATGTGTTCAAATTGGTTAATCGCTTAATAGTTAACCTTAATACTTAAAAAATTGTCTTAATGCTTACATATTTGTTTTGCAATAGAAAAAAACAAAAGGGGTAAACTATTCAGGGTAGCTTTAAAATTACGCTCAACTTTGAGGTAAGACTGCAAACTGGTCTTTTCCTACTCAGCAAAAATGTTGAAATGTTTAGCACCTTAAGTCAAATTTAAACAAACTGAACTGGCTGTAAGTGTTTTGTCTATCAACCTAAATTGGCAAGATCATAGGATTATAAGCCTAACCCATAATAAATAATAATAATACATGTCATAGTTTATACTAATTCAAGATCAATACTAGCAGGCCTCCTACTAGCTTTTACCACCATGCTACAAAATGTTCATGATCCCAAATTGGTCTAAAAGTCCTACATTTGCCTCAAAGAGAAAACCCATACGAAAAGTGACCCATGAAGTTCTAAGCCTGACTACCTAGACATAGAAGGCAAAATGATTTTGGAGTTAGACTATGATCAAAAGTGCAAACATAGCACAAAAATGAATATGTAATGTATGCGGTATGTACTTATGAAAGCTAAAAAACCAAGTAAAATTCATTTGTCGTTCTAACCTTTTTGCTTTGTCCTAAATGGGTCCCTACCTTCATTTTTCTCTCTTAAAGTTGCTAACCTCCCTATTTTTCTCCCAAGTATGGTCTTTCAGTTAATTTTAAAGTTAAAGTTAGCAAAATCTTAGGAAAAATACAAAATTTGGTCCCTAAATTTTCTTCCTCATAGGCAAAGCATTTTCAAGCTTTTAAATTTAACTCTTTCTCCCCTTCTCTCATCCATTCTGACTTCCTAGAAAAAAAAAATCAATTCCTATTCACCCTCCCCAAGTGCTCGTCCTCTCCTGTTCCATACCCCAAATCCTCTTCCTTCAGTGCTGCATCTCCCCAAGTGTCCACTTTTTCTACCCTTATCCTCTACCACAAACTTAGATACCACCTCCACCCCCTTTATTGTTGCCAGCCTTGAAACTGAATCAACTAAGATTGCACAGAGCCACCTCTGACCCTACTCTATCATTCTTCAACTAATTTCTCAGAATCCCTCTATTCTTCAGAATTTAAGCATCCTATATCATATCAATTATCCTATTCATCAACTTTATCTACCAAGCAAACACCAGCGGACTTGGCATAGTTGATGCTTTGCACGCCACCAAATTGCATATATTCACCTCTAAGTTCACATCTAAGCTGATCAAATGAAGGTGGAGTATAAAGTCATTTGGGTTGAACTCAATTGAGCAAATGGGTCTGTTCATCAACATGAAGCGGATGCTGGATTTCGTTAGATCCGTTGTGAAGGGGATCACTATCTTCTAGACCAATGGAGGAGAGTTCTTATTTTTGGGTTTTTAGTCTTCTCTAGCACCATGTTGTGGCATGCATAGGACTTCTATAAAATTCTTAAGGACAAAAAATTCGGGAACATTCAAAAGGATTTTCCATGGTAGCTTGAGGATGAATCTGAGGGCTCACGAGCAAACATGCTTGTGTTTTATTATCTATGGGTTAATTTGAGCCTTTTCTTGATGCTTATGTCAGAGGCTTAACTTGGCTTGACTAGTTCATGGTGAGGCATGGCAGTGAACGATGAGGAGTTTGTGTATAGTTTAGGGTTTAAAGAGAAGTTATGAATGATTTAGAGTAAAGTTATAAAGAAGTATCAAATTTAAATGTTTAAGGATGCTTTAAGTGGGATGAAGGAAATTTTGGGATAAAAAGTTGCATTTTGCTTAAGATTCCATTAACTTTAACTGTAAAATTGATGAAAGAACTAGGCATAGGACAAAAACAAAGAGGTTAAGGACTTTAAGAGGATTAAATAAAGGTTAGGGATCCGTTTAGGGCAACGTAGAAAAGTTAGGGGCCATAAATGAATTTTACCCCTAAATAATCACTTTGGATTATTTGGCTACAGCATAACATTATTTGCAAATTAACAATAAGAGTAAGCATATAAAATACTTTATAAGGTATTCAACGCCAACCAAAACATTTTCACATCACATGTAATGGACTATATGCACATATTGGCATGCATGCATAAAATTTGCAGATAATTATATATGAGCATGCCATTAGCTCTTATGCTGTAGAGTATTATATAATGATCATCATATCATGCTCTATTTAGTACATGAGTCCCCATGCTTCACACACAAGTAAGCAGATAAACAATTACACATACAAAACACCGATTGATTCATTTTACCCTCGAGCATACAACCAAACACTTGCCCTTGAGCTTTCCAGCTTGTGCTAGCTTAAAATCCTTTATTTTATGCAACAGTGTTTGAATGAGTTGATGTGGATCGTAAGTGATAGTGCAAGCAAGACTGCCTAGGATGTTCCATGGAAAGATTTCTTGAGACGCACACATATGTTCCGTGGAAAGATTTCTTAAGACACGCATATACTCCTTGAGGTATTCAAGATGCCATGGTATTCCTTAATCAGATGTTGAGCACTCTAAGAGCCCAAACCAGCCATGTCCAAGGAGCTACTTTACCCACATACTTCAAAGGCACTACACTTGAGCAATTTCATCATCTTACCTGAAAAGGGGCTACCAAGGGAGCCTTATTTAGACATTTACTAGGCTGAGTTACCAAGCTACCTGAGTATTAAGTATCCACCAAGGCAACCTTCCAAGGTGCCCAAGTACCACCCGAGCTAGTAATTCCCCAGGATACTATAGCAATAAAAGGCATTGAAGTACTTTTAGGGCAAGATTTTCAAGCTTCATTCAAGCCGCATGCACTCCTCAGCACCAAGCATTCAATCATCATGCATTTAGGGGCCCAAGCCCACACTTGCATACTACTAAGCCTTATTATCTTAGTCACATTATAAGCACATACACCCACATCAGATCCAAAACCTCTTTCCCTTGTTAGGGCTACGCCCGATCTTGTGACCAAGCCCTTGGGTTTTTTAGCCCTTATTGTTACCTTGTGCCCTTGTATGCTACGATTTGCCTTAGATTTCTCCAAGCTATAGCATGGTCTGAGTTTCTCCAAGAAAGAGATAAGGGTTGAATACGTTATCTCTTTTGTAGATTTCAAACTTGTAAGCTTAAAGTTCCATGTCCTATAAGCCCAACCTTAGTCCTTTGGAATTCCTTATTTAACCACAGCAAACCAGCCATATTACTAACACATTTTAAGCCTAGGCCAATACTATTATTCAAGAACTACAATCAAAGATGAAAACCTTTGTTACCTTAAGAAAAACACTTACAACTATAGCCCCATTCTTAGAAGCTCCTTAGTTTCCTTGTTTTTCCAAGTTTAACCTCACATAAAGCATGGATTTTTCATGAGCACATAGGCTGATCTACACAAGGAAGAACTAAATGGAACACAAACATATTTATCACCTTGAAAACATGGGAAAATTACCAAAATCCCTTTGAGGTGTAATCGAAGATACACTTTTGCCCTCATTGTTTCAAATATTAGTAGTTACTCCCTCAAAAGCCTAACATACCTACACTTAAACCCTTTATTAATATATCAAAACTTACCTACACTTACCCTCTTTACATAAAAGAGAAAATGCTTATTTTTCCTTCTTTGCCTTCTTTCATAAAAATTTTTCCCCAAATTTCTACATCTAACAATCTATCCTATCCTTAACAAGACTCATCCTATCCAACAACACCACCAATCCTCCCATGTTGCCACCATTTGTAACCCATCCTGCTTGTTATTTTTCTTCCTTCTATTTTATTTTGTCCTATGAAGTTTTTGAATTTGAGAGTTAATTCTTAGGTCAAAATGCTAACAATCCTAAGTTTCCTCCCTAGCTATATAATTCCTAATTATTTTCAGCCATCAAATCACTGCTCAAGTCATAATTTGGCATCCTCTAGACGAACGCAATCACTTTGCTAATGAACCTTTCACTTGAGAAATCAAACAAGATGATGATTGTACAATCAGAACTTATTATAGTTTTAACTTACTTGTTTTAAGTTCAGTTTTAGCGAGGCATAGAAGCAAGTTGTTGGAGCTCTTTTAGTTAGGTATTAGATGATGAAAGCAATATGGTGATAGTCATGCTCGAGGAGGTGCATGTCCATCGTCAAATCAACACCATCACTTTGAACCATTGATTTCCTAGAGAATTGAATACCAAGGATCAAAATTTGGGGCTACTCATAAATGGGTTTAGGCCAAGGATTTTGGATGGCCTGAAAGATTGCCTGATGAGAAACAAACACTAATTGGTTAGATAATAGTGTCAGGAGTTAGAGAGGAGTTAGGTTGGTAGGCGATGGTCGAGTTGAGTTGTTTGTCAAAAAGAAGAACTGTTCTAGTTTCAACCATATAGGAGAAAATGAACTTTTGTGCTGAAGGAAAACAGGGAGGGATGGAGGGAGACGGGGTGCAAAGTTTAGGGGCTAAAATTATCGAGCGAAGGAGGCTAGGAAGATAAATGATTTTTTTCTTTTTTGGTTAACGGTAATTAATGGAAATAGCTATAGGGGTTAGTGTAGTTATGTCAATTTTTAAAAAAGGTATATGTAGGTATTTAAAATAGTGAGGACAAAAGTATAGGTTCGACTAAATCTTAGGGGGTTTTGGTAATTTTCCCCAAAAACATCCCAAAATTATTGCCTCTTGAAAAAACATCAAAGCTCCCCTAAAGTTCTTTTGCTAGGTGATAATATATGAGGCCAACAAAGCCCATATTAATGCCCAGACAGCCTTATCAGCCTAACATGGCCCAAATAGGCAGGCTGCATAAATGACCGACCAATAGGTCATCCTTCATGAAGCCCAATAAGCCTACATTCACTTTAAATTAAAAAAGAGGACTCACATTAGGAAAGGTAATCTACACTGATAAGAATTACTTCCTGCACGATCTATCAGGGCCTAATTCACCCATACCCTAAACCCCTTATGAGGTTTAGCTAACTATTCATTTTCATATAGTTAATTAGGACATGACAATCCGGGCTACTTAACCCTAACTTTTAGTTTTTTCTTAGGTGGGACTTAGGTGGGGGTTACTAAATAACCCATCCTATGAAATCTTATTAGATTTCTAGCTTAACAAGTTAACTTGCAAGTTTAAGACATTAGGTTACAAGTTTAATGTGTTATTTTAATGAGTGTGTCTAATTAGACTTATCTTGGTGCATGTGGGGTGCATATGAGTAGGCGTAGGTGGGCTTGTGAGTGTGTGTGCCTAGTGTACTTAGAAGCCATACCCGTAGCCTGTTAGTATTGTGCCCAAAAAGCCAATCATGAGATGATTGTATTTTTGCACATTGAGTCATGATATTTTATTGAGGCATTAATCCAGCAATTATGTTTGTTGTTTTGTTTCTGCGTAACGTAATAAGCATAATTGTAACCCTAGAATAATGATATTCTTAAACGTCCCTAGTCTAGTATTATTGTGGAGCGGGTTGCAATAATACATAATGACTAGCATATGTGGAGACTAATATGAGATATCTAGTCTACATATGGGTACAAGTTGGAGAACTTGTGTACTGGACCGACCCACCATGAGAACACTTCATGGATCGTTATATGAGTGTCATAAGTGATTCTCATAGTGATCATGGTATATGTAGTCCTTCGACCTAAGATCAACAAGGTTCCCTACATGTGAGTCACATACTTTGATACTTTCCTTTGTTGCTCGTAACTGAGTGAACTTGAAGGAGGTCATTGGGTATGTCACATATCATGCGGAGGGATTTGTATGATCAAGATGGGATTTGTCCCTCCTATGTAACGGGAGTGATATCTTTGGGCCCCTTGATAGAGTGAGACTTAGAAAATGCATGGCCATGCTTCGATGAGTTGATATATGATATCAATGTCGTCAGTTTAAGTTGGTCTACTCGGTAATCAAGAAACCAAAGATTGGGCTATACGAGAGTGACACATTCCATGTCTCGTGCTTAGTCTTGATATCTTGGACAAAGGGACAATGGCATATATCGGTGATGATCATAAAGGTTTAGTCGATTCACCGACAATCTTGTCACTTGGGTAGCAATGATGTGTTGCTAGACACCGCTCATTGCTTATGATCATAAATGTGATTTATGATCATTGCCAACATGGCAAGAGCCTATTGGGTCGCACACATAGAGCTATTTGGATCATTAGAGTGCATGGGCTAATTATTTGGGTTATGGTTTCACTTTAATTTCGTATTAATAATGGGCCAAGGAGTTGAGCCATTATTAAGCCCGAAATTAAATCCTAATTGGATTAGGGCTTTGAAACCCATTAGGCCTGGAAGTTGAGTCTCACTATAAATACAACTTTTAAGTGAGAAATTCGCAGGTCTCCTTGCCCTAGCCTCCAAAAGGGACAGTCGCACTCTTCTCTTGCAATTCCTTGGAGGACGCAAGCTAGCACTGCGTGCGCAAGAGAAACGCATCTGCCGGGACGTGGTGGAAGCGTGGTGATCCCGAGAGGCTCGTGTGGATACCATAGAGAGCCTGAACACGTCAACTGTTCAGGTTTTGTGATTCGACTCTACAGTTGAGTGAGAGATCTCAACCGAAAATTAGGTATGAAATTTTCGAACACCCGGTTTACCCCGTTTCACTTGGATCCTGGAGGGTTTCGGTTAAATTCCGCTGCGCTGTTTGGCTCCCGAAACCCAACATAGCCTACCTAGGGTGCTCATCCAATCATCACACATACACACATTCAAGCATATAGACATATATTCTTCCTAGGTTGATTAGGTACAAGCCATGCACGCATTTTCTAGTCCACCACACTTAGTGCCTTAAGGGCTTACCCAAGCCCATTATACATAACCAAGACAGAAAGTGTCACAGGCCTTGAACCTTAATCCCATCTTAGTCATATAGGACCCCAGGAACCTTACACTTATTCAGTGTTAGGTCTGTGTAAATTTGTCCTTAGTGGGTCTGCTAATTGATTAAATGCTTAATCCAATACTGTTTTATACTATGCCTTACTATGGCTATAGGTCAATAACCATAAAAATAATATATAATCGATGCAACTGGCCAGCACTTTAAACATGTATTTATATAAAACATACTATTATGCATTGTGAATCCATACAAGCTACTAGGGAACACAACCACTAGTTCCATAGCATTTACCAGAGACATAACTTCTGCACACATATATACATCATACACAAAAGTGTTATATATATCCTACACACTGAGAATTTGGGAATCTGATCCCACCTGAGTTACACTGCCAAAAAGGGGTCATTATAGTGTTTAGGTATTACCTATTCCTTGCCTCTGTACAACAAAGGCCAGTAAGTTAGTATTCCAGTAATTAGGAACCTGCAAGAAAGAAACTTGACAACAATGTACAATAATAATTAACTTCTGCACACCTAGTACCAAAATACTAACAACCAGTTTCTTTATTGGTTATTATCCCCAGGTCCACCAGTATCTGCACACAAAATATGTAAGGGATGTAAGAACCAAAAGTTCTCAGTAAGGGTTATGACCTGCAAGAAAATCAACCATATAGGACCATGCATATTATCCATAAGGATGTCGATATATGCATAGTGCACTTGAGCTCAAGTCATAATGCTAGGAACTCGTATTATTGGCCAATAATTATAGGAGTAGCTAGTTCCCGCAATTCCTTTACCCATTTGTCCTGCAATTGACAAGTCCAACTTATCCATACAAATACTGCTTTAAAAGCTTCTTAGTATTTGCCAATATCCCTTATTTTATGTACAGGAGTGAACTATTTACTTATTTAGTGCATGTGTTAGTGCTACCTTTATAAGGTTTTATGAGCGGTTAAGGACACCTCCTCCTCTTTGGTCCATTTAGGTCTTAGCCCATCATTGTGACCTTAGGTATCATAGGTTCCTAACCCGTCATACTCACCGTAAATTCGACCATATTAAGGTCCATTTTGCCTATAGGTACAAGTTTACAAACATGCACTTACACACTTCATATGCACTTCATAGTTTGGATTCTTACCAAACCCAATCAATAAGCTTCTCAAATAGCCATCAATACTCAAATTATATACTTGTTAAATTTATCCATAATTCGGCCACTTGATATACAAGTATCATAGCCAAATTTATTTAACACATAAGCATACAAATTAAATAACCTTTACCTTAGATAATTTAGTTTGCAAGCTTCAAGTACTTAGCCTTTTGTCTCGGTTCTAGTCTCTTCTAGGGTCTTCCTATAGTAGCTTGAGTAATTACCTATAATTGATCATTTAACAATAAGACAAACCATTCTTTAGGCCAACAATTAATAATTTCCACTATGGTTTAAATGATTAACTTAACCCTTTTTCATTCATTTAGTTAATCGGCCCTTAACAAAGCTTTTGTTCTTCTTTACTCATTGTACTTAATTAGAAGGACTTCTTGTTCATTTTTCCATTATTTTTCCAGCAATTTAAACCATATTACAGCCCAAAATAAACAATTAAAAGCTGGAATTAAATGGAGAACCGGTAGATCATTTTATTCCAAAATCAACCGTACCTAAGGCCCTTTCTTTTACAAGCTTAATTTCCAAGCTTTTCTTGCTTATTTTCTCTTATCAAGCATAAAAAAAGCCAACTTAATAACCATTCGCAGCATCTACAGGATTGAAATGAAGCTTGAAAATAGGGGAAATAAAAATTAGAACTTACTTGAACTCCTCTTGGCCCGGCTTGCTTAAATGATCAATTTTATTCATTTTTAACTACTAGACCCTAAATTACCGAGACTTAGCTTGCAAATAAATTATCTAAAGTATAATTTATTAAATTAACTAATTACCTGGCTGATTAGATTTATAGCTCTGAGGGCCATCACACAAAGCATGCATTAGTCTAAGTCCCCACGTCATTAGCTCTATGTACATGCATTTACAATTTTAAAATTTGCTATACTAGGACTGCATGACCAAAAGTCACATACACCAAAAGTTAAGCCATTACAGAAGCATGCTTGTTACATTCTTATGGGCTAAAATAGTTTCAATGCCCATAGTTACTGTAACTTCCACTTTCACTTGGATTTTTGGCCAAAGTTGTCTTATTATCCTTCTAGTCTTTATCCATACTAAAATTGATCCAAAAGTAGCCAGACCTACTGCAGCCATCAAAGCCTACAATTTAGTATACAACCATTAGTCCAAATCTTGAAACTTTGTCAATCTTTCTTTCATAGTCCAATAAACTAGAGCCATACTTACTTGTACATATACCTATTAAAGAGGTTCTTTAGCCTCTAATCTTCCACTTCATTACCTAAAATCAGTAGAAAATGCCATGAGTACATAGGTACTCATAAGGGTTCAATTTGGCACTTAGTGCCTACACAATGTTCTAAACATTGTTATTCAAATAAACCTCTAATTTCTCTTTTTAACCTACAACCAAAGATAAAGAAGATACAAAAGAGACAAGGCATAACATAATACAAGATGCTTATATACATAATTCAAAGGTTAGCATATGCAAACAATCAAAAAAGCATGAAAAAGCACACACCACATACACGGTTCCATTTTAACTTAGAAAGCATTTTTTTTTTCAATTTAGCAAGTGCTCACCTTGATTAGAATCAATTTAACATATACATAGAGCTCCAGGTAATTGAATAAGTTCAGCCATGCTTGATCAAAAACCCTAATGCTTGCCAAAAGTAAACTAGCTAGCTCACCATAGTGCTTAATGCACACATAGCCCATTAACATAGCTCCTAGGTTCATTCGGCCATAGCCATCCCCTAGGGCAACATTCTTCCCTTCAAAATCCAAGAGAAGAAGCTTCATATGAACCCTTACCTAGCTTAGATTTTGCAGCAAAGAAGCATGAACACACAAAAGCACCACATGTGCCACCATAGTCTACCTAGAAGCCACCATGTTCGATGTTCTTTTTGCTTGCTTTGCTTCTCTAACTTGTTTCTTCATTTTGTAGGACCTCTTGGCTAGCTTTTCCAGGGTTAGAAGCTATTGTAAATATATAGGGAGCTACTTTTAGAATGCACTTAAAGTCCAAGTGGTGGTGGATGGCTGAATGGCCTTGGCGGCTAAGTCATTTGACTAGCCTTTAGCCTCAACCCTTCATATGTCACTTGAATCATTTTGAACATTTTATTGACCTACTTAGCTCTATTGTTGGTGTGTTTTGAGCACTCACTTTGCCCATTAGTTCGGCCAATTAAGCCATCAAACTTTCACTTAAACTTAGGCATAGTTTAAGTGTACCCGAGAGCCCTTTAGTGCACCTTAGGGTGCTCCTCATGGTTTTCATGTGTTCTTCACCTTTTCTTGGCCTACATTTTGGCCCTCATATTCATTTCAGTCTTAAGCATTAATGCTCTAAAATTCCTCTCAAGGCATTTGGCTTTAAAGCTCCAAAATCACTTAGGTGCACACAAGGTGTACCAAAGAGTCACTTTGTTCCCCTCCTTGGTGTTCTCTTAGTGCTCTTAGGTTATTTGCCAATTTTTCTTTAAATTGTGGGTATTTCCTTCAATATCAGTAGATATTGTAGATGATAATCAACTCTAGGCCTTTCAGCATGCGTTCTTTGAGCACTCGAGGCCCATAGTACAATAAGAAATTAGGCAATTGTCCTAAGGGCAAAGGATGAGGTGGATGAAAAACACCTAGCCATTGAGGACGTGGCCAAGCTTCCCGCTAAGGACGCCCAACATGCATCTCAGGCAAACTCTAACTTCCCTCGGTACTAGCAACTTTAGTATGGTTTTACAAAGGTTCGATTAGATGGAAGAGCACCTAAAGAAACCTAAAGGAGCTCAAGCTCTAGTGGTGGATATCAATTACATGTGGATTTAGCCATTTATGGTTGAGATCATTAAAGCATCAGCCCCTAATTGCTTTAAAATGCCCAATATTGACTTCTACAATGGCCTAACGGATCTTGCCACCACTTGTAGTGTTACATCACTTTTAGACGTTAGAGTGGGCCCAGACATAGTTATGTGTAGAGCCTTTAGTTCCACCCTTATAGGAGCAAAAACAGCATTATTCTAGGTGAACACGTGGCATCGATTCCAATTCTTTCAAAACATCTCACAGAATTTTCTTATGCCTCTTTTTAATGAGTAGGTTGATCCTAAAAATAGCCATCACCTTTTGAAGATTCAATGATACAAAGATAAGTCCTTGAGGGACTTGATTAGAAGGTTTAACGTAAAAGCCATCAGGTATAATATCTACCCCCTGAATTATATTTGCTTACAATAACCTAAGGGTTGTTGAGAGACTCAATGTTGGCTTGGGACCTACATAATAATCCTGTGAGGAAGACTGACAGTTCATTGATTGTGTCACCAGGTGCATATAACTCAACAAGCTAGCTTTTCAAAAAGAACAATTGAAGTCTAAGGACAAGGGGCCTCATTGAAGATGTGGAATCAAAAGAAGGGGGCTAATTTACTTTATTGCATTCTATGAGAGCAAACATACTATAGTTCTAAAATGAGGAATGTAGTGACCAAATGACCTTAGGCTATAGATCCCCAAAACAAAAGAGACCTAAAAAATTATTATCACTACCATAAGGATAAGGGACATTACATCAAAGATTGTTGGCAATTAAAGTGACTAATTGAAGAGCTAGGTCAAGTAAAAAAAACTCTAAAAGTATGTGGCCTAACATAACTCCCCTAAAAAGTGGTAGAAGGGGAGGCCCTATAAAAGAGATGATGATGATTGAAACAAGGAGAGGGATAGATAACGAGAGAGAGGTCATTCCCTAAATCACCATAATCTCATAACACTAACTGGAGTGGTTCACATTATCAACAAAGGGTAAATGTCCTTGGCACAAAAATAGAAGGAACTTGAGATTGCACAACCAGAGGCGACAAATTCAAATAATGTGTTAAAAAAAATGAAAGGGTTATGAGTGCTAGTCCTACATATCGACCCCATAGTCATCACAGCATGAATCAACAACTTTGACATTGTAAAGAGTCTACGTTGAAGTGGAAGCCCATTCCAATTTGTTGTTTGCATCACTACTGGACAAAATCAAGATTCACAACCCCTTCTTATACACTAATGTGCCTATAGCCTAAACGTGTAACCTAAAAAACCTTACTCATGTGCATTTGGTCAGACAAGCAGTGCAACTAGGACACATTTAACCATAATAACAGACAGATCTTGGCAAACAAAAGGCCAATAATTAGCAGTCTTTGCTATTTTGAAACCAAAATTGATAAATCTAGTTTCACTTATTAGAATTGCTTAAAACTTTAAAGTTTAGCTAGCTTTAACCAAGGAATCATGTTAAAAATATCCACAATTGCATTTGAGCTCTAGATGGAAAGGCCAAATCCTTGGTCAAAACTAAACTATAAGCCTATGTATGGGAAATAGAACTCATCTAGAAATAATTCAAACCGGTTCAAACCAGTACAATCCAAAAAATAATAAGCAGCTCAGTTTTTAACAAAAACAAACTTATCAACCTATGCATAGGAGTTCATCCAGCTATATAATGTCCTAAATTTAGAATAGCTAGCTCGCACAGCAACTTTGTCAAAATACTCTTAAGGCTATAACCCATTGTATACCTTACTTACTCAAAATCATATACATGAGACATACCAGGACCAAAGGGTTCTTTACAACCACTAACTACTCAGCTAGCTATACCCTAAATTCTAACAGTCCTCCCACAGTTCAGCACCTAGTGCCATAAGTTGTTAAGAGAACACTAGTGAGGAAGCCATAAACCCAAGTTCATAGTCACAATGTGTCTATACAAAACTTCATATTAGTTCCCACACAACCTTAAGTCACTCAACTAAGCCCTTTCATACAGTGTAGACTGTAAGGGCATGAGTATTTTTATTTAGGAAGATAAAGATACAACATATATGCCAAATGCTACTAGATTAGCCACATAACCTGCAACTAAAGAAAGACAGGGAAAACACATAGCAATATACATATATAACATAATGTCTAACAAACTAGGGGTCAACACACATAATCAAATAGAGGAGCACACAAAACATACTCACTCATACCCTATTCTGTCCTTAAGGCCATGCAAGCATTGACACACACACACATACACATTCCCCATTGGGAACACAGAGCTCCAGGACACAAATGGGCTGGCCAAGCTGACAAATGAGTCCCTAATGCTTACCACCATGTTTAGAAAACTAACTTACATAAATAAGGATGCATATGTTACATCTAAGCTCACCCCTAAAACCTAACACATGAGTTCACTTAGCTTTCAAGCTATCCTTCATAGTTCTACAACTTCAAGTCAAAATCTAGCAATACTATGCCAAATGGCATAGACTGAAGCTTAAATATCCCTTACCTTATCCAAACACACGAATAAACCTTAGGAACAATTTAAACCCTCCACAGTAGCTTGCTTCTGAAGAAAACCCAAATTTTTCCTCTCATGCGACCAAAATCACTTTATCTTGCTTAATCTATGTTAATTCAAGGCTAGAACTTAGTTCTTTTTTGTTCTCCATTGTTTTAGTGAGTAATGAAGCTAAACCAACAATTCACCTGGTCAAACCATGGAAAAAAAAATTGAAATATGCTGGGTATCTCACAAATAGTGCTAGTTTATATCCCTCATCATTCATGCTAGAGGAGGCCATCAAGGTTAAGGTTGGTGCAATGGGAACTTGGTAGAAGTTACCTAAATAGCAAAGGGAAAAACTAAGGTATCCTTAAAGTGTTTTTTGGGGGAGGAGGAGAGGGAGGGAGCCTTGATACTTAAGTAAGGTGAAGTATTTGAAGGTTTGAGAGAATAGTGGACCACAAGAGTAGTGAAAAGCTTGGTTATTAAAGATATCTTTCATATATATAAAGGCAAGAGGTGAGGTATCGTTGCATATAATTTAGATCTAGTAGGTGACATGTCCAACTAGATCTAAAATGCCAAAGTTCATACTCTAGCATACCTATTGCTAGCTGGTCTTCTGACACTTGTAACTAACACTTCTGCTATGGCACTTAGGGTATGGTTGTAATGTTCTTGCTGAGATCTTTTAAAGGACCTCGGTGGAGGATGGCTGAGGTAGCTTATTAGAGGTATTGGGTAGGGACCTCAACTATAGGTCTTTCTAAAGTCCCTCCTAAGATATTCTGAGGTAGGTGTGTTTCTGGAGTCCCTTATATTGCTGAGGTCCTGTGGTTCGTGTACTCATTGGGCTTTTGGTACTTAGTCAATTATGACGGCTCGAGAGTATGGTAGAACTTTTATAAAGGCCCTCCAAGTACTTTCCCTAGGTTGATTGCCATAGCAAGTAAATCCCAAGTTCATTTTTCAATAAATATGTTTTTTAAACAAATTAAACAACTAATTTAAGCTTTATTAAGAGTTCCTAAGTGTTAATTGGCATCTAAGAGTCATGAACGATAAATGATAACTTAGTCATAAAATTGTGGCATGACTGTATATTCAGTGAAATTAGGGTCATGTAAGTGAAAATGAATCGATTTGTGAAGACAATAAGTGTTGTGACTCATTTGAACCAATAAGTACCAAGGAAGGCCTTGTATACACCAAATAAGGGAGTTAAGGGCTTAAGTGATTAAATGGTTTTATGTGTCTAATAGGCTTTGATGCTAAGAAAGGAGATTAATACTCTTATTAAGGATTAAATAGAATGATTTGAGCTAAAGAAAGAAACTAAGTTAAGTGATTAAGTGTGTAAGCAAGATTTAGGTTTGAAAAGGAGTAGGATATTTTAGTCAATATGGAGGGTAATTTGGAACTATTTACTTCCTTCCTCATTTAGTTTCATTTTTGCAGCTCTCTCAACCCCATCATCATCCCACTTCAACCTAACAAATGAGCCCAAGTTTTCCATGAAGTTGAAATCCCTAAAGTTAGAACAACAAGCCTTTAGCAAGTTCTTGAAACATTTAGTGCATTTGAAGATGTTTTTTTAGGGTTTTGTTGGTTTGAGCTAAATTCTTAAAGTAAGCCACCTAAGTTATGGGTTGGTTGTAAAGGTGTTAATAAGTTAGTAATTGTATTGATAAGCTAATTATGGTGCCTAATTTTAAAGGAACTAAGTTTAAAAACTATTGGAGCTAGTTTGGAATTTTTTGTAAATAATGAGTTTGATTTGAGGAATTCTCTATTTGAGGTAACGGATATGAGTTATAGTTGATGCATTAATGTATTCTTTAGTATTTTGGGTCATGGGAGTAAGTTGGAATGAGCCTACAATGGTTGGGATTGGTTTAGGAAGAAACCAAAATAAGCTTGGCTGAGAAAAGGATGATGGAGAGCACACCCAGAGGCAATGTGATTGCACCTCATATAGGATATGATTGTATCAAGCCCTAAGAGGACTCCACAAACCAAATGCAAACACATCAGATTGGCTGTGTAATTGCATAGTTTCTAGCAAGCTTCCTAAGAGCTTCATAGAATTGCACCAAGGGTATGGTGTGGTTGCATCACGCCCAAACCGCACCAACTTGTTTCCTTAGTGTCCTAAACCATGTCCTAAGGGCTAACAAGGATCTTAGCATGAATCATAAGTACTCTTAAGACTAAATCATGCATCAATAACATGGTAATAAGTGAGTGGTTAAGGGGGTTAAAAGTGGGTGGACTAAGTAAGCACCTTAAGTTGCAAGCAAGGTATTAAAGAGGGACTAAGAATTATTTGAGTCCTCCAATGGCCAAGGTATGGGGTCATGAACCTTTAGCATTAAAGAGGAACATAAAAAGGCTTCAAGACGCTTAATGGCCCAAAGGTTGAGGACCTTTAAGCACTAAGGCAAAACCCAAGTTGTCCCAACCAAGCCAACGGGAACTTGGCGAAGTGTGGTGACTAAGTTAGTTGCGTTACACAATAAGAAAAAGGAAAAATTAGGCAAAAGGTAAGTAAGGGATGACTTACTCTAAGTAGCCCGTAAGATGCAGGTAAGGTTGAGTAGGCGATGGCTCACTTTAAGGTACCCATAAGAGAACTTCATTGGGTAAGGTTAAGTGTTAGCATCAGATACAATGGCCAGTACTCAATTACCCAGCTGTATGAGCTCATGGCAGTTATAAACACCTTTGAGTCTAAGGAAATCCTAAGTGCATATGCATGTACATCCACTCATCCATACATTATATTACATCATCATTGTTTGTTATTTGTTTGTGCTTGTTGTATGTTATGTTGTATGCTTTGTCTATTTGTTTGTATACATAATTGCATTGCATTCCGCACATGCTTTCCTTACAAGTGCCCGAATCCTTTACTGAGTACTTTAAAGTACTTGCCCTTTAAGTGTTATGCAGGCACTTAAAAGGCTTATTGGGCCTAATAGTTGGTAAGAGGCAATTGTTAATGCTAAGTTTTATTTTTTTTTAAAGTACTATCTAAGTCTAAATTATGTAGTTAAATTTTGCTTATAAAGTGAGCTAGTTTAGACCAAAGTGTTTGCTTTGGCAGTTACAGGCTAAGTGTGCACAAGGAAAGTGTGGCTCATCATTTAAAGCTAGTTCGCTTGGGTGAGGAGCTAAGGAGGGATCTCAGTAGTTATTTACCTTAAATGTATAATACTTTATGTACTAAGTTTGCCTCTACAAGTGTTGATTGGTGTGTATAACACTAGAATTACTTTTGGGTGCATGCATAGCTAAAAATGTATAGACAAGTTATTACTTGAAGTTAAAACAACTAAAGTTTTAAATCTAGACTTGTTTTAACTTGTTTTCTTAAATAAAGGTCATGGTAATATTTTATTATTTTTTTATTTGACTGTTATTGAATAGTCAGGATGATACATACTTATTTTCTGTATAAGGTACACTAAATAACTAACTATATGTGATAGTTTTAAGATACCTTACAAGAAATAACTAGTCAATTGTAACTTAAGCATGATCATAGTTTCTTAAGAACCTACTAGTGGTAGTAAAATCAAGGTATTGGGACCCTGTTCCACCACAACTTTGGCCATCATATGTTAATAGTATCACTTTCTTTGCATTATTAGACTAGTGTCAAGTGAAAATATTCTGATACATGAACTTTTAAAGATAATTTGAATGATTATATCTTTTCTATGTTTTTAATTTTTTTTGTTAAAAATTTACAACTCTATGCTTTTATTTTATGACTGTAGGAAAATCAAAATATTTCTAAGTAGAATCCCAACCTTCATAACTTTACATTAGCCAAAAATAGACCATCTAATATATATATATATATATATATATATATAAAGTAGGAGTATCTATGAAGGGCATAGTGGACTTTTCACATAATAGGAAAAATGTGGTGTTGACATATGGCGGATTTCCCATTTTTAGTAAGTTAACTATAATCTTTTACATGTGATCTACCAAATATGCCCCTAACTCTATGGAACAATACTATAATTACATGTGGCAAGTAAAACCCACAATTGTTGACTTGCCCAAAATCAAATTAAAGATAAATAAATAGGAGATGATAAATGTGATATGAATATTATCATTTTTTTAAAACCATTACCCTCGTCTATCTTTCCTCCACTTCTCAAAATCTTCTTTTTTACTAGAGATGTATGAAAAAAATTGCCAATATCTTATGATAAATCTTTCGTTTCATCCTTTCCCTTCTCTAATCTCTATTGTTCTCCCCTTATTTGAAGAAAAAGAATCCTATCCCGACTTATCCATCTGTTTATTAGGAGGCGGCTTTACCCTCAAATTCTAATTGGCTAAATTGGCTCCATCTATTCCTCTCTCTACCTCGGGAGATCGATAGGTATTGCCAGAGAAGACCATGTCTTCTAAAGAGGAGAAGCTATAAAAGGAGGTAAAAAAGCTTCCATGGATGATTGGCTGTTTCACAAGAATTGGAAGGTCAGAGACGACACCAACATCAACTTGGCCGCTGTCTGCGACTTCATTATGGATCCCAAGGATCCTCACATCTGTGAATTCAGTGAGTATTGTTTAAGTTTTCCTTTGTTCTTACACATTAAAATTTGTTTCCTTGTGCATCCTTGCATTTTTGTGGCTTCAATTGGTTTGGACTGTCGTGCATAGAATAAGGCGCTCGATGCCTTAATTGCCTACTTACGAGTGGCTGACACTGATAAAGCGAGGTAGTGTTACTTCTTCTTCATTGCATATCTATGCATTGGCCAAATTTAGTCTACTTTGTTAATGGTGTTCCCGGTAATTGACTCTATTGGTTTCATCTTTAGGTTCACTAAGAGGGTCTGTGATGTTGTTGTGGCAAAATGCCTAATTGGTAGGCAAGGATGGTGGAGAAAGCTCAAGTAGTCTTTTTGCTTTGGGTGGAATTAGAGGCTTTCGAGGTTTTCCTATTATTTTTTTCCTTTCTCTAGCTCCTACAAGTTTGTCCTTTTCATTAAAAGTGTGTGGAAGTACCAGTTATAGTTAATTTTATTCATCAAAGCTTCTCATTTCTAGTGGCTAATTACTCCTCATAGGTGTTATTTCTAGTTGAAATTGTTGTATAATATTATTGCATGAACAAGTTACCAATTGACTACATTGGTGTTTGAGTGCTTCATTTGGATAAGGTTTTCAATTTCAGGTTGGAATCTTGCCTTAGTATTTGGATGAAGTTTATTGTTACCTACATTCTTACAACATTTTATTTGTTCTTTACAGCTAACGAGGGCTCTGGAACATGCTTCCTACAAAAGTTGTGCATCTTTTTATGAAAATATTGGAGTTATAGCTAATATGCCATTTGTTTCAATTTGTAGTTATGTTCATCTGGTTTTTTATTATTTTGTTTCCCTATTACCCTGAGTTTCGACTAGGAAGAGGATCCATGATAGATGTTCAAATGAATGTATGGACAGTTACATTTATAATTCTTTCATGTTGTCTGTTATGTTCGTGATCAGCTTTATTGCTATCTACATATAAATTTGTTTGTTCAAGTGTGAGGCTTATTTATTTGTATTTGTATATAAAAAGTTTTGGGGAAGATATTTCTAATGGTGTTTGTACACTTGGAGATTAGAAATTACTCTTGTAATGATGTATTTGCTATTGCAATTTAGGGAAAAAAAACTTATCATCATATTCCTGTATTCTGCTTGTACAAAGTAAGTTTTGTAGGTTGTTGTGTTCTTCTTTTTAGCTTTCTCTTTTGTTTACTTTGAGCATCATTTTATCTATATCTATTGATTTTTTTTTTTTTTAATGAAACTGTATCTATTAATCTATAACTAGGAGATATAGTTAGTGTTGATGGTTTATCTAACAACCAAAGGATTGCTAGATGTAACAAATTAAACGCTACAAGTGCACAGTCAGAACATACTATAGCAAGTAAGTAGGGTCCGAATCTATAGAGACTTTTGAATCATTTTGTGCTTATCTATTTAATAACTAAACCAACAAAACTAACTTTACACACACACACACACACACACAATCTGGGGGTTTTGTTGAATTTTGAAGTTAAGAATGTGTAAAAAGTAAATAAGGCAAAACTAAAATCTAAAGAGAAGTAAATTCAAGATTGTAATTTGAACTTGGCAGGCAATAAGACAAACTAGCTAGGACTTCTTTCCATCACCAACCAACAAACCAATCACAGAAAGAATGAAAATTATAATTTATACATGTATATGATGACACATTCACAACTAAGTTATGGCATTTAATATTAGCTATTTAATTCTCTTTTAGTCCATACATTCAATGTATGACATTTGCATCAGAATTTATATCTTTAACTATGACTTAGTATGGCAGCTACTCAAGTTTAGCAGCAGAAAACTCATTAAGCATAAGGAGACATGGCATCTGTACTAAGATTTCAAGAATTAATTTATTAAAGAATGCTACAAACAATTCAATACTTGCAAGACATAGTATAAATAACAAAGATAACAATTATACTTTTCAATATATAATTCTAATTCAAGTTTATCAAGGTGGTCTTTAGCAGGTTTAGGAAATTTTAGGCCATATATTTTCATTTTGCTTCTTGGGATTGTGAAAGAGCGTTTACAGTGCCTCTTATTTACATTTGGATGCTCTTTTATTTTCATTTTGATAACTTCTCTCTTCGATTACAAGTACTTTTTTCACATTATTTCCGGATCATGGAGATTCTTTCGGTGTCATCTACTTTTGGATCATCCTGATGTTGAGTTTGTTGTGGCTTCTTCTTACAGTCATTCTCTATAGTTGTTTTAGATGGTATTTTATCTTTGTCCTTTTGCCTTTTTTGTTGCTTTTCATTTTCTAGGTTTGTGTTGTGAATATTCTTCCGCTATGCTATGATTTTATCTGGTCTACATGAGCTTCTAGTTGGGAGGTTTATATTTTGTTCGTCCTTTATGCTCTACGTCATTGTATAAATTGCAATCAGCTATTGAGGTAATGTGCAAAATAAAGTCATGTGTTCTCATTTTGTTGGTGTTGCATGCCTATTTTTGCGTCCTTTTTAGTGATGCATTGTTTGTCAGTTAATTGTGTTAGATGTTGGTGTGTGTTTTTTTTAATGAGCACTTTTGAGGTATTCACTTAGGGTTATCTATTATTGGATGTTCGTTGCCTTTGTTTTGTGTTAAAGTTATTTTTATATTATTGTATTCATGTATGTTTCATATTAAAGTTATACTTAATACACCAAATCTAATATGTCATTGACTAATTTTTGTTTCGTTTTCTCCATTTCCAATATCATTTTGCTTTCTTTCCTTTTAGCATCTTAGTGTGATTGAAAGTAAATGCTGATATGATGTTATTGGTATTTAGTAATATTCACTCTTGCTTCTACTGTTTAACACTAGTAACTAATAAGTAAAACTTTTATTCACTTTCCACAAGCAATTAATTTAGTCCTGATTCATTTAAATTTATTTATTTATTTATTTTTTGTTTTAATAGCGAAGAGGACTAGGAAATAGCCAAATCCCTAAAGGTAAAAACATCCTAAACAAACATCAAGTTTAGAGCTCATTTTGCTATTCACAATTCACAATTATCATATCTCTGAAACTTAGACCTATTGGAACGTGTGTTTGTTCAAAAGAATAAACAAACATATCTCATTTTTCTAAGGGCCTAAGGCTTATGGAAGTTGTTTTATTGTTAATTTTCAATTACAATAATTTTCTCTTCAACTTTATATTTCATGCGTGCTCCATTAGTTTTTTATTAACTAGTTTACATACCCGGCATTACCACGAGATTCTAAATTATATTGAGTGTAACAAAATAAATATATATTTCATTGCTAAACAAATAATATTTAGAAAATTATTGCCATACAAAAATAATTTAAAAAGAACCAAAGTAATCTCAACATGATGTTAAATTTTATCAACAATTCTAACCATTAACTTTAAACATTTATATTAAAAAACACAAAAACTGAAGTAAACAAACCAAAATCTTTCTTCTGCATTGCCTGAGGTTCTCTTAAATTTAGGGTACTACAATAATGTTTCATATTTACAAATGTATTATTGTAATACTATAGTTAAAAAAGATAAAAAGTCAGATGATCATAAAGTTGAGAATAAAAAAATAACATGATAGCCAATTTAAATAGAAAAATTAGTAAGAATGTTAACCACAATGCAACTTTATAAGTATAAGGTAAACTGATGCTAATATGTGTCCTGAATTAATAATAACTCTATGAAACATAACAATACATGTGATTCAAAATGATGAATATTTTTTGTGGTTAGGTTGTGTTCATCAATGTGTGCATGAGGCAAACCACATTCATCAACTTGTATTCATTGTTGCTAAGCCATTGCTTAATATGGAAAAATCAATTTTCCAAGCCATAGTAATATACAAAGAATTCAACATCAAAGATGTTGATAGGAGGAACTCAACTTTTATATTAATCAATGTATTTAATTTTATTAATCTAAAAATTTAGGTCCTTCATCAATATATTTTGCCAGAGTTCATCATATTTTTTATACCTTGTTTTTATCTTGTAAAGCACTTTTCATTTTTCTTTGATGAATTTACTTTTTATTTTACTAAAGTTCCTTTATTGAACCTATATAATATTTCAAGTGAAAAATACTAAGTTTGTAGATTAAAAATATAAATTGTTTAGAAAATAAATCTAAAAGTTACTTTTACTTGGAATTTCCATTAGGGGCCATTGGAATAATGTGCAATAAATGAGATATATAGACTGAGAAATTAAACATAGCCCATAATGGGATTTATAAATCAAGCAGATCGATTTTATTTGGTCAGATGGAATGAAAAATTTGCAAGGATCAGGTCTAATTGCTTTCTCATGCGTTGCTTCATTGCAATTTTTTCGTGTGAATGGAGCTTTGCATTAATCAATAAGTCTAATTTGCTTATTTCCTTTTTTACATAAGAAATATCTTGGTAAAAAAATCCTTGATGAGTTATTAGGTGTACTTCTAATTGATTTGATTATCAGTATTATCCAATCATGGTACTAAATGACAATAAATTATATGTGTGTGTGTGTGTAAAAGCTATTGATTTGAAGGGAAATTAAAGTTTATGTGATAGTGTGATTTCTTTGATTATATAAAACCATAATCTTTATATTTTTTTTTGCAAATATATTTTAATTTATATGTTTATAGGAAATTGAAATTCCAATAAATTGTTTTTTACCAATAAATGCTAATTTTTTTCCCTTTATTACAATCCAATATTGGACTGATATATTAACAGAAAGTGTAATATTATGAACTTTCCATTGTTTAAAATTTTTTTAAATAGTAAATTTTTTCTTCTTTGCAAATAATGTATGTAATTGATTTGTATAACATTAAACAAAATTTGAAATATTATTTCCTTTTATTTGCAATTAACTCATGCATGTTTCCCACATAAAATTTCATAAATTTTGTTTATTAAAATACACTTTTCCTCTAATGTTTAATGCTAATTATATATATAATTAGATTTGTACCATTTATTTTTCAAATTAAAAATTTTGTTCAAGTTTTTGTTTTTAACTCTGTTTTCAAAATCTACAAGAATCAACCAAATATAAGTCTTGTATTCTCAAAGTTCAAAAATATAAATGTAGAAACTTAGTCGAGAAAAGTGGACAAATTTACCTAACAAATGACATGATTAAAACCCTTATTAATTTAATCAAAAGCTACATTTTAGCTTTTAAGGGATAAAATAAAGTTATTGTTATAGAACATCCCAGTTGCCTAAAAATGTAATGAACACAAAAAATATATAAACTATTTTACATGTAAAATTGTTGCACATTATAAAGATAACAGAATTTTCCATCGTTTTTAATCCAAATTTCACCTTACATTTTTTAAGCAATGTAAACTATTTTACATGTAAAATCGTTTGACATTATAAAGATAATAAAATTTACTATCATTTTCAATCCAAATTTCACCTAACATTTTTTAAGGTAAAACTACCTTTAATTTTGAATCCCAAGTTATTAGAATAGTTGGAGAAATAAAACTAAAGCTTATCAAACATAACAAAACAAAGCAAACAAAACTTTCATTTCATTTATTTAGACATTTCCAACATTGCTTTCTACTCAAATAAACCCAAAAACTAATAGGCGTAGATAGATACACATAACAAACACAAACTTAAAATTGTACAACATCTCACCTCCTGCTTCAAACTTCAACTACCTCAATCCAACTCTTCAATCTTGGGTGCTGAACCCGCACTGCATATCCATCCGACATTTGCTTATTCTCGTCACCCCCTAATACATGCTCAAAATGATGGGATTACAGATACTCTCAAACTGATTTTGGTTTAACCACTCTATCATATCCTTTACTGCTTTCTTGATCCTCTTGATCTTCTTGTTATCATCTAGCCTTACTTTCTTGGTGAGCTTTAGATCCTTCACAGTGTTCCTCATGTTATAGGCATAATTCTCTAGCGTCTTATCCATCTCTACCTTCCTCTACGCCTCCTCGTCCTCTACTTTATACTGCATCATGTCCCTTACCATCTTCCATGCGTCCTCATTGTTCAGCTACCTTATATCAAATTTTCTAATTAGAATAGAATTAATAATAATTGAGGGATGTGAATAAAATGGATTCGAACTGGCTTTTATAATTTACCAATTCTCAAACACCACCCACAAAAAAAATGTAAAAAAAAAAAGTCACTGGATTGCAGTATGATAGTTGCTAAAGTGCTTGATTAGACAATGCAAATGTAATTTGGATCCTTAAGTAGACGAGAAAAAGAACTCACTAACTTCAATTATTAGAAGAAATGTTTAAACAACAAACAAAACCATTGAAAAGACTAAAAATGTACCCAAAAAGCATGAAATGCAGAGGGTAGAATCCGAGAAGCGGTGGCTAGGATGACGAATGATGATGGGAGCTTTTATATCGATCAAGAAAAAGATGAGATATGTTGGGGCAGAAGCAGATAATGAAATTTATCTATATAAATATGGTCGACCTCCTTTATTTCAAACAAAATTTGTTTAAATGTATGATGTATGCATTTATAATTTAGGATAAAAGATAATGTTGACTTACTTAGTTTCCTTGTAAAGCTTCAATAATTTAATTTTCATTTGGCATTATTATAGGAAGAATTGGTTTAAGGGTATAATTGGAAAACTAGTGTAACTAGTACTAAATTTCTTACCTAAAAAGAAAAATTTGTCACATGTCAGCACCATATTGTGTCTGTTAAGTGAAAAGTCCAACCAATCCTTAAACGTATTTTGCTTTATATATATATAATAGATTGGTATGACCACCTAATACCCAGACAGTTAAAAGTAAGTCTTTTAAAAGTCCTATTTTGTGTAGAAAGTTAAGTAGTTTAAAATTCCTAATTATGATAAGCTTTACAAGGATATAATATCTACTTTTAAGAATCGAAGATAATCTTTAAAAGGTAGTAAAAAATAATCTTTAATTTTTAAAAGTCAATAATTGTGATAGCTATGATATCATATGAAAGTTTAAATTAGATAATTGTTAATAGTTTTAATTAACTTAATTTTTGAAAGTTTATGTGATAAAGATGTTTAGTTTTGATGAATATAATATACACATCAAAGTTGATTTATTAACGTAAATATATAATAATTTCAAATAAAAGCATGAACATCAAGAAGGACACGATGGACATTAATTTCAAATTATTAACATATATATATATAACATTAACAATTTTCTTAATAAAATTTTTATAATATTTAATATATATTTTTTTGTGGTACATAATATAACTTTAAATCCCATAGCAATATCAAGTATGTAAATTAGTTTCTTTTGAAAACAACTATCACCCATTGGGTTTATTGTTATGAATTTTAAACTAGTTTACATACCAGGTGTTGCCACAGGGTTTCAAAGTTTTATTAATTTCCAAAACATAATATATATTCAATATTATACAATTAGTATAAAGAAAATTATCTTTCAACTTAGAATGATATAAAATAAAATATAATAAAAAATATTATAGTTATATTATATAAAAATTAGTGGCAAATTTGACTTTTTTTCTTCTTTTAGTGAATCATGAGGTACAATGAACTTTCATGTTACGACTAGTTTATTTTGTGATATAATTAATTACAAATATAGTTAATATAAGAACATGACAACAATCCTTTCTATAACCTCTAAAACTATTAAACATAAATTTTGCTAAAGATCTAAACAAATTCACAAAGCTCTAAAAAAAATATAATATTCACAAAGCTGAAGCTCTAAATTCATATAAATTGAAGATCAATTGAAGTCCTCAAACAAATTCACTCATATCGGCTCAAATTTGACAATAAAAAATAGCACATATAACCACCTATTGAGATGGGGAAAATGTAGTGCAATGCATACAATTAACAGTACCCATAGTTGATAGCCAAACGCTATCGCCTTTATCTGGCCGAACTCCCTGCCACAGTAATGGCCAGAAGAAGCTGGCGCTACCCGAGAAAAGGTGTGATCAGGCACCTCGGGAGATAGCCGAAGAGCTCCAAGCCCGGCACGCCAGGACACTACTCGCCCCCCCCAGGGTCGTGAACAGATCGCCTTTGGAAAAGTGGCACCAGACATAGCGAGCCGAACACGATATCCCCGAAGGCGGAACTCCCTGAATCTGGGAACCCCCGAACTCAGGGCTTGTTTCCCGAAGAGGCTCTGTCCGTACCAAAGGACGACCTCACCCAGGGACCTCGGGAGTACGGCAGGAGATTTATGGAAGCATTTAAGGAAGCCTCTGACACATCCAATCACAGACGCCACAATCCGCCTCAAAAGGCGCTCTGCCACGCTGACGCCATCAAAATCACATCATGGCCCGTCTCAGCACATGGCTCAAGGTAACCTACTATCTGTCTCCTATGCCCAGAAAGTCAGGAACGTCCGACCGAACACGTGTCGCGATCTGAACGGGCTAGGCACTCCTATAAATACCAGGAATTAATACCAGACACGAAGTTGGTGGGTTGGTTGGCTGGCGAAATACGGCTCCCATTACCAGGAAAAAC
This sequence comes from Aquilaria sinensis, assembly GCA_005392925.1. Lineage (NCBI taxonomy): Eukaryota > Viridiplantae > Streptophyta > Magnoliopsida > Malvales > Thymelaeaceae > Aquilaria > Aquilaria sinensis. Next base: position 105,015 of record SMDT01001590.1, on the reverse strand, counting down.
TCCTCAGCCCTTTGTGCTATTTTCTCTGCCTTTCTCTCAGCCACCACTGACTTGGGCGTCGGAGGCTCCCCCCCCCGGAAAAACACTCCGGGGGCCTCCTAACCGTTTTGTTTCTGAGCTTTCAGGCACTCTCCTTTGGGCTGTCCAGTCCACCAGGCGTTCTTCCTCCCAGAAGTCCCTCCACCAGTCACTATGACTATAAACGATGAGGCCCCTGGCCATCATTTGGCGCCGTCTGTGGGAACCCGCTCTGAGATCGCCGTCGTTGAGACTCGGCGTTCTAAGGACAAGGGACTCCCGAGGTCCCCGTCCGCGCCTGAGATACAACCGGTTGCTGAGCAAACACTCCCAGGGACTTCTGCGCCCGAGGAAGACCACCCTCTGGTAGTCACCATGAGTTTCTTAAGGGACTTTCAGCGTTCGGTCGTGTCTGAAATGACACAGCAGATCGGCCGAAGGTGGCCACAGCAAGCACAGGCCCAGAGACCCCCCTCAGTGACACGCCCTCGGGAGAGGAGCCCCAAGCCCACACATCGCAGTTCGGGGAATGGAGACCCTCGCGAAGAATCATCCACAGAAATTATGGCCCTCGGGAAACGTTCTGTGGGACAAACCAGGTCCAAGCAGCCGAGAGTCTCACAGCGAAGCAGTTCGTCACCTGAGGCGAGGTCCTTGTCCCCTCAGCGCCGAACTCGCCCCCCGAAGAGGCGCCGACGATCCCCATTCCCTGAAGAAGGCCCTAGCGCCACAGTGCTCATGGAGAAGATATTAGCACGGCTGGACAGAGTGGAAAAACAAGTGGCCAGAAAATCCGTTTGGGCCAGACCCTCGGGAACATCCTGCGAAGATGACTCCCCTTTCACTCAGGCCGTCGTTGAGGCAGCCATGCCAGGCGAGTTCAGAGTACCTCGGTTGGAAATTTATGATGGCCGTACTGATCCGCAGGCCCACCTGACGAAGTACAGACGGAGCATGATAATACACGGTGCTGATGACGCTACCATGTGCAAGTGCTTCGAAGTCACCCTCACAGGGCCAGCCACGGCGTGGTACAATTCCTTGCCCCCAGAGACCATCACTGAGTTCCGGGAGTTGTCCACAGCCTTCACCCAGCAGTTCATTGGGAGCAGACCTACTGCGAAGATGCCTGTACAGATGTTCGACATAGAGCAGAGGAACGGAGAAACCATCCGAGACTATGTCGAAAGATTCAACAGAGAAGCTCTGAGCGTCCCAGACTTCCGGCCCGAAATCCGCATTCTCGCCATGGCACGGGGCCTTCGACGAGACTCACAGCTGTTCTATGAGTTCTCAAAGGACCCCCCGGAGACCCTCGGAGATTTCTACTGTAGGGCGGAGCAACACATGACAGCCGAGGAACTGAGGATGGCTGGGCCGAAGTCTAGTCATCACCACGCCGAAGGGTCCAGTCAACAAGCTCGGCATCCCACCGAACAGGCAGGACGACCTCGGAGGATGCGGGGAAGGAAACCCCAAAGTTTCACACCATTGAGCACTACACGGACCAACATCCTCATGGCGCTGGAAAGGCAAGGGACGCAGATTCGTCGGCCAAGGGCCATGACCGCCGATAACAAAAAGAATGCCCAGAAGTTCTGCCAGTTTCATCGCGACCACGGCCATGACACCGAAGATTGCTTCCAGCTGAAGAAGTACATAGAGTCGCTGATAAAACAGGGCCAACTTCGGAAATACCTGAGGATGCAACCCCCGAAAGGCAGAAAAATGGAGGAAGAAAGGGCTGAAGATGAGGACTATCACTCCGACAGGCGGAGATACCGAAGTCCAAAAAGGCGCCCCCCACCTCCAGCAGGGGTGATCCAAACCATCACCACGGGGCTCCCATCCTCGGAAAGAAAGCGGAAAGCCAGAGAAATTGCAGTCATGGAGTATCAAAAGTCCATCAAAGAAACTGGCTCGCAAAGATAGCTCCACCGTCGTCTTCCCCCCACAACGATCCGCTGCTGATCACGACAAAGATAGGGAACTGAGGCGTCAAAAGAGTGTTGCTTGATGATGGCTTAAAAGCTGACGTCCTATTCTCGCACCTGCTGCCGAGCTTGGGCATCTCCAGCAGCGAACTAAAGCCTGTCACCTCGTCCACTTTTGGGGTTCATTCATCCGAACTCCACGACCTCGGATAGATCGATCTCCCGTTGACGATGAAAGGGACTTCGGTAGGCATAGCAGATGAATTGTACGCATCCACAAGGGCGAGATTCATCGTCATGAACGTCCCATCCTCGTACAACGTCATCCTTGGAAGACAGACAATGGGGAACCTGCATATTCGCCCTGATGTGAAGTACTTGACTGTCACATTCGCGACCAAGGATGGAGATGCAGAGGTCTTCCTAGACCAAGCCGAGGTAAGAAAGGTGTTTGTAAAAGCACGAAAAGCTCCGGCGAGCAACCTCGCGCAAACGATGGAGGCAAAGGCGCTAGAAAAAGGCAAAGAAGAAGATCTCGCAAAAGCAGAAACGGAAGCAGTAGAACTTGTCCCAGGACAATCTACCCGAATAGGGAAGAGCTTGGCCGAAGGTGACAAGGAAAATCTTGTATCCTTTTTGCTAGAAAATAAAGATCTGTTTGCCTGCTTGCCAAAAGATATGCCGGGGGTAAGCCCTGGCATAATACAGCACAGCCTCAAAGTAAGCCCGGAAGCAAGGCCTGTCTGGCAAAAGAAACGAAGCATCTCATCCTACAAAAGCAACTTTGTCAAAACCGAAGTCCAGCGTCTCCTAGATGCTGAAGTTATCAGGGAGGTCAAGTACCCCGAATGGTTGAGCAACGTGGTCATTGCCCCAAAAGAAGGTAGCAGCAAACTCCGGATGCGCATCGACTTCAGAAACTTGAACGATGCTTGCCCAAAAGACTCATACCCTCTGCCGCCAATAGATCAACTGGTAGATTCAACTGCTGAGTATGGGCTCCTAAGTTTCCTAGACGCCCTCAGTGGCTACCATCAGATAAGGATGAACCCCGAAGATGAAGAGAAGACTGCCTTCATCACCGAGGGAGGAACATATTACTATATCAGGATGCCCTTCGGGCTCAAAAATGCAGGAGCCACCTACCAGAGGTTGATGAACAAGGTCTTCAAAGACCAAATGGGGAGAATCAAGAGCAAGCTGCCCGGCTACCACGTTGCAGACTTAGAGGAAACCTTCCAAAAGCTCAGAGCCTTCGGGATCCGCCTTAATCCTGAGAAGTGCATCTTCGGGGTGACCTCGGGAAAATTCCTTGGGTGCATGGTATCCGAAAGAGGCATCGATGCTAACCCCGAGAAGATTGAGGCTCTGCTTGAGTTCCGAACTCCTGCCACAGTCAAAGACGCGCAGAGACTCACCGGAAGAATAACCTCTCTGAGCAGGTTTATTTCCAGGTACGGAGATAGGTGTCGACCCTTCTTCAAAGTCCTCACAAAGGCAGGAAAGATGGAAGGCGATCTCGGAAGAAATGATCATCCTTGGGATAAAGATTGCCAAAAGGCCTGGGAAGAACTCAAAGTCTGTGGCCAGCATACCATGCCTTGGTACTCTACAACAACCTCGGGAGGGAGAGCCCCTCATACTCTACCTCGCCGTTACAGAAAAAACTGTGAGCTCGGTCCTCGTGAAAGAAGAAGGGCCAAAGCAATGGCCGGTCTACTATGTCAGCAAGTCCCTGCATGGCGCCGAAATCAGGTACCCTTTGCTTCAAAAAGCTACATATGCCTTGGTGCTTGCAGGGAGAAGGCTGCGACCATACTTTCAGGCTCACCCCATCATCGTCCGAAGTAGTCTGCCGCTACGGGATGTCATGAAGAGGGATGATCATTCGGGAAGGCTCTCCAAGTGGTGCATAGAGCTGGGCGAACACGAAATCACGTATGAGCCTCGGAATGCCGTAAAAGCTCAAGCACTGGCATATTTATCGCCGAAATACCCATCACTGAGGAGAGCCATTCAGATCCAAAAGAGGGTGAGCCAGAATGGACCTTGCACGTAGATGGAGCCTCAGGATCCGAACACCAGGGAGCTGGAGTAATTATCAGAGGCCCCGAAGGCCTAGAAGTAATGAAGGCCATCAAGTTCAGTTTCAACGCCACCAACAACATGGCCGAGTATGAGGCCCTGATAGCAGGATTACGCCAGGCCAGAAAAATTGGCGTGAGAAACTTGAAAGCCCATAGTGATTCCCAGCTGGTGGTCCGGCAAATGGCAGGGTACTATGGCGCGAAAGACCCGACCTTGGCGAAATACCATGAGTTGGTAACAAAGCTCATTCGGGAGTTTGACGCCGTACGAATCGAAAATGTACCTCGGCGGAATAACACTGAGGCAGATTGCTTGGCGAAGTCAAAAAAATATATACCGAGGTGCTAGACCATCCGAGCATCAGTGCTAAGCATGACGACCTCGGGAGCAGGGTGGAAAGACCAAATCAAAAGATACCTCGCAGAGAATTTGCTCCCCGAAGACCCCGGCGATGCTGCAGGACTGCGAAGACGCTCCGGAAGATTCTTCCTGATTGGCGAAGAGTTATACCGACAGGGATATGCGAATCCGCTGCAAAAATGTGTGGATGAAGAGGATACTGAAATGGTCCTTGAGGAAGTTCACGAAGGCATGTATGGTTCACACATTGGAACTGATGCCCTTGCAGCAGTGATACTCCGCCAAAGGCTACTCCTGGCCTACCCTGGGAAAGGACGTAAGGCAGTTCGACCGAAAGTGCGGTAGTTGCCAGAGACATGCAAAAATCCAGAGGGCACCCTCGGAAATAGTAACCTCGGCAGACTATCCTTGGCCCTTTGAAGTCTGGAGCATAGACCTTATTGGGCCACTCCCCACAGCACCCGGAGGCGTGAAATTCTGCGTGGTAGCAGTGGACTATTTCTCAAAATGGGTAGAGGCAGAACCACTAGCAACTATCTCGGCAAAAGAAGTGCAAAACTTCGTATGGAAGAACATCGTATGCAGATTTGGCATACCGAGGGTACTAGTAGCTGATAATGGATCCCAATTCATAGACAAAGGATTCCAAGAATTCACCAGCGACCTCGGAATGAAGATGCACTTCACCCAGTAGCTCACCCCCAAAGCAACGGGCAGGTGGAAGTATCAAATAGGACCATAAAAGATGGCCTGAAATAGAGACTGGGGGAAGCCAAGGGGAATTGGCCGGGAGAACTCCAAAGTATATTATGGAGCTACCGAACGACGCCCCGAAGAGCCACAGGGGAAACTCCTTTCTCACTCATCTCCGAAACGGAGGCCATTATCCCAATAGAGATAGTTCGACCTTCGGTACGGGTGCAAGTATTTGATGAAGGTGGTAACGACCTCGGCCTAAGAACCAATCTCGATCTGGTGGCCGAACACAGAGAAATAGTCGAGCTGAGAAGAAAAGCTTACCAGCAAAGAGTGGCCGTGGCTATAAACTTACGGGCCAGGCCAAAAGAAATCAAGAAGGGAGACCTCGTTCTCCGAAAGGCCGACTTCGGACCCCGAAGGCCATCCCATGGCGTACTTCACGCAAACTTGGAAGGACCCTATCTAGCCCTTGCCGAAACAACGAAAAGGCGTGTACAAGCTTGGCGACGTCGAAGGCATAGAATTGAAGAACAATTGGCACTCGGGCGCCTTGAAAAAATTCTACGCTTAAGGTTGAGCAGAGGAGGTATGTTGAACAAAAAATGTTCTAAATATATAGTAGTATCTTGAGAAAATTTCTTAAGTGCAGAAATGAACAATATTCCGCAAAAGATGCTCGCCGTGATAAAGCGTAGATATGGCTTTCCAAAGTCCCTTGAGCCGCCACGCTCGGGAAAGATGGAAAACAAAAATCTCGCAGAAGTACTCGCCGTAGCCAGCCCAGAGATAATTTCCCGAGCTCCCTTGAGCGAACGTGCTCGGGAAAATGGGAAGTGAAAAATCTCGCGGAAGGTTTTCCGAAGTCCCTTGAGCAAACATGCTCGGGACAACTGGAAAAACAAAAATTTTTGACTGAAGGTTTGCCGAAGTCCCTTGAGCAATCATGTTCGGGAAAAATTGGAAATGCAAAAGCCTGCAAAAAGACTTAGTCAAAATTTTCTCAGACTTTCCAGAATGTCTCTCGAGTAAAACGTACTCAGGACAAAGGAAGGTAAAAAAGTTTCTTTGATCGCAGGTTTTCCGAAGTCTCTTGAGCGAACGTGTTCGGGACAATGGAAATAAAGAAACTTGAAGAAACACTTAGCCAAAAAATCTCCGTTAAGAGCAAAGCTGCCTTACAATAAAGAAGTGCCCGAAGAAGGAGTACAAAAAAGAAGGGAAGGAAAAGGGGCCCTAAAGAAGCCTAAGGGTTCGCGGCGTCCTGAGAGCCACTCGTTTGTCCACCCTTTTCCGCCACCTTCCGCGCTGGAATTGAAGGAGGAAGCTTCAGATGTTCGATCTTGGACCATTTCCACCGAGGTCCCCCAGGAATGTTTAGACCCTCTAGAAAAGAGAGGTCCAGACCTGGGAACCTCTGGAGAACCTGGTGCCGAGCGAGGCAGAAGCCGTCCTGAAACGCGACCTTGTTCATTTGATCAGACTTGTTCTTCTTAAGCTCAAGGTCGTCAAGCTCGTCCTTCAGATCCCCGACCTCCTCTTCCAGCACCTTTATCCGCTCCTCCCCCTTCGGCTCCTTCTTCAAAGACTGGACCTCGGCTTGAAGGGTTTTCTTCTCAGACAAGAGTGTGACTATGATATTCTCTCTTTTTTTGCCTTGTCTTGGAGAAGGTCTTGGTTTGCAGCGCGCAGCCCCGCCACATGATTGCGGAGGTCGGCAATCTTCAGGGAGGAGTCCGCCATCAAAACTTCCTTCTCCTTTCGGAACTCCTCCCGAAGGGTGGCAGCTTCCTCCTTCGCAGCATCTGCCAGCTGCTGGTTCTTGGCGGTCAATTCCGAGCACGTCGCTTTCGCCTTTTCTAGGGCCTCTGAGGCCGAAGCTCGGAATGCCGTCTGCCTGGCTACCCGAACTCGGAGAAAGCCGGCGTACCCCAGCAGCTGCAAAGGAGATAAAACGCAAGGTCAGTAAGAGCCAAACACTTAGGAAAAAATTGAAGGGGAAGAGTTGTGAAGGATATACCTGAGCAGCATGCTCGGTGATCTTTGCGGCAAGGGTGTTATCCCCCGGATGGGCCGCCGCTATAGCCTTGAAGGAGGCCTCGGTGAGCACCCCCTTCGAAATCTGCTTCACCATTTCAGGACAGTCCTCGGAGTACAAGTTCATGTCCTCCGTGAATGTCCAGAAAGGCTCCTTTGGTATCTTCCCTTGCGGGACTTTGGCGTCGCGACGGGCCCTCGCCTCCGCGTGTTCGGCCGCCCAGTTCGGGGTAAGTAACTCCCCTGCAGGGCGAAAAAGAAAAACAGGTCAGAGACAAAGGCAATTCCAGAAAAAACAAAGGAAGTACACTTTGTCTGGAAACAAACCTGGCGGGACCTCGGCAACATCGTCCTCGGAGTCCTCGGCCTCCTCGGCCGAAATGCCCTTACCCTTCTGCTTGCGCCGCTCCTCGGCAGAAGGTACTTCTACCACTACATCAAGGAGGGCCTGCGACGCAGTAAGGACTTTGAGGAGGGACGTCGGTTGGAGGGACCTCGGAAGCAGCAGCCTCAGACGCCGGAACCTCGGCTGTCCCAGGCTCCTCGGCAGTCTCCTCGGGTATTTCTTCTAGAGGAACCTGAGTAGCTCTCTTTGCCCGTTTCCTCGAAGGACCCGCGCCAGTAGACTTCCGCCTTCGGGAAGCCGCCTTCTTCGTTTGATCGTCCTTCTCCACTTGGCCGGAGAAGAGGGACTTGTAATAGGCGGCAGTGTCGTCGCCCATCTCTGAAAAAGGAGAGAAACATCAGCGTAAGTCCGAGGAAAAAACAGCAAAGGAGTAGAAGATAACTCACTTTCGGCAAGCGTTTCGAAAGAAATCTCCTCCTTAAGAAGCTTGACCAACCAGGAATCTTTCCCGGCGATGGCAGGAGCTGGCATCCCGAGGTCAGTCTTGTGCTCCTTTACCACCTTTAGTTCCCGAAGGACCTCTTCGGTCATCAACTTCCAGTTGATTGGAAAAGGGTAAAGGGCGCGCGGAGAGACCTCGGGATCCCAGTCAGAAACAGCCCGAATGCGGGCGTCGAAATCCGCGAACACGGGAGCCAACTCTGGGGTCAGCAGCATCCTCGGATCACCAACGTCCGCATCCAGTGTTCCCTGAGCCCATTTGGTCGGAACGTACGACCAGGCCTCAGCCATCTTCATGAAGAAGAACTTCTGTTGCCACCCCCGCCAGCTATCCTTAGTGGCGAAGGTGAACATGAATTTCTTGCTCCCGGATCCCCGAGGTAGCATGAAATAGAAGCCACCCTTCGGGACCACAGAGAGCTTGTAGTACTGCATAAAAATCCTGAAATGGGGTTCTATCCCGAAGACGCCACACATGCAGAGGTAGGCGTTGAAATAGCAGAACGAGTTCGGGGGAAGCTGGTTCACCGCAATGCCATGAAATTGGCAGAACTCGCACACCATCTTCTAGGGAGGATACCGAAGACCGGCCTTCAGCTGGGCTCGGAAAACGGTAACCTCCTTACTATGGTTTGAAAATGCATAGTGGCTAGAACGAGGCAGCCTGGTAACGGCGTAAGAGGGAAGAAAGAATTTTTTCTTCCACCTCTCTAACTTCTCAGGGGTGGTGCAACAAGTGATGGGCTAAAAGAGGCTGCCAGCTCTCAGGAATGGGCATTTTCGACATGAAAATGAGTTTGAAAACGGAAGAAAACAGTTTCCAGAGAAAAACTCAGAAGAACACAGGGATCAAAACGCGCTGGAAAACAAAAACCCACCGGAAGATTTGCCAAAATCTGAGGACGCCGTCGTGAAAGTTGGCTGGAAAAAAGGCTCTGATTAAGGAAGCTCCGCCACAGAAAGCAAGAAAAATGCAAGAACAGAGGCAAAGCAGAGAAAAGAGCAAAAGAGTAAGCAAAAGGAACTTATGATGAAATGGGCTATTTATAAGCCAGAGGTGGGTAACCGAAACGTCGTCATAAGTACCCTTTGGAGGCGAACCGACGCCGTAACTGCTCTCTGCACTTGAAAAGGCGCGCCCTCTGTAACCGACGTGACTCTCCTCCAATGGCAAAGCGCCACGTGTCAACTGCTGCGCAAAAATAGGGGACACGTCCTCCAAACGTCCCTTGAAAGCTGGGACACGTCTTCTGACATCCCTGGAAAACTGGGACGCGCCGCTCAGACTGACACGCTTGGCCAAACAGACCTGCAGAAACAAAGACCAGAAGAGACTATGCAGAAACAAAAAGCAGGCTTCGGCACAGGCTCCACCTCGAGAAAAAGAACAGGCCAAGGCCGAAGAGCCCGTGATCTTCGGGCAAAAGGCACATCCTCGGAACAGGTTATGCTTCCAAAGAGACTCCCATAGACGACCTCGGAAAGAGATGCAAAACCGAAGTCTTCCTTCGGCTTTCCAAAGGGGGGCATGTGATAGCCAAACGCTATCGCCTCTATCTGGCCGAACTCCCTGCCACAGTAATGGCCAGAAGAAGCTGGCGCTACCCGAGAAAAGGTGTGATCAGGCACCTCGGGAGATAGCCGAAGAGCTCCAAGCCCGGCACGCCAGGACACTACTCGCCCCCCCAGGGTCGTGAACAGATCGCCTTCGGAAAAGTGGCACCAAACATAGCAAGCCGAACACGATATCCCCGAAGGCGGAACTCCCTGAAGCTGGGAACCCCCGAACTCAGGGCTTGTTTCCCGAAGAGGCTCCGTCCGTACCAAAGGACGACCTCACCCAGGGACCTCGGGAGTACGGCAGGGGTATTTATGGAAGCATTTAAGGAAGCCTCTGACACATCCATTCACAGACGCCACAAGCCGCCTCAAAAGGCGCTCTGCCACGCTGACGCCATCAAAATCACATCATGGCCCGTCTCAGCACATGGCTCAAGGTAACCTACTATCTGTCTCCTATGCCCAGAAAGTCAGGAACGTCCGACCGAACACGTGTCGCGATCTGAACGGGCTAGGCACTCCTATAAATACCAGGAGTTAATACCAGACAGGAGGTTGGTTGGTTGGCAAAATACAGCTCCCGTTACCAGGCAAAACTCCTCAGCCCTTTGTGCTATTTTCTCTGTCTTTCTCTCAGCCACCACTGACTTGGGCGTCGGAGGCTCCCCCCCCGGAAAAACATTCCGGGGGCCTCCTAACCTTTTGTTTCTGAGCTTTCAGGCACTCTCCTTTGGGCTGTCCAGTCCACCAGGCGTTCTTCCTCCCAAAAGTCCCTCCACCAGTCACTATGACTATAAACGATGAGGCCCCTGGCCATCAATAGTAATGAACAATGCAAGGTAAATGAATTAGGCAAATGAAAGATAATAGTTTAAAATGAGTGAGAAACTTAAAACCAAAATAGCAATCACAACAGAAAAGTAACTGCAATATAGTGTGTATATATGTATCTACTAAATCAGTTTCATTGTAATATTTAAAAAATATTTATATAATATTCAAATATATTTACCTTCTAGAACTGAAAATAACTTAGAAAACTAATGCAAATCCAAGTATGTATTTGTATATGTATATCGGGTTGAGAAGAACAGAAGTAATGATGAATCAAATGATCTAGTTGTCAGCTATTATGTTAATAAAGAAATGGGCATTCTGGTTTTTTACATCCTAGAGGTAGGAAAAGAGCGAAATATATATACACATCCATAAAAAGCATAGTTCACTCTCTTCCTTTGTAATATAGGATACATTCAACTTTTTCAAGCCATATAGTGCTAGTTCATAACAGCAGGTTTTCTTCTTCGATATCAGATAATTGAGAGAAACAATAATAGTCAAGGGCTGTACTTGCAAACAAAAGAATACTTGAAATCACTTGGTTTGCAACCTTAAATACTTGTTAGACCACAGAGTAGAAAAAGTAGAGGTAGAGTTAAAAGGACCAATACTCACTCCTTGCACCCAAAATCACCTACATGAGTAATGAAATTGAGCTATTTTAGAATTCTAGAAACTTATGAAGATTTATCAAGCAAGCTACCACAAAATTAGCAGAAATTCTCATATTAGATATACAATAAACAATTAGCAAACAATAATTAAGTTATTACCATAAAATCATTTGATATTCTTAAAAAGATAGCCATGTCTAAAATGCATTAAATGGTCCTTTATAAAATGTATAATGGTTGAAGCATAATTAATAAATAAAGGCATACCAACTATATATGCAACCCAAATGTCCATATCTAAGGAGTCCTATGAAATTAAAAACATTCATCCAAAAGGATAAATAAATCATAGTGAAGAAAACTGAAAAGAAGTGCCAACATATTTTGGTAATACATGATGCATAATGAGCACTACATCTTTAAGGTTTCCTCTATTGTGATCTTTGCAATAAAGACCATTAGACCTACTCTATTCTACAAAGTAACTTTCTCCCTTAAGGGGCCTCCTAACCATGACAACCATCCCTTTAATTCTTTAACCAAATACTTGGAAAATAAACCCAAGAGTAAAGATAATAGTTTATTAGCCATTTTTTTTTAGCTACTCTTGATAAAAGGTATCTGCAGATATTATTGAAGGGTAAAAGGCATACTTTTCTTTAGTTCATGCCATGAAGGAAATGTATCCATAAAATCCTTTCAGCCACCCAATACCTCATACTGCAACTTTCCAGTGAAAGGAAAGTATGGATTGCTATGGTATTTACTACTATATCGCACTTATGGCCAGCAAGGAACAACACACTCTACAGGAATATTCAGTTTAGAGTTAATGTGGCTTTGTTCCTAACACAATCTGTTTCACATTTCTAGATATTAGTTTGAGGGGTAGGTATAAGTTTTATCGTTACATGATTGATTGTAAGTTTAGAGCTATGCATTAAGGTTAGTAATGACTGTACGATACAGGTAGTTTCGATGGTAAGGTGCACGGTGTTATGTTATAGTAATTTTTTGTAGTTACACCTCTTGGTTCTATTTCCAGCAGACAATACATTTTAAGCTGGCTTATTGTTGGTATAATTAATAATAATCTTCATTTATGATAGAAGAAAACAACTTTCAAGTGAAAGAAAAGAAAAATAAAACAAACAATAATCAAACTCAAAACTAAAGAAATAAGGTAAAACAAAGAGTAAAACCAAATAAAACTAGCGACAGAAAAAGTCGGTCATCTAAATCATAAGTGTTGAAAAAATCTAAAGAGAAACAATAAAGGCTAACGCATCGATATAAAGTTAAACATTAGTAGAAAATAACAATAGTTGACAAAATGGGTCATGGGTTCAAACATCCATCCAAATAATGGCATTATAGGGTACCAACAAATCACATTAGACAACATAGTGTTAGAAACTAATCTATCTAGAAGTATAACAACTGTATAGTACCAAAATGTAGGGATAAATATTTGTAAAACATAGACACTTCATCTTCACCAATTAAACACCTTCCCAAGGAAAAGACTTACATTACACTCACTCCTGTCTCATGAGTGGAAGGTTTACCAAGAAGATCATCCATAATTGAAGCTTGCTATTGGTCTCACTTATCAAGATATTATGCTTGGTACCCAGGCTCTAATCACAGACCCTATGAAAAAATATACTCTATAATGGTTAACTAATTCAAAATACAAAGCCAAAAGCAAGTTTGAATGTAGAAGAAAATAGACTTGGGATAGAAGTTTGGCCATATACTCAACCCTCAGACAGAATCTTGGCCAAATACTTTAAACCTGTCTTAGCTTTCAAGGTGCTATTGGTAGACCCACCTAGAAAGTTTTAACTATCCATTTTTGTTTAGTTTTCTAGACAAACACACCTTAAATCAAGCAAATTCCTAAAATTTTAACTGTATCAGACAACATCAAGCTCAAAAGATTAATCAATTTGGAAGATCAACCTAAACAGAGAAAGAACCACAAAGATAATTGATATAGCAGTTAAAAAAAAGATCTTAATAATCAAGAAAAAATGAATTTAATTTCAAAAAATAGTCGACGACTGTTTCTTCTTTGTATGAATTGATGATTTTATGTTTAATCAAGAATCAATCAGCACCATAAAAATTAACCACGAAAAGCTAAAAACCAGAAGTATATCATTAATCTGATACTCACATAATGGTAATGAATAAGATAAATCATAATCATATTATGCAATAGAAAAATAGTTACTTTCTTTTTGACAGTTTTGACCATTTGCCCAATTTTTTTTGCCAAAAATGTAAAGATGGGCATGGCCGCTATAATTCTTGGCTAGCATCTCCAAGAGAGACACATTAGGGGGAGCACATGCAGACATATAGATGATCTCAGAGTAATAAATTGATAACAAACTTTAGTCTTGAGCAGCATGCAATTTATGGATTTAAGTCCTCGTCAAAATCTTAGTCAGTTCTTTATTTCTTGTTTAGAAAGCTAAATGCAAAAGGTAGCGTTAAAGCAAGCAGTTGAATTTTAGAATTCTTGTGCTTATCTAACATAGCTAAACTTATCCAATTAGTGGAAGGAAATTGTTGAAGAAGCATTGCTCTACGTGATAAAGTTGTCTCACTAAAATCAAATAATAACAATGATAGAGAAAATGCTAGTCTTCTATAAGAGAGACATACATTTGGAAGTGTAGCTCTTGTGGCCCTTGATAATAGTGCATGTTTCATGGCCCTCTTTTTGGACACATCAATGAGTGTAACATCTTCATTCTATGTAGCCAAGAGACTGCAAGGGAAGCATCACTATTATTTTTATGATCCCAAGACAACAAACACAAAAAATACCACAATGAGATAAACCAAAGCAACTTGATATATGTGTCATTTTTATTCCCTTAAGTATCCCTAGCTAAGTAGTAGTCAACAACCCACAAACTACCAAAGATCCCAAAAAGAAGAAAAACAATCAATGAAGGGAAAATAAAAAAAGTCAAAAGTAAAATTCATTGAAGTCAGCTGCATGAAAAAATGATAACCATAAACTTCCCATGTCAACGGCACAAACACAAACAACCTATATGGAAGAAAACAAAAATAACAAGGAAAATTAAGAAAAAAAGGCAAAAAACCAATGAAGAAATAACTAAGATAGAGCAATTATAGCCAGAGGTACCATCTGCTTTAACAAAGATTGAACATAATAGCCTTGGAAGTTCTTGCCCATTGTCCTTTTATATTGTATAAGTTTTTTGTTTGACAATCCCTATAAAAGAATGACATGAAAAACTGTTGTTATATGCCAAGTATAACTATTATAACCTGTAGTTCTAAAGAAATTATAAAACCCTTAACACATACAAATTCGTGGTTCAGCTACTTTTTTTTTTCTTTCTTTCTTATTTAAATTATGGTTTTAAACTTAATACTTTTCATGATAAACACAAAATTAAAAAGAAAACAAATAGAAAAGAACAAAAAAAATGGAGAAAATAATTTACTTAGAAGATTGCAATGCCAATGAAGTCTATAACACGCTCTTGAATGTTGTACAATTGAGAGAAATGATTATTATACACCCTATCAAAGGTTATTCGGAATCAGAAATGTAAACAAAATACCCAACGAATAAATGAGAGAACAAAACTAGGTGTGCTTTTCATTCACATGCTAAAACTTGAAGAAGAATGAAATCATTATCCACTAAAAAAAATACACTATTTTGTTGGAATGTAATGAACAGGGAAAACATTCAAAAAGATCAGCCTATCATTTAGGAAAGAAAGTATTAAAAATATTTTTTTATACCAATTATCAGAAAAATGTTATAGATAGCAAAAAGCAAAAGATAAATATCAAAGCTATTGCTCTCTTGCTAGCTAGAAAGAAGCTCTAGGAGTAACTCATCATCAAGACAAAGGAGATTGGGGCTCTTGCCTTTCCACTAACCAGTCATCGATGCTTTTGCCCTTCCACTTACTCGTTAAATAATGGGTGATCTTGACCACACAAAGGCCAAAGGTGAAATAGGTTAAGGGGTAAGAAAAGTAACAGGCTTATTCACTTACTAATATAAAATTCTTACAAACAGAAAAGCTCACTCGAAGAATCATGAGACATATCTCGTACGAGTCCTGAACTTTGCAAACTAGAAATTCGCTTATACTAGACTTATGAATCTAGACCTGTTTAAACTATAGCCCTTGTTTATGTTATGGTACAAAAATAACCCATAAAGATTATTGATATTAAATAAGAATGTGGCAATTCAACACTCTAATTAGTTTCTTTCCGTCAATTACCAGAATTATGAATGCTTACTAGTAGTCAATTTCATCTTCTTGTGTTGTGGATTCACCCCATAGATCAGCACATACAAATAGAAGCACACCATTGCACTGCCATTGTGTTCTGACCAAGGTCACATAACAAAAGAACAAAAACAAATGTAAGAGAACAAAGCAATTAATATACATTTTTTTGGGGTGAAAACCTGGAAAAACAAAGATAACATAAAAAAAAAAAAGAGAAAGAGAAACATGAGAAAAACTATTCCCTCATAAATGAAAATACCCATCGAGTACTGTTCCCTTCATCAGTCTTGATCTTCTCCATACTACACTCTAAATCGTCCGTTTCTTCAGATAAAAGTTTAATAGTCAACAGCAGCTAAATCGTATCGCTCATAATGCTAGAAAATTATTCTTGATTTTTTAAGCGATAGACTAATAGAGAGTTAGCGGTGAGCTCTTGGCTTCTTTTAAACAATTAGTCCATTGAAAGAACATAAAAGAACAAAACAGCTAGACTTGATGGGTCGGGAAATGGGAGACGAGAACAGTGGAAAAAGAAAATCAAGACTATGGTGGAGAGACAGGTTCTCGATTAGAGAGTTGAGAAAAGGGTACTCGTCTGAAATTAATCGATGAAGGAGAAGGAAATGGTAAATTGAGGTCCCGTTTAATATTAGCGTTAATGATTAACTTTAGAGTTTTAAAAAAGCTATTTAAAAGTAGCTTTTAGCTTTTAATTTCAGTGTTTTCATCTTAATCGTTAAATAAATTATTCAAAACTTTAATGCCGATGATAAAAGTTATTTGCAAACGGGCTGAAAAAATTGAAATGCATATTCCTTATTTTCTTGCTGCAAGAGAAGGATGAAAGTCTTATGAAAGAGAGTGAAGTTAATTGCGTGGATGAAAGGAAAGTTTTTGAAAGGCTGAGTAAATTGCGTGGATTTGAGTCCACGCGTTTTGGGGGGATGGCAAGTGGGCTAGAAGGTTTAAGGACAAAATTGAGAAGTTAGTGTAAAAATATATCAAGTATTTACAAAATTAATTAGACTTGCCACATGTTGTTTTATTATTTATTCTATTAAATAAAAATGCATTGTTACGCTTAATTGTAGCCTGTTTTTATAATATACTCCCTCTGTCCAATAAATTTTGATACATTTGACTTTTTATTTTATTTTGACTCAATTTTATTTATATTATTGTTTATTAAAAAAATTAAAAAAAATATATTTAAAAACTACATATCTTAAATTATTATTTATATACAAAAATTTTATATTTATATATTAAAATATTAAAAATAAAAAATTATAAATTAATTAAAAAAATAAATGGAGGAAGACTTTTAAGACGGAGGGGGTAACATGAGATCGTTCTCCTCAATAAAAAAGAGTGCCGTTAATTATGGTGGGACATCGACCCAAATGACCTTAAGAAATTCCCACTAGCAATCGGCAGCACTTTCTTTCTCCACCAGGCCATTCTCGATTTTACAGGCTTCTCTCTCTCTCTCTCTCTCTCTCCCTCTCTTGCCCTGAAGCAGACATCTAGATCTGCGATTCTAGAATTTGAATTTTCTTCGTCTTCGACATGTCTCGATCAAGGGAAGGAAGGTAAGCAATTCGGCTGTTCCACATTTCAACGGGCTTGATCGAGGGTCGTAACTCTTCTCGAATTAATTATTCTGTCCAGGTCGGCTTCTCGCTCGCCGGAGAGATGCCGTCTGTCACGCTCTCGAAGGAGTCGATCGCGCTCCAGGTATCGTTTCCAAATTCCTATGTTATGAAATTATAAGCCCAATCTGAGCCGCTTCTTGCGTTTCGTGGTTCCGTTTTGCTTTGTAATTGGTTCTGGTGTTGCAGGAGCCGTGATTCTGGTGATGCTTTGAATCCTGGAAACAATTTGTATGTCACTGGATTGTCCACTAGGGTCACTAGCAGTGATTTAGAGAAGTACTTTGGGAAGGAAGGAAAGGTGTGGATTTCTATCTCCGATTCTGACAAGATTACTTGCTATAATTTGTTGGTTTTCTGATTGAACAAATTTCCCGTAACTATGGTCTGAAACTGTTCGCTTTATTGAGTCAATTTGCGAGTCATGCTTAAGACGCTTCACTTCGTGCCATCGTGCGTTTAGTTTTAATCAATGAAGAACTTTTTTTTCGGGGGGTTAATAATTGAGTTTCTCATCTTACAAAAGTGAGTTCTACAAACCTACATAAGGAAAAGTTTAAATCCTGTGAACAGTGCAAAAAGGATATAGATTCTGATTACTGTTTGCTAAATGCATTTGTAGAATGTACATTTGTGAAAATATTTTGCTTCTACTATTACTCTTTATCCATTTCAAGAGGAGATGCATTCTTATGGATTATGGCATGCCACCATCGGGAGGAAATTTGTCAATTCTCAGCACAAGTGGTTTTATTATGCATTTTGGCCAACCCACTCTAGTCCCTAAAAGTTGATCTGCCAAGTGTACTCATTTTTGTTTTCTTTTCTCATTTTTGTTTTATTTTTTGGTCAATTCATGATTGGGAAAGAGAGGCATGTATGAATATTTGAACCAATCGTATATCTGTTTAAAGTAGGTTTGGCATTCTTTCTTCTTTTAAGTGGATATATTCAGATATGTAACAAGCTTGAATTGTAGCTTTATTCTAATGGTTCTAGGACTCTGCTTAGTTCCTAATGTTATTTATTTATTGTCTTTTAAAGACTTTTTCTACCTCCTAAAACCATATGGCAGTATATTTACACCTAAAGTTACATTTCATTTGAGGATGAGCCAAACCAGATCCCAGCATTCCCCCAATGTCATCCGCACTGAACAGATCTATCAGCTTTTTGTACAACATAGAATATCTTTAATGGTAAGGAATTCATCAAAATATTAAAGTTTTGATGTAAGTGACCTTTTCTTTCAGGTTGTCGAGTGCAATCTGGTTTTGGATCCTCGTACCAAGGAATCTCGTGGGTTCGCATTTGTAACTATGGAAACAATTCAAGATGCAGAGAGGTGTATAAAATACTTAAATCGTTCAGTCCTTGAAGGTCGGCTGATCACTATAGAGAAGGTATTATCTTGTGCTAAGCCTTTGATGATAAATTGGTTCATAGAAGCCTAGGACATTTATTTATGTAGATTTTTGAGTTTGAAATTCTGCTTTTGTTAGATGTGTTGCCTGATAAATTTTGCAGCAGGTCTTGTATGTGTACCTTCACCGAATTCACAATCTAAGCTCTTAACAGTTGAACATGTACTACCTTCACAACTTGAGTTCTGCATCGACATTACCTGAACCTATCGATTCAAACTCCACTAATAAGTCGAGGATTGTATGCCCATTTTCCCTTTCCTGGCCAGTAAGTGAGTGGTTGTTAATCATGCAAAATTTTTGGCATACATCCATCAGTCCAGGTGTGATGTGCAATTGCAGGTGAATATCTTTTTCTTTACCTTTGAGAAACTGGATTGTGAAGGACAACGCCAATGTCTCCCTAGCACTGAATGTTTTCATCACAAGTCCCAGAACAGTTGTGGGTGGCTGTTGATTCTGAAAAACATTCTTGTGGTTGTCTGGACTTCTTTAGTATTCCCTGTCATCTGATACGGATCATATTATTTTAATGTGAATAATTGTGGCATTTAGTTGTTTCATTGAATGTATTGCTGTCTGTAATTTTGAGATTTCTTATCCCCTATTAGATGATCTTTCTATTTGTTAATTTATGCAGGCAAAAAGGAAGCGTGGCAGAACACCAACTCCTGGGAGGTATCAGGGACTACGAGGCAGGCGAGGTAAACTGTCAAATGAATCTTTCTGGTACACTTCTCTTAGAAGTCCTTGCAAAAGGTTGTATGCTTGAACTTTTTAACAGTTGATCAGTTAGATTAATCGTGGAACAAACCTTTTTTTTTTTGGCCTCTTTCTGAAAAATGACCTCAATTGCTCAGAATCTCTTTTTGCATCATTCCCTTGGCACTAGGGCACCAAAATCTTAACCCAATAATTCCAACTTACAAACGTACCCTTGGCAAAAACTCTCTTATTCTTTTGTGCTAATAAAAGCATTTGACGAGAAAGGGAAGACTAAATACAATCTCTTTAATTTCTTGTTATCTTTTATAGATATTGCTAGAAGTACAAAGATGCGTACAGAAATGAATTTTGCAAACTCAATGTCAGATAGTTAGTGGTAATCGAGTTGGTTACTTCTAATGGTTTCTTAATTGTCCCATACTTACTCGCCTTATAAGTTTGTACTTTCCGCTTTTTAAAATTCTTTTTTCCAGTCAAGTGCTGTCCGTTTGTTGTTGATCTACTCTCAAATCAATGCAGGAAACGGTCGTAGATCACGTAGCTACTCACCTCACCGGTATGGAAGGGATTCTTATTCGAGGGGAAGGAGAGGAAAATCACGATCACATTCTCCACTTGGTTGGAGAAGAGATGGTTATGATTCACATAAGGGACGCAGGGAGCGTTCCCTGTCTGCTGAGGTGAAAGACCGCCGATGAGGGAAGAAACTGCATGTAGTTTCTTCTCTTATTGGCTCTCTTATTGGCCGTCTCACTTACACCAGCGGTTTGACTAAGGAACTTGATGATGTGTACTAGTTGAATCTGTCTGGTACCGTGATGATTAATGTATCATAAGAATATCAAGTGCTGTGAGACTACCATGTATTCAAGTTCACTTTCTTTTCAGGAATGAACCTAGAATTATGACTCCGTTATTTCGTTGGTGATCGAAGGTGGGAGTGATATAAAGGAATTCAGATCGAAGATGAACAGAGGAAACATGTTCTTTGCGTGAGCTTTTACATTTAAGGAAAGGCAAAAAGCTTTCATTTCACTGTTCAATATTGTGTTTGGACAGCCAAGAGCCCGTTGCCCAAATCGAGGTTTGCAGGCTTTATTCAACAGCAACCACTGCAGACCCGTCTACATTCGGTGCAGCTTGTTCAGTTGTCCCTTGTGTTTGTCGGGTGCAAGATCAAGTAGAAGGCTTGAAGAATCTCGTAGTAAGAATTTGTACTGTGGGAGATCCTAAATAGCTGAGCCAATGGTCGTGACGTTTGATATTTAAGGCAAAGTTTTCTATGATGACGAGCTCTACCAATCCGATTTCTTTGTTTTCTTTTGGTACACAGTGGAATTAAAAGAACATTATGATTTAGAGTGCAACCAAAGAGTATCGGTAGCAATTCTATGAGCGCAATCAATAATCCGTCGCTTAGCTGCAAGGATGGTAAGACTAAGACAAAGGAATGATTTCGCCTGCTCTCGAATTTCTGTATCCATAGCTTCCTGTTACATGCGTAAATTTAGCATAGCTTGCAGATTAACTGGCACAAGAAAATCAGAGGGAAGAACGAGAAATCAAAGAGGGAGTAGAGAGATTCAGAAAGGAGAGAAGAATTTAGAAGAAGAAATTCAGGGGAGATAGAGAGAATAATTAAGGGAGATATTTCATTTCATTATTCAATATGCCAAAAAACAATTGCAACCTGGGGATATATATAGAGAGAGCTATCTCCTTCTAATCCACTACTCATATTGATCATTAACAACTAAATTGTTAATCACACATATAATGAATCAAAGTATCCAGGTGGTAGTTGAAGTGGCTGCTGACATGGATGGTTCAAATCTGGCTTGTATCATTGGAACATCCTTGTCCTCAAGGATGAGAAGCATGTAGAACCCATCTAGCTTCAGAAGCAACTTAGGTAGCAATCAGCATAAATGTAATATCAAATGCATCTAAAATCAGTAAGGGGAAGTATTTAATATAATATTAGCTAGTAACTTAAAGACCCCCACTTTATCAAAGAGTCACCCATGCCCACTACGGGGAATTGTAGAATATCCAAAAATTAGATACTCTAGTTGTTGGGGTGTTCGTGGAATGCTCAAGTAATCGACATATCCGCTCTTAAATCCATCTATGATCAATAGCAGCTACTGTCCAGTTACTTCATCAACACTTGAAGCTAATTCGCAACCTTCAATGCTTCATGACCTGAACTAGCAAAAGTTCCCATTTTGTTTCGCTTTTGAATTTACAGCTCGAAAAGCCATCTTGAGGTCAACTTTGGAAGGATCATTCCCATCAGTATGGTAGCCTTCCATTGCAACTTCAGTAAAGCTTTGTTGTTCCTTGTGCTTCCCTTGGTTATTTATTCTCATATCTTCGATTACAATCTTGTTGTCCATTTTCTCATTTTTCTCTTGACACACATTTGGTAACTTGTTTGAGCATGAATATTCATGGCTTTGAGAATACAACCATCTCATAATAATGGAACCCTTGGCTTCGGCGACATTTTCTTCGACTCTTCGTCATGAATGTCCCATTTTTGAGCCACATTCTAAACTAATTCAACACTAGCCTGTGCTAAATGTTCTTTTGCAAGTGCAGTAGCATGGGAGCCTTCTTTATTCTTGAGAACTGAACAATGAATCACAACTGTGTCTTGTATCTTTATAGAGGTTGAACATGTTTGTTCTGTCAAATGTTCAGCAACTCTATTTGAGCATTCTCTTGTTACACCTTGTGCTTTGAATTCCTCTTTCATAGACTTGCTCATTCCTTCACACACTTTGCTCTACACCCTTAATTAGTTTTAGTTATAACTTCTGCCACTCTTTCTTCTTTATGATCATAGGTCCTAAAGTGTTCCCTACTGCAAGAACTTAAAGCACAATTTCTTGGTGGGTCTTGAATTTGCATAGATCCTAAACCCTTGTGTTCAATGGAATTTTCCACAGCTCCCACCATTGCATTAACCTTTTTATTCAAGGCATTAAAAGTGAGCTCTTGTAATTTTGCCAATGCCATAGCATCCAATAATGTTTTAGGCTTAAGTGCTCTAACTGGGTTTTGAATTTCTTCCCTTAATCCCATAAGTAAGATACAATTGCTTCTTCGGGCTCTATCACATTGTTCAGCGAAGCATCAAATTGGTTTTGAAATAGGCATGATGGGACCAACTTCATTGCTTCGATCAACTTTTTCATGAAACATCTTAAGCTCACAATTGAATATGGAAGAACTTACTCGCATGAGTCCAGTAGAAGCTCCATATTCATCTTCAGACCCAGCACCAGCCCTTTGTTCCTGTCGTTCAAGGCCATTCTGACCTCCTGTGGCCGCTGTAGAATCAGCACTCGTCCTATTCACTAGCTCCATACTCGACAGACCTAATTTTCGCTTAAGGCTAGCAATGGCCTGAGCCTTAGCAGCAAGTAGCTCCGCCGTCACCTGCCATTGAGTCTCCATCCTTTGAAACCATTCATTGAACTCTATCGACCACGCCGATTGTTGTGTTTTTGCCATGGCCAGAACCAAAACTTGTTAGGGCTTTTCGTCGAACAGGTTACCTCAATATCAGCTTGATTCTCGTTGACATTGAAGCTACGCACAGGGCTTTGTTGTTGATAGAATCAATGGGTACAATCGATGCCGAGGAACCCTAGCTCTGATACC
This sequence comes from Aquilaria sinensis, assembly GCA_005392925.1. Classification (NCBI taxonomy): domain Eukaryota; kingdom Viridiplantae; phylum Streptophyta; class Magnoliopsida; order Malvales; family Thymelaeaceae; genus Aquilaria; species Aquilaria sinensis. The sequence continues at coordinate 82,237 of SMDT01001590.1, read as the reverse complement.
ATATGTTACATGCCTAAATTTAGCATAGCTTGCAGATCAACTGGCAGAAGAAAATCAGAGGGAAGAAGGAGGAATCAGAGAGGGAGTAGAGATATTCAGAAAAGAAACGATAATCTAGAAGAATAAATTTAGGGGAGATAGAGAGAATAACAAAGGGAGATTATCATTCAATGTGCCAGAAAACAATTGCAACCTAGGGATATATATAGAGAGTCATCTCATTCTAATCCACCACTCATACCGATCATTAACAACTAAATTGTTAATTACACATATAATGAATCAAAGTATCTAGGTGGCAGTTAAAGTGGCTGCTGACATGGACGCTTCAAATCTGGCTTGTATCACTTCCTTATCCAGCTTTGTCGGGCAGTAATAAGCAATCTATACAAAGTTTTGGGTGTAATTAGTAATTACCATAATAATAGGCATGCACTGTGAAATCGCATAATAGATAGCATTAAGATTAGCCCTTGTTTTCGTGAATAAGGGAGAAGGATAAATCCCTAAAAACCTGCCCTGTGATGCTGTTGAGCTTGCAGGAAGCCCATGGGTGGCCTAAGCTGTTACCTGAACCTTGGAGGAAAGGTTCCTTGCACCATCCGCAAAAAAACATAATCAGAGGAATGTGAGTCATGGTAGATCCCTAGGTGATGACACACGGAGGAGGAGCAAACAGAGAAACAGTTAGCGTCCGAGCCCTATTCTTTCTAGCAATCCTAAGTTCCTGCACAACTATTTCGGCTTATTTTCAAGCAATCAAACATGCCAAATAGCTCAGTTGCCAGCTTGACATAGGTTGCATTCACTTCAAAACCAAGGCATGAAAGATTCCGTAGAATGCACTTTAGGAGTCAAGGCAAGTGAAGTCCATATGGTCCAAGCCCTCATCCACCATATTGCACCGAGAGCGAATTGGAGAAACCACAACCCCTCATTTCATTAGCTCTATTTTTGTGGGAAGCGCATTGTAAATGCATTTCCATTAGAAAAATCTTGAGTTTAGTCATAATATCTGTAGCCCATAATCGTTTGATAATACAAAGAGTATTAGGATCTGGCATATGATTCTTCTGAACCTGGAGGAGAATTGCCGGCACTTCATCGTCTGGAAAGAGTGACCGCAATCAGTTTAGCTGCATATTGTTCTTGATATTATTGCTCCATATTATTGGAAGTGTGGGTATGCATAAAAAGTGATGTTATTTTGAGTATTACGTGCTAAAGCATAAAATATAAAGCTAAATCCCTCTTTCTCCTTGAGATTTTATGGTGACTCGTCCACATTATCTCTTGAAATATAACTTGGGCTAACTTACACCTCAAATTTTACAACTTAGGGCACTTAGCCCTCTTGGCTGGTAGAAATGGAAGTTTGGTTCTATCAATGACATACAAAAGGCAGGGAAAGGACTTGAACTTGAATTTCTCCTCCATTGCATTAACTTGAGATATACAACGCATTCTAGTTTCAAAATGTTTCTTAATCGGCTTGCCAATTGATTAAACCCTTAATGCAATATTGTTATATATTTTGCCTCACTATGGCTATGAGTCAAAGATCATTAAATTACCAATGTCATAGTGTAGCTAGCTAGCAATTTAAAAAAAAAAAATTTAAATATTATATAGTTGTGCATTGTATTCCACACAAGTTTATATGAAACATAACTAGCTGTCCCACAACATTTACTAAAGGCGTACTCCTAGTACATATTGTGAGAAGAAACTAAGAGATGAAGAATGGCTCTAAATTCCTTGTTGCCCATGAATTGACATTGTACAAGTATATATACTAGATTACAGAAGAAAAATAAGAGACTAGAATACTCCTAAAATTTAGAAACTGTCTGATCATACCCTTTTATCTAAAGAATTTTACACCCACTAAAAGGAATAGTACATTTAGTAACAGTGAAATTTCATCTCTATAACCGAGATTCTCATCATTATAGCCTATAGTGATGGCATGTAAATCCGTCTCATACGTACTGCCCCTATAGCCACTAGCGATGGTTTTATTGTTTGTCAGTATAGAAGTAATGGCTATAGTGATGGGAATTTGGCTATCAATATAAATTTTTAGGAATGAAATTATGTTGATGGTTATGGTTTCATATGTGATGATGGGAGGTTAGCAGTGACATTTATCAGCCATTGTTATATATTTTTACCAACGGTTTTGTGTCATCAGCGGAAGCTACTTCTTGTGACCAACGTTTGCACACCACAATAACATTGTAGGGATACATTCTCTTATGTAGATAATGGTTTCATCATCTATACCAACAGTAACTTTATCCGTTGGTGTATGCCTTCTACAACGTAAAAGCATGCATCGTGAAAATTTTATTGACAGGGCGTATTTTCATGTCATGATTACAAATGGTTCACTTGTTAATTATTATGAATATATTGTATCTATTACATGAGATAGTGGTAACTTTGTATTCACAAAATATAAATAAATTCATATTTTATTTGAGATGACTATGCTAAGTTATCATTTCTACGATTTCAATGAGGTGAAGTAACCTACATAATATATAATAAAGCAAGATTTAAAATGAATCAAACTCCAATATTATAAATATGTAGTGATAAAAAGATACTCGAAACAATATTTTGAAATCACCAACTAATTAATGTCTAACAACTTTATTATGGGATTGGTGGATGATCATAAATCTAACTAACAAAAGAACCCATCCAATTAATAAAAACCGAGAAACAAAGTTCTGACCTAGGAAGAAAAAATAAAAAATAGAGTTTACTTCTCCATCACCTTCTTTAACTTCACTCATTCCACCATACTTGAATCTGTATCAGTTGACTCGTCTATAAATAAAAAAATTAAAATTTACCCATTAATACAAAAGCAAATAATTTAAATGCAAGTTTTGGATAAAGATAAAAAGTACTCCAACCATCCCAATTTAGATGAAACATATTTCTTTTTGAGATGTCCTAAAAAGGTTAAAATTTTTTATCTTTTGAAAAATTTTAAACAATTAATTTACCCTCTTACTCCTATTTAAACTCTCACCACACAAAATTCAATAAAGAATCTTTTTTTTAATCTTTACTCAATATCTCACTACACAAAACTAAAAAAAAGAATCTTTTCTTTTTTAATCATTATTTAAACTCTCACTATACAAAATCCAAAAAAAATTTTAGTTCCATGGGTAAAATTGGAAAAAATAACATAAATCACATACACCTTACTCTTCGTATCCAAAGAAATGTTTTATTTATTTTGGGATGAAGGGAGTAATTGACAATCATTTCACATTGAAGGAAAATAACTTAGAATAATCATTGACCATCACTAAAACATCACATGCTTAACTTCACCAATCAGTCATTGCAAACTGAAAAAAAGGATGTAACTCGGACAAAGAAAACAAGATTCACCACAAAGACCCCATAAACATAAAGGGAAAAGATTTAACATACATTCCTTACTGGCACCAAACCAAACACGACCCACAGCAAACTACTTTAACAAATTTAACTAATATGAATGCAAGCATCAGCTCAGTAATGATACAAATACCTAATGACATTAAGAATGAAGAAGTGATAGGGTTGTTTTATCTTAAATAATCAGATAGCTATAATGTCACACAACTCCAATTTCAGTAGTCAATGTCATAATAAAAACAATTTTGATCAAATTATTGTCAAAGAAAACATATACAAGTAATACAGTTACATCCACACACCCACAAGTCAGAAGTCAGCACAATAGAGAAGAAACAAACATGGCAGGAAACTTGGGGTCTGCAACAATATGTATTCATATTTCCAAGCAATTAATCAGTGCATTACTATAATTTCAAAATTAAGGACACTAGTTATCTACTAAGAAATATTTTGTAGTTTACATGAGCACGTAAAACAACTAATTTGGGGATGGTCATAAAACCAAACACATCTTAAACATGGCTAGATATAAAAAGAAAAAAACTAAATTGGTGATGTTCATAAACAAACTTCTTAATCCATTCAATAATCAGAATTAATCAAAGAAAGGCAGACTAAGGACTCTTTTTCAATTTGTCTATTAGGTAGCTTATTTTTGCTAAAGTATATTAAATTACAGTAAGAAAAAGTTTAAAGTTTAAGGTCATACTCATCTTGGTCTTCGTCAACATATGCACTCGATATAGAAGAGCATTGCACACTTTCATAAGAATCATTTAGAGCATTTTGAGCATTAGCAACCTGCTACATATCAATAAGATTAATCATAAAGAACAACCGAAAAAACTTGATATAAATAAACATCTACCTTGAGGACAAAAATACACAAGAAAATATTAATTATACCTGATGATTTGATGCATTAGCGTTATCAAAATGACCATCCAAATTAGGAAAACCATGTTGAAATAAATTCTCATAGTATTCAAGCCTTCCTGGAATAGCATTGAGTTTTCTTAGCACCATTGCATTTTGTTAGCAGTTACATTGTCATAGGCATTTACCCATAATTCCATCTAAGTCATATAGGACCCCAAGAACCTTGCACTAAGTTAGTGCTAGGCCTGCGCAAATTGCTCCTTAGTGGGCCTGCTAATTGATTAAATTCTTAATGCATTACTATTTTATACTCTGCCTTACTATGGTTGTAGGTCAATGACCATAAAAATAATATATACTCGGTGCAGTTAGCCAATATTTCAAAATATGCATTCATATAAAATATAGTGTTATGCCCTGTGAATCCATACAAGCTACCAGGGAACATAACCAATAATTCCATAGCATTTACCAGAGGCATAAGTTTCATATACATATATACATCATACACAAAAGTGCTATACACATGCTACACACTGAGAATCTTGAGATCCAATCCCACCTGAGCTACACTGCCAAAAAAAGACCATTACAGTGCCTATCTGTTGCTCCTTGCCTCTATACCACAAAGGCTAGTAAGTTAGTACTCTAAGTAATTAAGAACCTGCAAGAAAAAAACATAGCAAAAATAGACCATGACAAACAACTCATACACACCTGGTATCAAAATACTAACAAATAGTTCTTTTATTGCTTATTAGTCCCAGGTACACTAGTATCTGTACACAAAACATGCAACAGATATGAGAACTGAAGGTTCCCAGTAAGGGTTGTAACATGTAAGAAAGACAATCATATAGGACTATGCATATTATCCATAAAGATGCCAATATATGCCTAGTGCACTTGAGCTCAAATCATAGTGCTAAGAACTCATGTTATTGGCCAATAATTATGAGAGTGGCTAATTTTCACAATTCCTTCACTTATTAGTCCTACAATTGACAAGTCCAACTTGTCTATACAAATACTGCTTTGAAAGCTTCTTAGTATTTGCCAATATCCTTTATTTTATGTACATGAGTGAACTATTTGCTTATTTAAATGCATGTGTTAGTGCTAGCATTCCAAGGTTTTGTGAGTGGTTTAGGACACCTCCCCCTTTTAGGTTCACCCAAGCCTTGGACCATCATGGTAATCTTAGGTATCTTAGGTTCTCAAACCATCATACTCTCCATAAATTAGACCATATTAAGGTCCTTTTTGCCTATACATATAAGCTTACAAATATGCACATATACAATTCATATGCACTTCATAGTTTGGCTTCCTGCCAAACCCAATCATATAAGCTTCTTAAATAGCCATCAATACTCAATTTACATGCTTGTTAAATTTATTAATATTTCAGCCACTTGATATACAAGTATCTTAGCCAAATTTATTTAACACATAAGCATAAAAATCAAGTAACCCTTACCTTAGATAACTTAATTTGTAAGCTTCAAGTACTTAGCCTTTTGTCTTAGTTTTAAGCCAACTTAGGACCCTTCTTAGTAGCTTATGCCCAGCACCTATATTGATCATTTTAAGCATAATTTAGCAATTTTAACATGTGGAAACAGCCCATTAAACAAGCAACAACATTCCAGAATTTTCTACCCCCATTTTGCCTATCTTGTGGTTCTTTACACTTTTAATAGCTCAAAAGCAGCCCAAACTTTGATCTCTTATTTTTAGACCTTGTATACTAGTTAATAATCAAGATTATAACAAAAAAAAAAGCCACCAAAAACATTGGAATAATACAGTTTATTCTGGGAATCAACTACAACTACAGTAGCCCCAAAACTTCACCTTAATGCACATTTATGGCATTCATGGGCAATTCACTTCCAAATAAATGTTCTTTTGCTTCTTAGCTTTTATACACTAAATCATAAGAAAGATAACATCACTAGAGGTAATTTAAACCATTAAAATGAGCAGCTCCTAGCTAGAACAAAATTAATACCAAAAGCTGTCAACCAATGCTCCGTAAATGCACAATATGGTTTCCATGGTTAATTCACTGGCCAGCACCTATTCTCCCACTTCCTAGCCATCAAATACCAATTCATAAGTAAGAGAACAACATTATTGAGCAACTAAGACCCCTGGAACATGAAAATATGGCTAGCAATAAAAGAATCAAAGCACACCTTGCTCAATACTCACAGTTTCAGCAAAACCAGCCTTAGTTCTCATGGGTTTTAGTATATTTGCATCTCAAATCATGTCTTAAAGCTAGGAAACACATCAAAGAATCATCCTAGCCATGATTTATGCCATAAAAATTGCATGAACAGTATAAAAAATCCAAAGATGATGAAAACTTCACTTGAAGAACAAAACTGGACGTGGATGAGCTTATGAGCACCTTTAACCATGTTGAGCACCTTTGATTTCTCTTTTGATGCGATTAAATGGCTTCCCTTTAGCTAGATTAGGTCAGCTATAGAGGGAAAAAGAAGGCAAAATTCATGGGTTCTATGGCTGGAACAAAGGTGGATAGTTTATGTAGGAATTATTTAGAATTTATTTGGGCTCTAAGCAATTTGGCCCAAAATTCTCCTATCTTTTCCATCTTGCATCCAAACCTTTTATAAGTGCTAAAAAAAGCTGAATTCCATCCATTTGACTCAAGGAAAATTTTTGTAACATTTTTAGTCTTGAGAAATTACAAAAATACCCTTATTGCCAATTTTGCCTAAATGACCAACATTTGAGATTTTTAAGCTATGAGATCCTCTATTACCAAGACTTTACTTGCAAATAAATTATCTAAAGTGTTAATTTGTTAAATTAATTTATTAAATAAAAAATTTCTAGCTTCATATAATTACATGGCCAATTAGACCTATAGCTCTAAGGGTTATAATATACATGAACTTTTCCTAATCCAGTTACACGCCCACTCTTGTTTGGCCTTTTGGGTTGAGCATATGCATCATCATCCCATGATTAAGGATCTAATATAGACTCTATCCTATTATTCTCAGTCATTTTATCCTCTATGCGTCCCTAAGCATACACATTAAAGTAGCTTGTATTAGGCTATATATTCAGTAAGTTATTCTCATTCTAGATAACCATCGTAATTATCACTAAATACTTCATACCACTATTTATGCTATGTACAAATTGCCATAATTTCCATCCTTGGTTTTCCTTATGTCAATATAGAGTTTGGCTAAAAAAGGAACAATGGCGGTCTTATCAACCTATACAACATAACCAAAGTAACATATTTAATGTAATAATTAACTAGAGTAAGCATGAAACCTTAGTAATCGTTAGTTTCCTTATTGATATTCCATTCTGAATTTGAATTTCAAGTGACTTTCATACACCAAGTTAACTATTTACAAGTAGTCCAAACTATAGGAATTCACCAAATAGATATTACATGAGAAAGTCTAACATAAGAAATGTGAAAAGGTTTTACTAATGAACGGGTAAATTGTGAACTACAAAATTCCATTTTCTTTAAAACTTGATAGGATGTATAAATACTTCTTCTTGGATTCACTTAGCAAGGATTTCGTTCCCCCACAATGAGGATCTTTTAGCTTTGAACGATTTTCTTCATTTATCTTAAACTAATCCAGCATAGCATATACAATGTCTCAAAATGTAGTTTTCAAAGAAAAGAATAAATCAATCATTGTATAAAACAAATACTAAATACATGAAAAAGTATAACTTTGCTTCCTCTATAAGCCAATAGTCAGCAAGTGGTCTAGATTGTTCTTTATCTACTCGATCATATATAAGTCACGTAACTTTTTTTTTCAGCATATCTGTTCACATCAAACTTAGAATTACTCTTCATATCTCCCTTCCAATGCTTCCATGTATCACCCATTTCACCAATGATAGCTTTCTTTATGTTTTCACTAAGTTGCTTAACTATAAACTTATCCTATACCAAAAAAATAATGTAAGGATGACAAGTTAAGACTGTGCAAAGGAATGCATGTAAATCCTATATAAACCTTTACTATTTTCTACATTTCATCCTTATATCTAGATGGCATCAGTTTCCAACTTGGGAAATGAAGAGGTGAAAGCTGCGACTTTCTAACTATTCTACCTAGCGATTGACTAAATTTTCTGCCATTGACACCTACTAATTTGTTTAGAACATTGAATTTGACTTTAATCTTTTTTCGTTCCTTAAGATCCCAAACATCAAGCACATGAGTGTGTCCCTTAGTTCTTCGGACTGATTCACGATATGGGAAATAGCTTATCAATGTATATTAAAAATGGTTTGTTGTAGGTGCACTAAATTTTCTTCAGCAAAATTTTACTATAGAATTTTGACTATTCTATGAAACTATTGCAGCCAAAATTATAGCAGTATTGCATGCAATTAAGTTGACCAAGTCTCCTACTTTGTATAAATAGAATCTAGTTTGTTTAACTTAATAGTATTAATTAGTTATTGGGGCAACTAAACTTGAAAGCAAACACATCACTTGCAACAAATCCTTAATGATTTTGCTGTTCTAAATGTACAAGTGTCTACCACTTTTAATACCATATATCTTGATAAGATCTTATTGAAGATATTAATATCTTGACTTATGCTAGTAGAAAAGTTTGGTTGAAAGACTAATACAATTTACAAAGAAATTTAATTATATAAAAGGATACCATAGAGCAGTTGGAAACAAAATAATTTTTTGTTCAATTTTGAAGGAAAGTTGATATAATAATCACTTTTAAATCATTATTGGTTCACCAAAAACTAGCAATCTTTGATGCAATGCAATCATTTTTCAATTATTGCAATTTATTCTTTAGTTCACGATAAAAGAAAAAATCAACAAAGAATCCATTTTTAAATCATTAAATTGCTTCAATAAAAAATTTAACTAGGAGACATCAAGGCTTCCATACCTATTGGTTCTGATTCTTCACTAGGTTCTAGAATTGGTGGACTGGTTTGAAAAAGATCACAGTACCGCTCTTGTCACTGCTGTTGTTGCCAAACTTATGATTGAATATGTGAATTTACTCCATATTGTTGTGGTTGGTTTTTTTATTGATTTTGTGAAGAAACTGGTGGTTAATGTGCCTTTGCCTTAGGCTAGGATAGTTGCAGTTGTTTAAATTGAAATGATGCTTGCCCCTGTTGTTAAGGTTCAACATCATATTAATGATTGTCAGCTTCTGTAGACGTAGCACTTGAACGAGTGATGTAGACCTTTTCAAGACGTCTACGCTTTGCTATCCCCTAGAGAAAAAGAAGAAAAAAATAGTAGAAAAGTGGCCAAAATGCTAGTAACGTTAACAGTTGTCATAAGTTGATAAACCTCTTAGGATATCATTAAGCAATTAACCTGCTTAAGTAGTAACAACAATGTCTGACAAAATATTCAACGAAATATGAAAATAGCTTTTTTTCACGTGTTTTTATTGAATTAAATTTTGCTGTCCAACTAGTATCAGGGGTTACTTAACCAAGGTAGAGAAGCAATATCTTGCATAAAGATTGATGAACTAGAATTTAAGACATATTAACATATAAAGATAGAAGATAATAAAGAACCAATTGATCAAACATAGAAAGCAATCTTTTCCTTTGTCAATTAGCCACTTTCATATGCTTGAAATTCAATAGAGATAACCTTAATTGTAACACCCCCATATCTCACATGGATGAATTGTGGGAAGCCTTATGTGGATATATAGGCTCCAATTCCAAAACATAAGCGCCTAACGCTTATCCTTTTCATAAAGGATAGCCCATGTGGTGTGGGCAAGGTGTTCCGTTGACCGGTTCTGGACTTGGGTCATTACAGATGGTATCAGAGCCAGGTTTGGTTCAAAGTATGTGGTTGTGTCCACTGGTATGGGACGGGGAACTTTCATATACTAAGAGTCCATTCATAAGTACCTAGTGCTTATCATTTTCATAAAGGATAGCCCATGTGGTATGGGCAGGTATTCCGTTGACCGATTCTGGATTTGGGTCATTACAGATGGTATCAGAGCCGACCAGGGACCACGATGGTGTGGCATAGTGGGTATGCACATGCATCATCTACCGGGACTGATCCTGGATTTGAGAGGTTACTTGGCCGGGGGCTAAGTAGTTCGATTAGAGAGGTTACTTGGTCCGGGGAACCAAGTAATCCGATTGACTCCAACGGGGATGTTGGGTACATAAGGGGGAGAGTTTGTGACACTCCATATCCCACATGGGTGAATTGTGGGAAGCCTTATGTAGATATATAGGTTCCAATTTCAGAACATAAGTACCTAACGCTTATCCTTTTCATAAAGGATAGCATATGTGGTTGGGTAGGGTGTTCCGTTGACTAGTTCTGGACTTAGGTCATTATAGATGGTATCAGAGCCAGGTTTGGTTTAAAGTATGTGGTTGTGTCCGCTGGTATGGGATGGGGGAACGTCCATATACTAAGATTCCATTCCTAAGTACCTAGCGCTTATCCTTTTTATAAAGGATAACACTTATCCTAAGAACCGGTCAATGGAACACTTGCCCACACCATATGGATAGCACTTATCCTAAGAACCGGTCAATGGAACACATGCCCACACCACATGGGCTATCCTTTATGAAAAGGATAAGCGCTAGGTACTTAGGAATGGACTCTTAGTATATGGAAGCTCCCCCGTCCGATACCAGTGGACACAACCACATACTTTGAAGCAAACCTGGCTTTAATACCATCTGTAATGACCCAAGTCCAGAACCGGTTAATAGAACACCTTGCCCACACCACATGGGCTATCCTTTATGAAAAGGATAAGCGCTGGGTGCTTATGTTCGGGAATTAAAGCCTATATATCTACATAAGGCTTACCACAATTCACCCATGTGGGATATGGGGGTGTTACAAACTCCCCCCCTTATGTACCCAATGTCCCCGTTGGGGTCAATCGGATTACTTGGTTCCCCGAACTAAGTAACCTCTCTAATTAGACTACTTAGCCCCTGGCCAAGTAGCCTCTCGAATCCAAGATCTGTCCCGGTAGACGATGCATGTGCATACCCACTATGCCACACCATCGTGGTCCCAGGTCGGCTCTGATACCATCTGTAACGACCCAAATCCAGAACCGGTTAATGGAACACCTGCCCACACCACATGGGCTATCCTTTATGAAAAGGATAAGCGCTAGTTAGTTAGGAATGGACTCTTAGTATATGGAAGTTCCCCTATCCCATACCAGCGAACACAACCATATACTTTGAACCAAACCTGGCTCTGATACCATCTGTAATGACCCAAGTTTAGAACCGGTCAACGAAGCACCTTGCCCACACCACATGGGCTATCCTTTATGAAAAGGATAAGCGCTAGGTGCTTATGTTCTGGAATTGGAGCCTATATATCCATATAAGGCTTCCCACAATTCACTCATGTGGGATATGGGGGTGTTACATTAATTCAGATGAAGCCCTTGCCAGTTCCCTTAGTTGATACTTATACAAGTCCATTGCCAATGGAATAATTTTGATGGTGAGGTTTTTAGGGGAAAGAAAGGAACTATAAAGGTTTTTAGAAAATGAAGAAAAGTAAGTGAATAGAAACATGCTAGTGTTTAGAAAATAGCGGGGAAATTTTTTGGGAGGCCACGCTTTGATCGAAAATAAAAATAAAAAAGTAGTGCCTTCTATACATTAAAAGAGATGGGCAAAAAATTAAACCAAACACCTACTTTTTTATCAGAAGGAAATCATAATTTATCATAAAGGTGGTGTCCAAAATCAAAGTTTCATTTTTGAATAATTGAAAGACATTGAAGATATTGAAATTATATCATTACCCAACAAATGCTATCAATGTAATATAAAACATTAGAACATTATATTTTTAAAAGGTTCTTTTATGGTCAATATTATGAAAAATTAGGATTAAAAACGTTAAAGTTGTTTGATGTTGAACATAATCTTGATTAGCTTATTTAATCAAAGTTGTTCGTAAACTTTAAGATCAATTTCTAACAGTGGATACAATCACTTTATAACATCAATTGGCCAAATTCTAGAGATAAGGTTCCATGCATCTTACCAATACATTAAGTAGTACAGATATGAGTTCACTAATTTGAACTTAGTCTAAAAAGTTTATATAACTTAGCTCTATAAAGTATCAAAAGCTATTCTTGTAAGTTCTAACAATGAGTTTAAGATTTCTAATAATGTTCAAATCCAAGTTATTATATATAGCTTTTACTGCAATGAACCTAGTCTCATAATGTTATGCTTCAGTCAGACAAGAATACATTAAAACACTTAAAAGTTTATGTTTGATCTTGAGTTCAATTTTTTGTATTATAAGTTATAAAACTGGATAGCGATTTTTGTAACTTTCACTAATAAACCTAATTTCAATTTTTTTTAACTCAGTTGATCTTTTAATATCTTTTACTTGTTTCCCTCCAAGTTTGTGGGTAATTTCAATGATAACTAATATAGATGATCAAATTGGGTTCAAAAAAATGTTATGGTGTACTTAGCTAGCAATGAACTTATTCTCAAAGTAGTAATACATTTCACTTTTGAACCCAATTTCATATTGTTCTATTCTATTTAGAACTAATTAAATTCTTTTGCTTCCTTTTGCACAAGTTTGGGGCAAATTTCATTTTGGATTAATACAGGTGATCCTCTCAAATTTTAATCACATAAAAGACATAAAAGTTAGGTAAAAATATCAAATTTGTCACTAATGTTTTTGGTAGGGAGCGACCATGCCACTATAGTTTTTTTTTTTGCCTAATCTGACTAATGTTTAAAAATGGGCCAAATATGCCTCTGCCAGTTAGAAAAATAATGAAAAATGGTAAAAATAGCAGGTTTTGAAAACTTGGGGTTATTATACATCTTTCAAAAAATATCAAGACCCTTGAGATTTTTACTAAAAGAGGGTCTGATCTTTGCCACCAGTGGTTCAGCTCTGTTGTTGTCTCTGTCACCAGTGCCCCAACCCCATCACCATCCTCCTTCTGCCTCTATTGTCTAATCTCCTCGCTAGCATTCTTAAGGGAGAGAGAGAGTTTAATTATAAAAAGGCTTTAAAGTTTATTAAAACTTGCATTATCACCATAAAATTTCAAAACTTATAATTTTTAACATTTTTTTGTTGGCTTTTTAACATTTTCTGTAGTATTTTTAATGGCTAGTGGCATATCCACTCTTAATTTAAAACTTTAGTAGCATACCCGGCTTATTTTAAAACATTAGTGGGAGATTGGGTAATAAAAAATTATAATGGCATATTTGCTCCAAACCCAAAACTTTAAGGGCAAATTTGATATTTTTGCCCAAAAGTTATAAAATTTTGTTATTTCATGTTGTCTCTTAACATCAAAAAATTAGTACAAGTAAATTTTATATCTCAAAATGTAGTTTTCAAAGAAAAGGATAAGTCAATCATTGTATAAAACTATACTAAATATGTGAAAAAGTATAACTTTGCGTCCTTTATGAGCCAACAGTCCACAAATGTCCCATATTGTTCCTTATCTACTCGATTATATGTAAGTTGCGTTATTTTTTCTTCAGCACATATGTTCACATTAAACTTAGAATCACTTTTCACCTTTCCCTTCTAATACTTCCATTTATCACCCATTTCACCAATCACAACTTTCTTTACGTTTTCAGTAAGTGGCTTAATTAGAAACTTATTCTATACAAGAAAAAATAATGTAAGGATGGCATGTTAAGAGTGCGCAAAGGAATACATGGAAATCCTATATGAACCTTTAGTATATTCTACTTTTATTTTTTATAGTTAGGTGGTATCATTTTCTAGCCTGAGTAGTGGAGAGGTGCAGACTGTGACTCCCTAACCATGCTACCTAGGAGTTGACAGAATTTTCCACCTTCGACACGTACTGATTTGTTTAGAATATTCAATTTGACTTCAATCTTTTCTCCTTCCTTAAGTTCCCAAACATCAAGTACACAAGTGTGTCCCCTAGTTCTTGGGACTAGTTCATGATATAAGAAATAAGTTACCAATGTACATTAAAAAAGGTTTGTTGTAGATGCACTAAGTTTTTTCAGCAAAATTTTACTATAGAATTTTGCGTATATTGTTAAACTATTGCAGCCAAAATTACAACAGTATTGCATGCAATTAAGTTGACCAAGTCTCCTACTTTGTATAAATAAAATCTAGTTTGTTTAACTTAATAGTATTAATTAGTTACAGGGTAAATAAACTTGGAAGCAAACACATCACTTGCAGCAAAATCCTTAATGATTTTGCTGTTCTAAATGTACAAGTGTCTACCACTTTTAATACCATATATTACTATAACAAAATAGTTTGCAAGATTCTATATGAAACTATTAATATCTTGACTTGCGCTAGGAGAAAAGTTGGGTTGAAAGACTAATACAATTTATGAACAAATTTAATTATGTAAAAAGATCCCATAGAGCACTTGGAAACAAAATAATTTTTTGTTCAATTTTGAAGGAAAGTTGATATAGTAATCTCTTCTAAATCATCATTGGTTCACCAAAGACTAGCGGTCTTTGATGCAATGCAATCAATTTTCAATTATTGCAATTTATTCTTTAGTTCACGATAAAAGACAATGATCAACAAAGAATCCATTTTTAAATCAGTAAATTGCTTCAATAAAAAATTTAACTAGGAGACATCAAGGCTTCCATACCTATTGGTTCTGATTCTTCACTAGGTTTTAGAATTAGTGGACCGGTTTGAAAAAGGTCACAGTACCTCTCTTGTCACTGCTGTTGTTGCCAAACTTGTGATTAAATCTGTGAATTTACTCCATATTGTTGTGGTTGGTTTTGTGATTGATTCTGTGAAGAAATTGGTGGTTGTTGTGCCATTGTCTTAGGCTATGATAGTTGCTATTGTTCAAATCTAAATTATGCTTGCCCCCATTGTTGGGGCTTAGTATTATGTCAATAATTGTTAGCTCCTGTAAATGTAGCACTTGAATGAGCGATGTATACCTTTTCAAGACGTCTACGCTTTGTCATCCTCTAGAGAAAAAGAAGAAAAAAAATAATAGAAAAGTGGCTAAAATGCTAGTAACGTTAATAGTTATCATAAGTTAATAAACCTCTTAGGTATATTATTGACCAATTAACTTGCTTAAGCAGTAACAACAATGCCTAACAAAATATTCCATGAAATATGTAAATATTTTTTTTTTACATATATTTTTGTGAATTAAATTTCCCTGCCAAACTATTATCAGGGGCTATTTAACCAAAGTAGACAAGCAACATCATGCATGAAGAATGATGAACTAGAACTTTAGATTTATTAACACATAAAGATAGAAGATAGTAAAGAACCAATTGATTAAGCATAGAAAGCAATCTTTCCTTTGTTAATTAGCCAGTTTCAGATGCTTGAAATTGAATGCTAATAACCTTAATTCAGATAAAGCCCTTGCCAATTCCCCTAGTTGATACTTGCATAAGTCCACTGCCAATATAGCAAGTTTGTTGGCTTAGGTTTTCTGGGGAAGGAGAAGAACTGTAAAAGTTTTTAGAAAATGAAGAGGAATAAGTGAATAAAAACTTGTTAGGGTTAGGAAACTAGTGGAAAATTTTTTTGGGAGGCCGCACTTTGATCTAAAGAAAATAAAAAAGTGGGTAAAAAATTAAACCAAACACCTATTTTTTTTCTCAGAAGAAAATTGTATTTTATCATAAAAGTGGTGTACAAAATCAAAATTTTATGTTTGAATAATTGAAACACATTGAAGATATTGAAATTGTTTTATTACCTAACAAATGCTATCAATGTAATATGAAACATTAGAACATTATATTTTTAAAAGGTTTTTTTTATTGTCAATATTATGAATAATTAAGATTAAACACGTTAAAGTTATTTGATATTGAAAATAATCTTGATCAGCTTATTTAATCAAAGTTGTTCATAAACTTTTTGATCAATTTCTAAAAGTGGATATAGTCACTTTGTAACATCAATTAGCTAAATGCTAGAGATAAAGTTCCATGTCTCTTACTAGTACATTAAGTAGCATGCACATGGGTTCATTAATTTCAACTCAAGCTGAAAAGTTTTTATAACTTAGCTAGAAAAGTATCAAAAGCTATTTTTCTAAGGTTTAACAATAAGTCTAAGATATCTAATTTTATTTAAATCCAAGTTATTATATATAACTTTTGCTACAATGAACCTAGTCTCATAGTGCTATGGTTTAGTTAGACAAGAATATTGTAAAATACTTAAAAGTTTAAGTTTGATCTTAAGTTCAATTGTTTGTATTACAAGTTATAAAATTGGGTAGCGATTTATGTAACTTTCACTAATGAATCCAATTTCAATTTCTTTTAATTTAGTTTACCTTTTAATATATTTACATGTTTCCCTCCAAGTTTGTGGGTAATTTCAATGATAAATAATATAGATGATCAAATTGGGTTCAAAAAAATATTATAGTGTATTTGGCTAATAATGAACCTATTCTCAAAGTTAGAATACACTTCACTTGTGAACCCAATTTCATATTGTTCTATTCTATTGAGAACAGATCAGATTCTTGTACTACCTTCTACACAAGTTTGGGGTAAATTTCATTTTGGATTAATACAGGTGATCCTTTTATTTTTTAATCAAACAAAAGACATAAAAGTTATAACATTTTATTATTTCATGTTGTCTCCTAACATTAAAAAATTAGTACAAGTAAATTGTACATCTAAAAATGTAGTTTTCAAAGAAAAGAATAAATCAATCATTGTATAAAACAATAATAAATACGTGAAAAAGTATAATTTTGCTTCCTTTATAAGCGAATAGTCAGCATGTGCCATATATTATTCCTTATCTATCCGATCATATGTAAGTCACACTTCTTCAGCAAATTTGTTCACATCAAACTTAGAATTACTCTTCACCTCACCTATACAATGCTTCCATTTATCACCTATTTCACCAATCATAGCTTTCTTTTTGTTTTCAATAAGTTTCGTAAGTAGAAACTTATCCTATACGAAAAAAATAATGTAAGGATGACAAGTTAAAAGTGTGCAAAGGATTACATGTAAATCCTATCTAAACCTTTACTATTTTCTACATTTCTTCCTTATAGCCAAGTGGCATTAGTTTCCAACTTGGGAAATGAAGAGGTGCAAGCTGCTACTTCCTAACTATGCTACCTAGGAGTTGATTGAATTATCCGCGTTCGACACCTACTAATTTGTTTAGAATATTGAATTTGACTTCATTCTTTTTTCCTTCCTTAAGATCCCAAACATCAAGCACACGAGTGTGTCCCCTAGTTCTTCAGACTGGTTCATGATATAGAAAACAGGTTACTAATGTACGTTAAAAATGGTTTACTGTAGGTGCACTAAAGTTTCTTTAGCAAAATTTTACTATAGAATTTTGACTATTTTTTGAAACTATTGTAGCCAAAATTACAGTAGTATTGCATGCAATTAAGTTAACCAACTCTCTTACTTTGTATAAATATAATCTAGTTTGTTTAACTTAATAGTATTAATTAGTTACAGGGGTAACTAAACTTGAAGGCAAACACATCACTTGCGACAAATCCTTAATGATTTTGCTGTTCTAATGTACAAGTGTCTACCACTTTTAATACCATATATTACTATAATAAAACATTTTGCAAGATCCTACATGAAACTATTAATATCTTGACTTGTGCTAGTAGAAAAGTTTGGTTGAAAGACTAATACAATTTGCCAAAAAATTTAATTATGTAAAAGGATACCATAAAGCACTTGGAAACCAAATAATTTTCTGTTCAATTTTGAAGGAAAGTTGATATAATAATCACTTCTAAATCATTATTAATTCACCAAAGACCAGCGATCTTCAATGCAACACAATCATTTTTCAATTATTCTAAATTTAGTCTTTAGTTTACGATAAAAGAAATAGATCAACAAGGAGTCCATTTTTAAATGAGACAATTGCTTCAATAAAAAATTTAAGTAGGAAACATTAAGGTTTCCATACCTTCTGGTTTTGATTCCTTACTAGGTTCTAGAATTGGTGAACCAGTTTGAGAACAGTCACCGTACTGATTTTGTCGTTGTTACTGTTGCCGAACTTGTTACACTCCATATTGTTGTGGTCGGTTTTGTGATTTATTTTTTAAAAGCACTGGTGCTTGTTGTGCCATTGCCTTAGGCTGGGATAATTGCTGTTATTCATATCCAAATGATGCTTGCCTCTGTTGTTAAGGCTCAATATCATATCACTAATTGTCAACTCCTGTAGACGTAGCACTTGAAAGAGCGATGCAAACCTTTTCAAGGCATCTACACTTTGCCTTTCTCTAGAGAAAGGGAAGAAAAAAGTAGTAGAAAAGTGGCCAAAATGCTAGTAACATTAACAGTGTCATAATTTGATAAACCTCTTAAGCATATCATTGAGCAATTAACCTGCTTAAGCAGTAACAACAATGCCAGACAAAATATTGGATGGAATATGTAAATGATTTTTTTCATTTGTTTTTGTTGCATTAAATTTTCCTGCCAAAACGGTATCAGGGGCTATTTAACCAATGTAGATAAGCAATATCATGCGTAAAGAATTATGAACTAGAATTTAAAATATATTAACTTGTAAAGATAGAAGATAGTAAAGAACCAACTGATCAAGCATAGAAAACAATGTTTTCCTTCGTCAATTAGCCAGTTTCAATTGATTGAAATTGAATGGAGATAACCTTAATTTAGATGAGGCTCTTGCCAATTCCCCTAGTAGAAACTTGCATTAGTCCACTACCAATGAAATAATTTTGATGGCTCAGGGGAGAGAGATGAACTGTAAAGGTTTTTAGAAAATGAAGAAGAGGAAGTGAATAGAAACTTGCTAGGGTTGGGAAAATAGTGGAGAATGTTTTTTGGAGAATGCACTTTAATCTAAAGAAAATAAAAAAGTGGTGCCTTTCATACATCAAAAAAGGTGGGCAAAAAGTTAAACCAATCACTTTTTTTTATCAGAAGAAAACCGTAATTTATCATAAAGGTGGTGTCCAAAATCAAAGTTTTGTGTTTGAATAAGTGAAACACATTGAAGATATTGAAATTATATTATTACCTAACAAATGCTATCAATGTAATATAAAACATTAGAGCATTATATTTTTAAAAGGTTCTTTTATGGTCAAGATTATGAAAAATCAAGATTAAACACATTGAAGTTATTTGGTGTTGAACATAATCTTGATGAGCTTATTTAATCAAAGTTGTTTGTAAACTTTAACATTAATTTCTAACAATGGATATAGTGACTTTGTAACATCAACTAGCCAAATGTTAGAGATAAGGTTCCATGTCTCTTATCAATACATTAAGTAGCATGCATATGAGTTCATTAATTTAAACTCAATCTGAAAAGCTTATACAACTTAGCTAAATAAAATATCAAAAGCTATTCTTCAAAGGTCTAACAATGAGTTTAAGATTTATAATAATGTTCAAATCTGAGTTATAATATATATCTTTTACTACAATGAACCTAGTCCCATAATGTTATGGTTCAATTAGATAAAAATATGTTAAAAAAACTTAAAAGTTTAAGTTTGATCTTGAGTTCAATTGTTTGTATTACAAGTTATAAAACTGGATAGCGATTTATGTGACTTTCACTAATAAACCCAATTTCTAGTTTTTTTAATTTAGTTCACCTTTTAATATCTTTTACTTGTTTCCCTCCAAGTTTGTGCGTAATTTCAATGATAACTAATATAGATGATCAAATTGGGTTCAAAAAAACTTTATGGTGTATTTAGCTAATAGTGAACCTATTCTCAAAGTTGTAATACATTTTACTTGTGAATCCAATTTCATATTGTTCTATTCTATTGAGAATTGATCAAATTTTTGTACTACCTTCTACACAAGTTTGGGGTGAATTTCATTATGGATTAATGCAAGTGATCCTGCCAATTTTTATTCAGTTAGAAGACATAAAAGTTATAACATTTTGATATTTCAAGTTGTCTCCTAATATAAAAAACTTAGTAGAAGCAAATTCTACATATCAAAATATAGTTTAAAAAAAAAAGAATAAATCAATCATTGTCTAAAACAATACTAAATACATGAAAAACTTTGCTTCCTCTATAAGCTAATAATCCGCAAGTGCCTTATCTTGTTTCTTATCTACTTGATCATATGTTACCACTCTGAGTGCTTAAATATAGCAATCATATTTAGTGTGTTGAATCCCAGGGCTATGCATGTTCTGTGGGCCATTAGAACATGTATACTATATTTATCTAAGTGGCCCTCTTGGTATTTATGCAAATATATGTATATTGGTCCAACAATCATACACATATTCATACACAAATTCATTTGGTAGCGTAGGCAATATTTAAATCTTCATCTTTTATCAAAATGGCATGAACATAAAATTTTCATACACTTACACAATTACATGCGCATTTGGTGCACTTGGTGCCCCTTTCATGTGTCCAAATTTTCACACTATGTCGAACTCAAATTCTACCCATGTCCTCCTATGTCTTAAAGTTTTTAAATCCTTTAATACACTTAATCATTCACAAGGGAACAAGTTTGAGGCATTAAGTCCATCTAGAAACCACATTATGGACTTTACAAGCCACTTCCGTAAAATGACCAAATGAACAGTAACCAGCAAAATAGCCAACTTTGGCAGGCCATATCTTAGGCTACAAGGCATCAAATTGAGTGATTCAAATGCTAATTTATTCATCTTGAATAGTACTAGGTGCTTTAAAAATTTCATCACTAAATATAACTTGTATCGGAAGTTATGGCCTCTAGATTACAAGATGTAAAAATTTAGCAATGATTTCCCATAATGCCCATACAAAATTTGCAAATAAATCATCCACTTAACTTTTAAGTGAAAAAACAGCTTAGACAAATTCAAACTTATCTTAAACACTTGGGAAAATCATTTCCATGAATTTAAAGCCATTTCATACTCATTGAACATAATTTCCTTTAAAATAGCCCATATGTAGCAAAATGGACAAAATCGTACATACAAGCTCAAACATCACTTCATTACTTCAAATATTATCCATACAACTTATACAGTATATTTACATACATAGATGCATCATACATATGCTCTAGCTTAGTTAGATACATACACTAGCTTCTTAGAGAGCATTATAAACACAATGCACTCCAAAAACTTCAAAAGGCAGATGCTATGTCAGGCAAAAAGTACCAATACTAAAATTAGCAAATGTGCTTCAAAAATCATGAAACACTTCAGTTTAATACTAGACATATTAAAGTTCATATGCCTAAAATTTCACATGAAAACTCAAACTAAAAGTATTAGTTTGAATGCTTTCTTTCATGTGTTCCTGAAAATAGACAGAAAGAGGAGTAAGCTTTTTATAAAAAACTTAGTAAGGGCTTTCAATGTAAAGTCTTCCATAGCAATCTACCACCTGAAATCCAAAGACACAAAAACATACAAAAAAAACACATATACACAAATATGGAAACCATATGCACCAGACAAACACAACCAGTAACCATATGTAATGTGACAGCAATAACACACTAGGGTTACTCCATAATCATTCAATAAAACAATAAGATATAGCAATAGTATCACTATGGCAAACCTCCTCAAGCTTTTGCTTGGTCTTAAAAGGTTTTTAGGTCTTAGTTAATACTAACTTGGGCTCTAGAAATCCTTCTTTCTTATTGTCATCTTTATCACGGTAACACTAAGGCTGAAACCTTGCTATGCTTCTTTCCCCTTAACTCATACTTGGTTCCTTGAGCTTTTTACTTTATTCCAAGCATGGTCTTAGCTTCATGAATTTTTGGAAATACAGTAAACAATCTAAGAAAACTTAAGAAAACCCTTACCTTTGCTATGAAATCCTAAAAACCTAATAGAACTGAAACTATGTTTTCTTGCACTTTTTGATGTCTTCTTTCCTTTCTCTTGCTTCCTCTTACTTTCTTAAGGTATGGTGGCTATGGAGGATGGTGAAACAGCTTAAGAAAAGATCCTTAGCTACTGGAGGACGAAATGAGGATAAAATGGTAATAAAATGAAGATTTTTCAAAATTTATTCATCATTTTGACCTTGGTGGCATATGTGCAAAGTTTTCTAACTTTTGCCTACACTTGGACATGTTATATCCAGCTATTTAGGGTGAGAAAATGATGTTTTTGACCACCTTTAACCTTGTCAAAGGTTATTATAACTTTTAGACAAAGAGGTGGACACTTGGGTCCTTAGTTGGCATTATGCCATAATTGATAAACTTTGCATCCATGAGCACTTCGGTCTCCAAAAACATCTTTAATTTCATCCATGTCCTTTCTTCATAACTCCATCCATGCCTTTTCTATAGCCATCTTTGAAAATTTGTGCAATTGAGTACCCAACCTTTTTAACTTTACAATTTAGTCTATAGGTTACTTAAAAACAAGCAATGAATTAATGCTTCTTAAGGACCAAACTATCATTGTATGCACCACTTAAGGGAGCGTGTATTGAATACTTTACACTTTACAAATCATACACTATGGTGAAAATTAAAACATATAAGTTTAAGTCCTTATGCTATAATTTTCTCATTTTGTGAAGGTGTAACATCATATGTAAGTCGTGTTACTTTTTCTTTAGCACGTATGTTCAAATCAAACTTAGAATTACTCTTCACCTCTCCCTTCCAATGCTTCCATTTATCACCCATTTCACCAATCATAGCTTTCTTTACGTTTTTAATAAGTTGCTTAACTAGAAACTTATCCTATACCAAAAAAATAATGTAAGGATGGCAAGTTAAGAGTGTGCAAAGGAATACATGTAACTCCTATAGAAACCTATACTATTTTCTACATTTATTCCTTATAGCTAGGTGGCATCACTTTCCAGCTTGGGAAGCAGAAAGGTGTAAGCTGCGACTTCTTAACCATGCTACCTTGCAATTGATAGAATTTTCCACCTTCGACACCTACTAATTTGTTTAGAACATTCAATTTGACTTCAATCTTTTCTCCTTCCTTAAGATCCCAAACATCAATCACAAAAGTGTGTCCCCTAGTTCTTTGGACTGGTCCATGATATAAGAAAGAGGTTACCAATGTACATTAAAATTGGTTTGCTCTAGGTGCACTAAAGTTTCTTGAGCAAAATTTTGCTATAAAATTTTGACTATTTTGTGAAACTATTGTAGCCAAAATTACAACAGTATTGCATGCAATAAGCTAACCAAGTCTCCTACATTGTATAAATAGAATCTAGTTTGTTTAACTTAATAGTATTAATTAGTTATAGGGGCAACTAAACTTGAAAGCGAGCATATCACTTGTAGCAAATCCTTAATGATTTTGCTGTTCTAAAAGTACAAGTGTCTACCACTTTTAATAACACATATTGCAATAATAAAACATTTTGCAAGATCCTATATGAAACTTTTAATATCTTGACTTGTGCTAGTAGAAAAGTTTGGTTGAAAGACTAATACAATTTACGAACAAATTTAATTATGTAAAAGGATCCCATACAGTACTTGGAAACAAAATAATTTTTTGTTCAATTTTGAATGAAAGTTGATCTAGTAATCACTTTTAAATCTTTATTGGTTCACTAAAGACCAGTGATCTTTGATACAGCACAATCATTTTTAGTTAATGCAAATTTAGTCTTTAGTTCACGATAAAAGAAATAGATCAACAAGGAATCCATTTTTAAATTTGTCAATTGTTTCAATAAAAAATTTAACTAGGAAACATCAAGGCTTCCATACATACTAGTTCTCATTCCTTAGTAGGTTCTAGAATTGGTGGACCGGTTTAAGAAGGGTCACAGTGTGGCTCTTGTTGCTGCTGCTATTGGTAAACTTGTGATTAAATATCTAAATCTACTATATATTGTTGTGGTTGATTTTCTCATTGATTCTATGGAGAAACTAGTGGTTGTTGTGCTATTGCCTTAGGCTGGGATAACTGCTGTTGTTTAGATTCAAATGATGCTTGCCCCCATTGTTAGAGTTCAATGTCATATCAATGATTGTCAGTTTTTGTAGACGTAGCACTTGAAAAAAAAAAAGTGATGCAGACCTTTTCAAGACATCTGTGCTTGGCCATCATTTGGAGAAAACGAAGAAAAAATAGTAAAAAAGTGGCTAAAATGCTAGTAACGTTAATAGCTGTCATAAGTTGATAACCTTTTGGGCATATCATTGAGCAATTAACCTGCTTAAATAGTAACAACATTGTCTGACAAAATATTCAACGAAATATGTAAATAATTTTTTTTCATGTATTTTTGTTGAATTAAATTTCCCTGTACAACCAATATCAGGGGCTATTTAACCAAAATAAAGAAGCAACATCATGTGTGAAGAAAGGTGACCTAGAATTTAAAATATATTAGCACATATAGATAGAAGATAGTAAAGAACCAATTGGTTAAGCATAGAAAGCAATAATTTCCTTTGTCAATTAGCCAGTTTTAGATGCTTCAAATTGAATGGAGATAACCTTAATTCAAATGAAGCCCTTTCTAATTCTCCTAGTTGATACTTGCATAAGTCCACGGCCAATGGTACAAATTTGATGGCTTAGGTTTTCTGGGGAGAGAGAGGAACTATAAAGGTTTTTAGAAAATGAAGGGGAGGAAATGAATAGAAACTTGCTAGGGTTGGGAAAAAGCAGAGAAATTTTTTTGGAGGCCGTGCTTTGATCTAAAGAAAAAAAAAGTAGCACCTTTCATACATCAAAAAAGGTGGCCAAAAAATTAAAAAAAGCACATATTTTTTTATTAGAAAAAAATCGTAATTTATCATAAATGTGGTGTCCAAAATCAAAGTTTCATGTTTAAATAATTGAAACACATTGAAAATATTGAAATTATATTATTACCTAATGAATGCTATCAATGTAATATAAAACAT
Source organism: Aquilaria sinensis (assembly GCA_005392925.1). Taxonomy (NCBI): domain Eukaryota; kingdom Viridiplantae; phylum Streptophyta; class Magnoliopsida; order Malvales; family Thymelaeaceae; genus Aquilaria; species Aquilaria sinensis. The sequence continues at coordinate 56,967 of SMDT01001590.1, read as the reverse complement.
TAAAACATTATATTTTTAAAAGGTTCTTTTATGGTCAATATTATGAAAAATTAAGACTAAACACATTGAAGTTATTTGATGTTGAACATAATCTTGATTAGCTTATTTAATCAAAGTTATTCGTAAACTTTAGGATCAATTTCTAATAATGGATATAGTCACTTTGTAACATCAATTGGTCAAATGAGATAAGGTTTCATGTCTCTTACCAGTACATTAAGTAGCACGCATATGAGTTCATTAATTTGAACTCAATTTGAAAAGTTTATATAACTTAGCTAAATAAAGTATCAAAAGCTATTCTTCAAAGGTCTAACAATGAGTTTAAGAATTCTAATAATTTTCAAATCCAAGTTATTGTATATAGCTTTTACTAGAATGAACCTAGTCTCATAATGTTATGGTTTAGTTAGACAAGAATATGTTAAAAACACTTAGAAGTTTATGTTTGATCTTGAGTTCTATTGTTTGTATTACAAGTTATAAACTGGATAGCGATTTATGTAACTTTCACTAATGAGCTCAATTTCAATTTCTTTTAATTTAGTTAACCTTTTAATATCTTTTACTTGTTTCCCTCCAAGTTTGTCGTAATTTCAACGATAACTAATATAGATGATCAAATTGGGTTCAAAAAAATGTTATGGTATATTTAGCTAACAATGAACCTATTCTTAAAGTTCTAATACATTTCACTTGTGAACCCAATTTAATATTTTTATATTCTATTGAGATCTGATCAAATTCTTATACTACCTTCCACACAAGTTTGTGGTGAATTTAATTTTGGATTAATACAGATGATCCTCTCAATTTTTAATTAAATAAAAGACATAAAAGTTATAACATTTTGCTATTTCATGTTGTCTCCTAACATCAAAACATTTGTACAAGTAAATTTTACATCTCAAAATGTAGTTTTCAAAGAAAAGAATAAATCAAAATAGTATAAAACAATACTAAATACGTGAAAAAATATAACTTTGCTTCCTTTATAAGCCAATAATCCGCAAGAGGCCTATATTGTTTCTTATCTACTCGATCATATGTAAGTCGCGCTACTTTTTCTTCAACCCAATGAACACTAGCTCGATGCCCACTTAGACCATAAAATTTGTTTCCTTATTGCAAGGGTTAAAGCTCAATGAACAATAGGTCGATGCCCCACTTCACTTGGATCCGTCATCGGCCTTCTACCAACTTTAGCATTATGGGTGGGTTGCCTATGCACCTAGGTTGGGTGAGCCAACCTCTACCTTGCTAATTTGAATCTCTAACTCCTCTAACCCTTATTCAAAAGCCACTGTTTCCTGAATCGCTAATTGATAGTTCCAATGCTGATGATTGCCAAGTGCTTTTGTATTGCTAAATTAAGTCCTTTGTGGTTTTGGCCTTAAGTTCATACTCTTGGGGAAAAATTATGAAAGTACTTCTTTGCTCTTCTTCGTAGCCTGCATGACCAAGTGCATGTCACTTCAGTCGACACATCCTCCACTTCTTTTGGTGTTGCCGAACCCATTTAAGTGGTTGGGTTTAAATTTTTTAACTCTAGAAGTCACCAGCTCAGACTAGGGGTGTTCTCCATCTTAGAGGCTCCACACCCTTCTGATCTTATAAATCTCATATCTACCTTGTATTCGAGGTTCAAAAATACTTCCCTAGGATAGTGGTCACATCTTAATTACTTGCACCAAGGTGTTGGCCCGACCTTGGAGCAAGCCAACCAACTACCATAACTTTTCCATAGTAGATTGCTATGATTTGCCTCTAGAATGCTAGTGTCCAAACAACACTTGACCTAGTGTCACCATCACAACATGTAGCAAAACTGATGTGAACCCCAAGGGTATCATGACCATGAAATGCTCCCAAGATACTAACAAGTTCCATAAATATATCAAAGAGACTGGATTTGAAACCCCCACCCCTAATCAACCCGTGACTAGAAACAAGAAGTATAAGAAAACCAAGAACACAAGCTAACTTATGCACCATGGTAGTCTTCAAAGAACCGAAGAGAATTTCCTCTCGAAATAACAATATTATTCATGTAAAAAGCTATGTTTTACAACCATAAAATATGCCTATTTATAGGCTAAATCTAGGGTAAAAATTAAGCCAAGGTCACATAGGAAACCTAATTTCAAAGTGACATAGGAAACCCAGTCAAACCAGGACTCAAACACTTGTTTTCCACAAGTTTAATGTGTGCAGCATATGCCTATTATATTATGCGACCTAAATCACTTTCATAGCCTAAATAACATCCTAAATAATGTAAATAAATAGGAAATTAGATTAAAATATGCAAGAACACAAGATTGGCCATAAAAACCCCTAAATAGTCTTCTAAGGTGCACTAAGGGTTCTTTTAGGGTTTTTGCTTAGATCTTCTTTTTCCCGGCACTTTCTAAGTGATCCTTCAGCTTGAAACTCTCCAATAGGATGTGTATGAGAATCATTAAGCTTGTGGACATGAAAATCTAACCATATAAAGAAATGACACAAGATGACTCCAAAAAGGTCTCCAAGGGTGCATGTGTGGGCTCCAAGCTTTGAAATTGTGCACTTAGGTGTGTAGAACGTATGCAAGCTGCTGGATTGGTTTCCCTTCCATAATATATGACCCAAAAATTCTGGAATAAGGCTTAAGATACGTCCTTGGCACCATGGATATGAATTGATACAAATCAGACTCCCTATAGGCTTTAGTTGAGTATGATGAAACAAAGACTTGGGCATTTGTCCTCCCTCCAAGTATGCTACCTTCTCTTTGGATAGCTAGGAAATAACTTAAGAAAGGCATATTGACTTGAAATAGCTCATTTTGAATGGCTATGGATCAGTTGAGTTTGAACTTGCACCATTAGGGCATATAGGTGCACTTTAATGCTCCTATTGGTGTTACGGCCTTCCTTTAATACATGGGTTGCTTTCCTTGCATGGAAAGGTAGGAACTTAATGGATGAATTCACTTGTATGTTATATAACACGTACAAGGCCTCCTTTGCTCGAACTTCGGCATAGAAGCTCCAAAAGATGCTTGAAAGTGCCAATTTGAGCTCTTTAGCTTTAATGGATTCAAGAACTCCTACAATGTGCATGAGAGTGCTTAATTTATGCCCATTAAATCCCCCCTCCTTAGAAGGATTTTTCCTTGAATCAAAACCTACATTAGAAAAGAGAACTGAATCAATAAGGATGAAATAGTAAACATTTAAGCACTTACCTTGCTCATAAGCACCAATAGCATGGAATGCTTTTGTATGGAGCTTTACTCTTGTGCAAAACCTAAACCAATATCCAATCATAATGATAATTTTGATACCACGAAGTTCAAAAATAAAGTTTGAAACAATTAGCATAAAAAATCTGAGAGTTTGTACAATTTTTGTCTTAACTTTAGGCATCACTTTGGTTGCCTTTGTCATCTCAAAAACATTATTCTCATAACTAGGAAAAGTGTAGGAAGAATTTACCCCAAGGATTTTGTATGCACTAAAAACAAATGGACCTAAACTCACATAAGTGTTATGGTCATGAAAAACACAAGTTTTGCATGTCAAGACAATAGTTTGCATAGGCCATTCAAATAAACAAGAATTGAATACAATGCGGCCTAAACTAATAATAAAACAAGGATGCACAAATTTCAAAAAAATCCTAAGCATTTTAAATGAAAGAAGATTGGAATAGATAGGATTAAGTAAAACCAATTTAGTAGCAAACTTATTTTTGCATGTATATGCACCACAATGCATGAAATTTTTGAATTTGCATGGAATTGACACAAAACAAATGAACCAACATATCTCCTCAAAAGGCCGAACTTAAAGCCAGAATTTTCACTCAAAATAAATAATTTCAAGTTTGGACATAAAACAAAAAATATCAAGGCTCAAAAGTTTGTGTAATGCATGTGTCATGACAAAAAAATGCTTGCTGGAAATTAAAGATTGATGCACAAAAACTGGCTAAACATGAATGGGAATCAAAGAAATATGTAAGGCATGTGTAAGAGCCAATTTATGCATGAAAAATTTCAAATAATTCGATTTAACTTGAGGCAAAACAAAACAATGTGAAATGGATGCAAAACAAACAAAATAAAAAACAAAAGACACCAAAATGGATTTTTCTTTAGAGAAACTCATTGAATTCAAAAGAAGATTTGACAAAACCAAAGAATTAGAAGATTTAAAACCATATTTTGTCAAATCTTCATGCTTACTTCCTTCTCTTAATCTAGTTTCATAAAAACCATTCTTCAAAACAACATTACTAGCAAACACACATTGTTTGAGGTTTTCATACAAAACCATATCAAATCTAGGTGTAAGGAAGAAATACATTACAGTGGCTGGACTTAGTCTCCATTTATCTTCCTTAGGTGTAAGGACCACAAAATTTTCACCTTTGCACTCGATGACTTCAAGTGGAGTTGCAACAATTTCTTGCCCTTGAACTATAGGGTAAGAAATAATATTAGGCATACTTTTGCATATGAAATCACTAGGACTGACCTCAAATTGTTCTTTTTCAAACTCCTTAGTTGGTTTAATGCATGAGACATGACTTGGAATGTTGGGAACACCAACTTCTTGGATGGGCAGCAACTCACTTGATTCTTGTAACCCATCTCCACTTAATTCTTGAAAAGAAGACAACACAACACTAAAAGAAGAATTCATTATGTTGGATGAAAGTATGGCTTCTTTGTAGGTCTTTATCTTTTCACTCGACTTGGCTTCATTGCACTCTTGTCTTTTCTCAACTTCGCACTCAATTTCTTCTCTCGAGAACTTTCTAACACTCATTTCCCGCTCAATTTCACTCATCTCACATCTTTCTATTTTTCCTTCAACTTTCCTCTCTTGTTTTTTCTCTCAAGCCCTCAACTTTCCTTTCAATTGTCTTTTTCTTCTCGGCCTCATCAAAGAATCTTTTTTTATCATTAGCAATCTCATTTGGGCTTAATAAAGCAATGATGATCTCTTTCCCATGGTGTAATATAGATAGCTCACTTGTACCTCTTTCACGAATGGGCTCATTCCCTTCCAACCATTGCTGGCCAAGTATGATGTGTGCCCATGGCATATTTACAACATCATAAGGTATAGAATCCTAGTACTTGCCAATAAACACAAGAACTAGGACTTCCTTATATACAAACTCCTCACGTTTATGGTTCCACCTCAACCAATAAGGTGCCAAATGTCCAGAGAATATTAGATGGAGCCTCTTAACCATATCTAGGCTCACCATGTTTGCACAGTATCTTTAATCTATAACCATACTGAGTTCTTGGTTTTGGACAATAGCTCTCATATGGAACAGCCATGCTGTGGTATTTCCATCTTAATGTATTTATTCCTCCTTACCATTGTACCTGAAAACAAAACCTCACAACACTCTCTCTCATGTTCCACTCAAAGATTAACAATTAACACTCAATTTGTTGGTGAGAATATTACTTTCAAAAGAATCCTCAAAAGTTCTAAGAAAAATTTCCTCAAAGCACATAAGAAAACCTGAATCCTTTGAAAATAAGTTTTGACTTCAAAATATAAATGGGCTAAACAAGTTATAAAATACTTTAGAAAGCTCTTGCAATTGATGATCACAATAACAACAAAGAAAAGCTTTGGCTCAAAAATAGAATGGGTTAGGGTTTGTGGGCACAAAAACCAATCACTTTGTGCAAGCCATTTTTGCAAATTCTTATTTTTTAGTTTCCTTTTTTTTAAATCTCTTTTATTTGTTGCTTATTGCTCGAACACTTTTCTTCTTGAAGTTCCTTGTTGTCGAAAACACAAAGTTATTTTTCTTTTTGACCAAGACAATAAACTAATTGAAAACTTGCACAATTTGAATCAACCTGTTGATACCGAAACCTCCTTTAATTTGGATCCTTTTTTTTTTTTGGTGTTTTCTTGACTCTAGGATGCTAGAAACAACAAAAACAAGAAAGATTAATGAGGCTAGACATGAAAAGAAAGGATAAGAAATAAAAGACAAAAAATGAATGAAAACCAAAAACTAGAAAACCCTAGTTGACTCTCTTTTTGTTGTTTTTGTTGTTTTGATTGGAAACAAGGATGGAAACAAAGAGGACAGACCTAAAACAAGAAGAAAAAGGATTAAAATAGAGAATTAAAATCATGAAAAATATGGAAAAATTGAAAGAGAAACAAAGAGAAACAAGAACACAAAGATAAGTCCTTTAGATGGAACTTATGGCTCTGATACTAACTGATGCGAACCCCAATGGCATAATAACCATGAAATGCACCCAAGATGCTAACAAGTTCGAAAAATACATCAAAGTGATTGGATTTGAAACCCCCACCCCTAATCAACTTGTGATTAGAAAAAGAAGTATAAGAAAACCAAGAACATAAGCTAACTTATGCGCCAAGGTAGTCTTCAAAGAACCAAAGAGAATTTCCTCTCAAAATAGCAATATTATTCATGTAAGAAGCTGTGTTTTACAACCATAAAATATGCCTATTTATAGGCCAAATCTAAGGTAAAAAGCAAGCCAAACTCGGATAGGAAACCTAAGTTCAAAGTGACATAGGAAACCTCGTCAAATTAGGACTCAAACACTTGTTTTCCGCATGTTTAATGTGTGCAGCATATTCCTCTTCTATTATGCAACCTAAATCATGTCCATAGCCTAAATAACATCCTAAATAATGTAAATAAATAGTAAATTAGAGTAAAATATGCAAGAACACAAGATTGGCCCTAAAAACCCCTAAATAGTCTTCTTGGGTGCACTAAGGGTTCTTTTAGGGTTTTTGCTTGGATTTTCTTCTTTCAGGAACTTTCTAAGTGATACTTTAGATTGAAACTCTCCAATAGGATGTATATGAGAGTCATTGAGCTTGTGGACATGACAAATCTAAGCATATAAAGAAATGGCATGAGATGACTCCAAAAGGGTCTCTAAGGGTGCATGTGTGGGCTCCAAGCGTTGAACTTGTGCACTTAGGTGTATAGAACATATGCAAGCTACTGGATTGGTTTCCCTTCCATAATATATGACCCAAAATGCTAGAATAAGGCTTAATATAGGTCTTTTGACACCATGGATATGAATTGACACAAATCAGACTCCCCTTAGGCTTCATTTAAGCAAGATGAAACAAAGACTTGGGCATTTGTCCACCCTCCAAGTATACTACCTTCTCTTAGCTTGGATAGCTAGGAAATAACTTATGAAAGGCATATTGACTTGAAATAGATCCTTTTGAATGACAATAGATCTGTTGAGCTTGAACTTGCACCATTAGGGCTTCTAGGTGCACTTTGATGCTCCCATTGGTGTTATGGCCTTTCCTTGAGACATGGGTGCCTTTCCTTGCATGGAAAGGTGGGAACTTGATGGATAAAGCCACTTGTATGGTAGATAATACTTATAAGGCCTCATTTGCTTGAACTTGGGCATGGAAGCTCCAAAAAATGCTTGAAAGTCCCAATTAGAGCTCCTTAGCTTCAATGGCTTCAAGAACTCCTACAATGTGTATAAGGGTGCTCAATTTATTCACACAAAAAAGCCAGGAAACAACTCAAAATTATGGATTAGTACTAACCTTTCTATTACAAGGACAATCCATTAGATCTCAGTTCCTAACCTTCATTGACAATTGACTGAGCTCCCATACCCACAATGGTGGCCATTCATGGGAACTACTAGGAAGTCTATGGAACTTGTCCCACACTAGTCACAATTAGCTAATTGATCACAAGTACACTAGCTACAACTATCCTGCTTTCATTAGTTAACCTTCTATGTATACATACATGAGTAATACTCTACCATTGACAATAAAAATAAGAAAATAAAACATTAAACATTATCATGGCATTTTATTAAAACCTTTGGAAGCCTCCATGCTCTTCCAAACCTCTTAGCAGCACCTCCACACTCTTCCTACCTACAAGGCACACACAATAGGCCACAATTCACCACTCCTACCAAGCTTGAGATACAAACAAACATCACACAAAGTAAGGTAACCTCACTAGTCCACCATCATCAACACTATCTACCAACTAATGTCATTCACCAAATTACTTGGATTTAACAAGGAAACAAGCTATGAATAGCATCAAATAGGTAAATACAATAAATCCCTTACCAAAATTCAACTCAAACAAGAAAGAATCAAGCACCATAAACCAAACCTCATAGCTCAAAGGGTTCCACTAGGGTTTTACTAGGTTCCAAGGCACAAACAAGTTAAAAAGCACCAAATTAACACTAACCAAATAAATCTCATGCTCCTTACAACTCAAAAAACATGAAAACATCATGAAGAAAGAGTTACCTTATGAATCAAACAATTCCAGGCTTAAAAAGGCCCCAAATGCTTCAAAACCATAAAAACACATGCAAAATAAGCTTTCCCTCACTTGGGCACCATGAAAGCCTTTAAATTTAAACAAACAATCAAGGTTTGAAAGAGATTTAAGCAATAGATTAAAAGGGTTTGAAAGAACCATGAAAATGATTTTGAAAGAGAAGTGAATAGTGGTGAGAGATCCATTTCTCTCACAAGTTGAACAACAAAAACAATGTTTCTTCCACCAATCTTTTCAATTTTGTCAAAAGCACTCTTTCACAAATAGTAACTTGGGTTTTAAATACTTAAAATTTCACTAACTTGGGCTTTGACTTGAAAAACATGTTCTTAACTCCTAGGACTTGGCCTAACACTTTAGGAGATAAAATTACCATTTTAACCCAGATAACATCTAGTGCTATAAAATTTTTTTGAACCTACTAAACCTTAATTAACTTGCTTGATATTAATAATTCACCAGAATTAAGATATTTCATTAGGATTTATGAACTTACCTTTCTCGATCGAGGTTATTGCTAGGAAGGCTTTAACATATCAATTCCCCGTACCTCAGTACAAGCCCTTACTAATCTTCATCCATCCTCGGCCTTCGACTAATTTTTGCTCAATAGGTATTTTACCCATGATCTTTTCTAGGTTGGGTGAGTCAACCTCCACCTTGCCACTTTATGCCTCTAACTCCCCTAACTTTTTTTCAAGATTCATTGCTTCTCGAACCGCTTGCCAATAGCTCTAACATTGATGATCTCCATGTATCTCCTAAACACTAGCTTAAGGTCTTAGAGAAGATTCATTGCCTTAAGCCCTTATGCCAGAAGAAAAAGGCATACAAGAGTACTTGCTGCTCTACTTTGTAGCCTACGTGGTCAAGAATTCTGTAGTTAAGTTACCGCATCATCATCTTTTCTAATGTAGCTTAACCCATCATGAATTGGTGGGTTGAACTTCTAAACTCTAGGAGCTACTTTTTGTTCTAGTGATACTCCTGACCTTAAAGATTCCACACTTTCCTTATCTTATGGATCACCTTGCCTAGCTAATGTCTGAGGTTCTGAAACACTTCAGTTAGGATGTTTGTCACATCTCAACCACTTGTAACAAGCTGTTAACCCTACCATGGAGCAAGTGAAACATCCACCCCAATGTTGCCAAAGTAGGCTACTAAGATCACCTCCCGGATTATTAGGGTCCAAAACTGCACCTGACTTAGTTTCACATTGCAACTTGTAACCAGAGCTAAATAGTGAACGCTCATACTATTGGTTAGTGCTAACTATACCAGCACAAGGACAACATCCTGGTCTTAATCTTTAAGCCTCCAATGACTTCTAATAGAGTCTTGAGCCTTTCTCTAATATAAAACTATAGTGACCTTACCCCCTACAGGTTGCTCCAGGAAGCTTATGGAACCGAATTACATACTAGTCATAATTAGCTAGTCACTACAAAGGGGTGCTTTAGGAAGCCCATGGAACTAGGACTTCCTTTTCTACCTCGATGTTAGTTAGACTTCCCTACTAGTAAATTTAGTTTACTAGCCATTGATGAGCTTAGTCACTGATTTACCTTCCTTTTATTGTTGCACAAATGAACATAGTGGATGTCTATACTTGAGTTCTAAGGAATTCATTAGGTATACAAGGCTCCAACATAGTGCCTCAATCTATTAGGCTTGCCTAGGTCACTAGTGTACTAAACCTCTACCTACACAAGGTCTACAAGGCTCCCACATAGTGCTTCAAGCTATTAAGCTTGCTTAGGCCACTAGTATACCAAGCCTCTACCCAACTTATCTACTAAGGATGCACTAGGCCTACACTTGTGCCTCAAGTCACAACTTGCCTGAGCCACAAGTGCACTAAGCTTTTACCCAAGGTGATCACCCCATCTACCATACTTTGTTCAACCTATAATGATAAAAATTTCTATGGTTGGACTTATTTTTCTTAGGTTTCAAGGAACCCAAAATTGTACTAAAGGTTTCCTTAGTAACTTGAGCTCTGAGGCTCGCCCATGTCACCATTGGTCACTAAATCTGTTTAACAATATAATGATTCTATTATAGTCCTTGAAGCTCCTTCCACCCTTGAGGTCACCTTGCTCTATAGCCTTACCTCTTTGGGGGCTTCCCCTGCTACCCGAACCTCCATGGGACATTTCCACAAGCTCTATATGATTCAAACTACTAAACAGGCCATGAATATTCCAAACTAACTAAGCATCAAGTGCCCAATCACACTATATAACAGCTTGATTAACACTAATCCACCACAAGCCATTCTTACCATAACTAATGCAAATCTTCTAAACTAATTGAAATAATCAAGCAAGCAACAAAGACATGAATCATAAAAGTATGCAAACTAAATCCCTTACCTCAATTTGTATGAAAAAACAAGCATCAAGCATCTACAAGCAATATTGGTTCTGCTAGAGTGTTCCTATGGTTCCAACATAAAATCAACACAATTATTCCCAATGAAACTCATTCTAACTAAACCCAGGCTTAAGCAACCACAAGAAACCAAGAATAATAAAGAAGCATCAAGGGCAAACATGTACATGAGCTCTCTACTCCAAAACTATGTAGGAACAAGCTTACATTAGGTTGGGCTCCTCATGGACCTTTGATTTTTGTTAAATATTGGTGAAATGGAAGAGATTTGGCCATGGATTCATAGGGGAAAGGGTGAGCTACAAAATCAAAGGAAGAAGATGGTGAACAGTGCCTCCCAAAGCTCCCAAATGTGTTTTAAATATCCTTGTCCTTCCAATAACCTCTAAGTTTCTCTTATTTGACAAAAGATTCCATTCTAAATAGTATTTGAGATTTAGGCAATTTTGTCCTAAATTTTGGTTACTTTAGGTCTAAGGAACTACTTATGAGCTTAAAAACCAACCTTATCACCATGGGGTGAAAAATGACTATTTTGCGCCTAGTGGCAGTTAGGTGCCAAAATAACCTGGGAACCATCTCACCATTACTTAACTTTCTTGATTTACTAATTCACACTAAATAAGGCATTTAAACTAGGGATTTTGACTTGTTAAATAAGTCTTATTTGATCATTGAAGATCTACTGCCTAAAAGGCTATTATAGTAGAACTATAGTTGGAGGACCTTCAATTTGAGGTGTATCCTCCTAGGAAGCTTCCTTGTTGGCAACTACCTCTTTTGGATACTCATTGGCAATTGCAACCACCAAATAGCTTGCTAGAAGTAGCTTTTTTAGGAAACTCTATTCTTTATAAGGACTTTTCTTATGACCCTTATAGTAGAAAGCTTAATTAAGGGAGGTAAGTTAATAAATTGCTAGTTAATACCTCATTTTAAAGTGGATTAGTGAAAATCAAGTAACTTAATTAAGATTTATTACATTCTAAAGAAGTTATAGCACTAAATATGACTAAGGAAAAATGGGAATTTTTCATCTTAAACCGTCGAGTTAAATCCCAAGTTTTAAAATATGTGATTTAAAACTCAAAGCCCAACTTAGCCTAAAATTTTACTAAGTTTTGGATTAGTAGTAGAGGTTACTATTTAGGTAAGGGGGCTTTTTGACAAAAATAGCAAAGTTTGGGGAAAGGGAGTTTGTTTGCTTAAACTTGCTGAAGAAGTGGCCCTAAGCATTATTGGTTTATTTTTTTCTTCAACATTTTTGTAGCCTTCTTGTTCTTCTTTGATTTCTGACCAAAATCTCACTCAAATATTGGTTTCATGGAGAAAATTGAAGGCTTTTGTAGTGCACAAGTGTTGGTTAGCTTGTCTTGTGCATTTGGAAGCTTTTGTGGCATTTTTCTAGCTTGAGCAAGATTTGTGTGTGAGGTACTCCTATGATCCTTGATTTTACTTATTTTTTAAGCTATTGGGAACTTGGGTTTAGCTCAATTACTCATAAATTAGTGCCATTATGTTGATTTTTTCCTTGGAATGGCAAGTTAGTGCAAGTGGCAACCCATGGGAGGCACCCCAAGAAGGTAGCAAGCTTAAGGGAGCTCGGACACCATGCCCAGGCCAAGAGGTGGTTGCACCATGGGCTAGGTGTGACCACTTGAAAACTAGACATAAGGGCTACAGCTTGTAGTGATTGCACTATTTATGCAATGTGAGCACATCATATATGATGAGATCCACATCATGCATAGATGTGACTGCATCATGTGCTAGGATGCATGTGGTGTGTCCCTTATGGCATGCCTAAGTGTCCTATAGGCATAGGGCTCTTTAGGGTCCCTATTTGGATTGCTAAAAGGTGCCATGGATAGTTAAACACTTACTTAGATTAGTAACTAAGTACACATGTGACCTAGCCAAGCCTAAAAGCTTGAGGCACTATATGGAGGGCTAATACACCTAATGGGCTCTTGGAACTTAAGTAAGAACAATCTACCATTTTACTTGTACAACATAGGGGGGATCAAATTAGTGAGTAATTCATTAGTGAATTAGTTTCATGGTTTCCTTGTTGGTTAAGTTAATGTTCTAACTATAGCTTTATTTGACCAATAAAGGCTAAAGGACACTAGAGTGACTTTTGGAACTTGCCACCTGGAGTTGTATCTAAGGTAGCAGCTAGAGTCATGGATCTCAGTAGTATTTAGCCTTGGTGTAAGATGTATACACTAGTAGCCTCAAATGTAAATAGAAGGAATAACAAACTCGAGAGTTACTTTTGGGTCCCTTTTTTTGTGTTAATGCTCACACATGATTGGCTATAGGTAGATAAACTCATGATGGTTTTGTATCCTTTGGCAAATTTAGTGCTTGGATTTTATGAAATGCCTAGGTGATTATTTTATGTTTTACCTATTTATTTATGCAATGCTATTCACCTACACATGATTGCATAATAGGTTAAATAACTAAAAGTATGAAAGTTTTAACTAAAGTGCATATAATCAATTAGCTAATTGTGACTAGTATGAGACCCATTTTCATAGTTTACCTGGGTAGGGCCTTTAGGGGCCGTCACAACCTTTTTCTTGTTGTAAATGTCAAAATTTAACAAATCAACACCAGGCTTTAACATCTTTACCTACTTGTGACAATTACAAAAATCATTCTCAAACTTATCCACTTTTTGGTTCTTAAGCTTGTGAACCTTGTTCTACATTAGCCTAGATGAGGGCCCCTATTTATTTTGCAAACTTTTTTTGTAGCTTTTTCTTTTCCTTAGAAAGGATCTCAAACGTTGATTTTGCCATCGACTGGGCAGCCTGGGCAAAATAGAGATCTCCATACAATTAGTTATTCCCTCCTAAGTAGTACGAAAGTCTGCTTCTAGAATGATCAAATGAGAATCAGCCTCTAAGAACTTATTATATGCCTCCTTAACTACTCGGGGTTAACTTGTAGTGAAGATTTCCATTCTCTTTATGGAAGGCCTCTAGCATCTTATTGGCCTTGCCCTATGGGGTTGCCTTCACAACAACATTGTCATGCTCGATTAATGATGTCAATCCTTTCATGTCATTTTTCATCATTTGTTGCCTAGATGAAGGTGAGATAAGAATGCAGGGCAAGCTACTTAAAGAAAAAGAGAAATCAAAAGTAGAGCCTAATAAAGGAACATAACAATTTAAAAAAAAACAAACAAACCATGGCAGCAAAAGCTCCATTAGTGCAAGATGATTCTAGCACAAGCAACTTCCTCTCATGTAAAATAATAACATCTATTAGGGTTACAAGCCTGGAAGCAAAAGTGTTGACGTTAGAGAGTTTTACACTAAAGACAGAATCCTGCTCGCTAATGAGTGGGAGGAGGTCAATGAAATGTTGCCCTTAAGTAAAATGACATTTATCCTTGACTGCATGTAAGCCCGGTGCTTCCTCACCTCTTCCCAAGAATCCTTTTTAAAAGGCTAGGTAGTTAGTTGAAAGTTGTAGGTACCAGCAATTAGGTTTAATGCTAATTTGATAAGGTTCCCCAATCTTTGGAAAAACCAAAATCACATATTTGCATTTATAAGAATTTGATACAAATAATGTGATCTAATGTAAAAGAAAAAAACATTAACCTATTAGTGCGGTAGCTTAGTTGTGGATGAGAATCAATGCAACTCCTCAAATTAAATAAGTTCAGTTAATCCCTTGATGCTCCTTGGCCCTTGAAGTTGAATTGTATGCTCTTAAGGCTACAATTTGCTCAACGTCTTGTCTGAATTTGCATGACATTACAGGTTTGTTTGACATTTCTCAAGTTCTTGCTGCTTTATGTGGATCTTTAAACCTCAATCCATGTATAGTAAGCTTGACTTACCATGCTATGATGGGAATGAAGAACTTTACTCATTATATGTCAAAGAAAATATACTGCTAAGGGATGGGACCACTAAGCAACAAGCATATGATTTTGCTTGCTCTCTACTAAACTTGAGAAAGAACAATTATCATACTATTTAATAAATGTTTGAAAGTTAATGTCAAGGATAGAGAGTAAGAAGAAATTTTAAATCTAGAAGTACAAGCATAAGGGGAAAAGTAACTTTTGGTCCTAAAACTTACTTTTCTATTTCAACTTCAAAACTTTTCACTTTTTTAAATGAGTTCTAAAACTTTATAATTATTTATGCAGTTAATCCTAAATCTTTTAACTAAAAATATCTTGAAACTTTGTCATTGTATAAACAGTTAATCTTAAAATTAATTACTTTTCTAAATCTAGTTTTTAATTTACAATTTAATATTTGATAGCTATCTTCAGATAAATTTAAACTGTATAATAATTTTTTGACAACTAATAAACTATCCAAATTATTATTTTCTCCCTTTGTAAACTAAATTTCCGTTCACTAACTATTTTTTTTTAATAAATTTAGGATAGACTATTAGCACTTTAGCAAAGCCCTGGAATTGATTTACAAAAATTAAAAGTGTCAAACAAACAAATAGTACAATGAATAGTAAGATTAAAAGACTTTTCCGATTATCACCAAACCTAAGCAAAAGTGTGATAGACGCAACTCTCACATAAACATCAAATTGTGCGTGTAGGATGAGAAGTGGAGAGAGAGAGAGAGAGAGAGAGTTAGTTGAAGAGGCTGGTAAAGGGGGAGAATTTTGGAGACTTTTAGGGCCATGTGTCAACAGCAGGAGCAATGGGGCCTGTGCGCACGAAAGCCATCAAAGCGGCACAGATCGTGCACCCACACGTGCGCACCTTTGACACTTGAAAACAATTTGCCCTTTTAATAAACCTTATCATTATTTTACCTCCCCAATCTGCTAGCCACCACTTGTCATGTTCACTTGACTAAACTGCCCTTCCTTCCTACACCAGTTTGCAACTTTCAGATTCAGGCCACAAATTTAAAGAATTTTCGTCATGCTTTCATTTAGAGGCACTCTCTCTATCACATAAAAAAATAAAATATTTCTCTAGATATAAAGGTTTAGGCATATAAAATTTATGATATATTTTCATTTTGCCCATGAACCTAAAATTAAAAAGAATTTTCTTCTACATTTTGTATAATGAAAGTTTAAATGATGATTTAAAAAAAGATTTTTTATTGGGTTTATGTAATAAGCATTTAAATCAAGATTAAAAAAATATTTCTTATTAGATTTTATGTGGTGAGAGTTTAAATAAAGATAGTAAGGTATATTGAAAATTAAAAAATTTTCAAAAGGAAAATATTTCAATAATTTTTAAACATAAAAAAAATACATTTTATTCTTTTTTGGACGAAGAGAGTCTTATTCTCATACTTAAATATTTCTTAGTCATAAAATCATAAAGTGAAACTTACATTTATCAAAAGTTAAGCTGTGAAACTTCTGTAGTGCTACAAGAAATTTAGTTAGATCCATTAAATTTATTAAGCCGTTAATCCTACTAGATTATTGATGCAATCCAAACAAAGTGATGAAATTTTCTATATGATGAAATTCGGTTTCTTGCTCATGAAAATGAAAGCACTTCACTTATAAGTTAGATAATGGTTTCGTGCAGCCAACTTAGCTAGTAAAGTGGAAGAAATACTACAGGGAGAACCTAGATTCAAGAAGTAGCATGGCACTCTCCTCTGGCCAAGGCTCCTTGGTGATGACAAAATACAGCTGAAGTCCTCTAGCTTTTTTGCAACAACCATTTTCCTCCTAACTTTCTTAATGCGCAATGTAACTTTCTGTACTTGTAATACTTATGAATACAATAAGAATAATAATAATAATAATAATAATAATAATTTACTTATGCGTGCAAAATATCCTTCGGTGGAACATTGTATTCCTTCCCCCTTTCTTTTTCTTAAAAGTACACCTACATAACAAAGTTATCAAAATTGAAATTTTACAAAAAATCATTCTTTATCTAAATCATAAAAATTGAGTTATTTTAAATAAATTATAAATGGTAAAATTGAATCAAATAAAAAATTTTATCAAAATCTATTAAAAAAATATGGAAAACATATAACCAAGTTGTAAACCTTAAAAATTAACAGATTTAAGTTATTTTATAAAAATAGTAATGGTTATTACATCACACATAAATTTGGAATTTTTGACCAAATTGGTAAATGAAAACTATTGATAGGTAAGAATAAATTAGAAATGCAATATTTAAGTTATAATAAGAATATTTTGAATAAACATAATTAAAAAGCTAATTGAGTATCAATACTGATAAGATTTTTAAGTACAACCATTTTAAGTCATTTCTTATCAGTAATCACTTATAACCATAATTAAATATCTAAAATGTTGTTACTAGATACCGCAATGGGCTTTGGTCCACATATTGAGAATGCTCATTGAAGATTTACTCATGCATTTGATTAGGCTTGGAGGACATCTTTAGAGGATTACTTATGGGTTATGGGGCGGGTTAACTATTATTAGATTAACTTGCATCAAGGAGGTGATCCCCATGATCAAGGGATCCACCAAGCAATGGTGAGAGTTTCCTTCATGCCTACCATATCTTTAGGTGCATAATAGGCCTTTTTTGCCACTTACGTGGTACGCTCGACATTCTAGATAAAAGCTCTCATAATCTTACTAAACTCTTATCGAGTTTGTACTATTTAAACATTAGAGGGTTTTCCTTGGACATATAACTCTGGAGCCTTTTAGCTCTATCTTTAATAGTGAGTTTAGCCATTTCTAGGATTTTAGCTAGCCCACTTAACCTCATTTGGATATCAACTTGGGGCCATCTGTGGGAACACTAATCATGGATAAGACCAGCAGATCGTGCTAGAAAAACAAAACATGCTAACAAAAAATCAGGGATGATGTTACAGTGAGGGTAGAGATATTTTTCCTTGTCAATTTTGAATGCCTGACAAACAATTTGAGGGTTAAAAAATAATTGTTGAGAGATCTAGCATGAGACAAAAGTTTTCACAGTAATAATGGATTAGCAGTTTAATGCTCTAAAGCACACTTTGTTTGAAGAGTAGCAGGAATAGCTACAGTAAGTAACCCACAAGACTCACCTTGTATACTAGAAGAAGGCACGAATAGCTACCAGGAGGACACGGCCAAACCAGGTTTTATGTTTATAGGAGTAGTATATATGTAAAAAATTAAGGGAAAAATAGCATCTAGGAAGAATTAGATGCCAATAACATTAGTAATATCATACAACTTATGGATGGGATAGAAAATAGGCTAAAGGAGGAATGCTCAAGAAAGGAGCATAGCATCTTCAAGGAGCCACTACTGGACATTACACCTTTAACATTTCATAGTGGAAATCTGGAATCTACCTGCCCACCTAAAGTTTCCAGATGTCAAAGGTTGATTTGTGCAACAGCCTGACAGATGTGGTCAACTATCTGTAGAGGTACATCATGATGAAGTAATTGGTAGTGGCCAGTAATGCCATCTTCTATAAGGCTTTCAACTCTACACTCTCATGAATAGTGTAAACATGGTTTGAGATGCTGAAAAAGGGGAGGTTTGCCTTCTTAAATGAGTTACCATAGAGGTTCTTGTTGTAGCTCATGCAAAGTCGCCCCTCCAAGAAGATAGTCAACCAATTCCTAGATATAAAAAAGGAAAATAAAAAACCCTTTTGGAACTATTTACGGTGGTTCAACTTAGAGGCTCTTTAGATCCCTAACCTTTCCTCGAATGTTAAGTTGCTAGGCTTTACCAAGGTAATTTTCTTGAAGTCACAATTTGTTTGGTCCATCTAGGAAAACCTTATCCAAAGTGTAGAACAGTTCTAAACTGGGCCTATCGTTGCATCTAGGCCAAGGATAGTAATCGCCATGACGAAGGAAAGGGGTATGGACAATTCAATTGAACAAGTAACAACATAATAACAAAAAAAAAAAGGGTATGAAGCCCTATACACCTCTATGACACACTAGGATGAACATCCTTTATGCCCTAGTGCACAAGATCATGGTGATCAAGTGGCCTCATCTCATCACCACCAAATACGTAGAGGATAAAAAAAAAACTATAGGTATCAAAAGGATTACAGACATGGTATGGGGGCCTGTAGAGAACTTAAGACTTTCTGGAAGAGCTGGTTTGTGAGGCCAAACAGAGAGAGTTTGTCCGTGGCACATTCCTAGGGGACAGGTCGTGCAAGAACCCCAGCGGGAGGACTGACATAGGGACTATAGGGAAAAAGGAAGATGTAAAGGAAGTTTACACATTGCAAGGAACTATGATTATCACGCTCCATTAAGGGTTATCAAGATGATTATAGTGACTGAAGGGTCCTCCACAAGAAAGGGAAAAGGAATGAAAAATCATACAAGTCGAAATGGTGGACCTAGGCATACAATCAAAAGAGAGGATAGGTCCCGCATCCTACTCTCGCACACTGGCTCACTGTAGTTTATAGTAGGGATAGAGAACTTCTATAATGATGGTATGGCCAACATCATTATTATCTTCAACCATGCCTTGGGGACCATTAACTTATAAAGGTTCTCTTTCATTCCAATGTAGGGCCACACTTATGGAGTAGGGAAAGATGAAGTCTTGACTCTAAGAACAATTAAGCTGCCTTTGATGCTGGCAGAGGTCATTTTAGGGATTAGGGAAGAGGTTTGCCACTCCCAGACAATAGAATTCATGGTGCTGAATGTTTCTTTGCCTATAATGCCTTGTTATGCCAACCTACTGAAGTACAATTTCACATATCAATAAATAGCATATTAATTTCAAAAATATTATAAATCATAGAGATATCATATTGATTTCCAAAATATTAGGAACCATTGAGATTGCATTCAGTATTTTTCTCTTAGGAAATGATGGAAAGTCTGAGGAATCTAGACATTAAGTTTTCTCATCTATGTTAGCATTTTGTTGAATATTAGTGCCTTAAGTGGAATTGGTGGAACTTTTAAAGAATTTATAATTTTTCTTTAAGCTCTTTGGCTACTTGAGCATGAGCATGGTCTTAAAAAAATTTGTATGGCATGAAAGGGAAAATGGGCAAATTTACCTCTCATGTTTAGTAATTCTATTATTTTTTTATAAATCAACAACTAATAATATAGCATGAGATATATTAATAATAAAATTATAGAATGGTAGCAAAATAGGCACTTGATGGTCTAATGGAAAGAATGCTGAAGATAACCTACACTTAATCCATGTGCTACAACATCACTTTTTCATTATTTATAAATATGTTGTTTGCGGTACTCATTTTCTTCAACCTCTCTTCCCTTAATCCATATGCTACATCATCTTTTATAAAGACATTGTTTACAGTGTTCATTTTCTTCAACCTCTATTTTGTTTCTTATCCTTTTTCTTTTCTTTATACTACTTGCCAGATGCTTGACTCATTGCTAGTTCAGATTCAATGGCTTTGTGAAATCTTATCTCTCTAGCTTCTTTACCATCTTTTCTTCCTTATCACCATTCTCTCATTGTTGTTGTTAGATCTGGTCCATATTACTTCTCCAGCATTGCCACACTTCTTTGGCTTCCCGTCATCTTTTTCACCAGCTTTGTCATCGTTTTTTCATCATTTTTGCCTTCCTCTCACCTTATTATCAAATCTAGCTCGCTTATGCATCTATGGCTTTGTCACCAGCTTTGGCATTATTTCCTACTTCTCTTTGTGGTTCTCATCATCGTTCTTTTGTCATTGTTGTTAGATTTGGTCCATTTTTGCCGATCCCTATATAAGAATTTGTTATATTAATTATAAGAATTCCTTCGCTCATTCACAAGAATTCGTTGTTCTAATCCTTACTTTTTTTTTTTCACTCAAATATAGTTTAGAATCTATGCTTTGATCTAATTTTTTGTTTGTGTCTATATTTACATTTTTTGTTCAATCTAGTTCGGTATCCACAAGAATTGCAAATATGACAATGAACTTTATAGAAAGAATGACAATTTGGATAGAAAAGAACAACAATATCAACCAAATAAATAAAAAGGCAGCTTGTTCCAATTCTTGCTTCTTTCGTTAGATTTGGTTTTAGAATTAGTTCTTTCACCTGATTCATTATTTTTAATACCAAAATGTGCTCTGACTCATTTGAGAGGATAAACCCAGCAAAAGCAAAATAGTGACTATAGTAAATTTAGCCCATAGATTAGGCCTAAAGCCAAAGACTACACAATCCATTTGGAGTGTGTTTCATGGGTTAAGGAGCTAATAGGTTCACCATTAGCTAGGAAGCACAAGTTATGGAAGGTCCTCCAAATATTTACAAATTATGTATATTATTTATGTGTATATAAAAAGATAAAGCTAAAAAAATCACATTATTTGTATTGTGCCCCTAATATTCTAATAGTTCCAAAATGAAGTTTGGCCTCCTAATTTAAAATCTTGGCCCCACTTCTGTTACTAAATATATATTTCTAAATTTTAGTACTCCATTTTGGAACTCAACTTATTTTTTCAGCAAAACCGAGCACTATGGAAATATAAGTGAATGTCAGGGGTATTGACGTAAATTAATACACACTAATAAGGAAAACTCCATTAGCCTTTAGTCCCGGGGGGGACCTCCATAATCACATGAGAAAAATAGTCATTGCCGTGTGTTTGACCTCAAAAGCCTACAATCATTTTTTTTTCCGTTTCGTGTACCAATACTTTTAAGCAGGAAACTTTTTCTAGGGAAAGATCAAAAATGATAATTTTTAAGTACACGGATTCGGATTTGGATTTGGATTTTGATTTTGATTTATAGATTTGATTCGTTTTTCTAGACGGGGAATTCCAAACTCTCTGTAGTTTTCTTCTTCATTTCGGTTCGGCAATCGATCAGAAATGAGAAACGCAAATGGGGATTTCAGAGGTATGACCAACGCCCTTGAGACGATTAACGCCGCCGCGACTGCGATCGCTTCTGCGGAGAATCATGTTCCGCAAGCTTCGCTTCCGGTAAGAGTTGTTTGGTTTCGTATGAGCTCTTGATCGGTTTATTTTTCTGTGTGGATTTCGATTCGGCTTGAGCTGCTTCAGTTTTCGGGAGTTTGACATGCTTGTTCGAATTCGTATTCGGATTTAGGATACGTTTTGACTTGCTTATCTGGACATGGTGCTTGATTTTGTCGGGGTGTTTTAGCGATCCTGGTGTTGAATTTTCTGTTGGAGCTTTGATTGACTTGTTAGAGAAGAAATAGGAGAGGGCTCTGCTTTTGCTTCAGCTTGCATCAAAAGCGTTCTCTCTTTTTCTTTTCCTTTTGCTTTCCCGGGAAATCTAAGATAGTTTGTATTGATGAACAAAGTTATGAGTGTTTTGACTCTTGAACCCAGTTTTCTTCAGTTTGCAATTCTCTTCTGCTTCCCATAATATTCCTATTGAGTTTTCACCATGATTAAAATAGCATAGCCCAGCATCCGGGCCTTCATCTTTTAGTTTTCACCATGATTAAAAGTGCTTCCCTTGTGTTAGTTATATACTTAAGTATTATGCTTTCATCTTTTAGTAACTTTTTCATTTTTTTATAGCTTCAGTGCCAAATAACAGGGAGGGGTAGTCATGGTGTTCATGCTTTCTGAAAGTTCTTTGAAATTGAGTGCCAAAAGTTGAATTTATGTTGTAATGCCCCAAAAGGTTGATAAAGTCAGGCACTCAATTTTTTTCCGTTCGTTGTTGACTGAAGTTTAAAGGAAGAACGTTGAACGGGAGCTAAATTCTAAGTGTGTGCATGAAGCACCTTTTATCAATGAGTTAATGCTAGATAGAGCTAACATTTTCTTATTTGGTCTACATCTTATGATTACTGTACAGATTTACTGGTTTAGATGGGTTCCAATTGATTTTTCAGAGATTTGCATCTCTTGGCAGTTTTAATTATAAACAAGTGCTAAATTCGTAATGGAATGCTATGTGAATCTTAAAATATGTGATCTAGTGTCCTCCATAGGAATAGTGTAATAAAGGGGAACTGGGGCAACCTGGAATTTTCATCTTTGGTCATGCAGTCGTAAATATGTGTCATTGTCTGTTCATACTTGTCATTCCTTTTCATTTCCTATGAGCATTCCCAGGCCAACTAATTGAGTTTTGAAATATTGAGCTGCTGGGCTAGCTTCATACATATTGAGTGGGTTTGGATCTAAACAATGCTTTTTTAGTTCACTGAACTTTCTGGAGTTTTATGGTGATCAGCAAGTATTGCAAGATAATGAATTAATGATCTGAATGGTCTCATTGTGATATAATGATCTGAATGATCTTTATGTGTCTCTTAATAAGGTTGGACTTTTTCTTCTATCGGATATTGCTGTGATATTCTATGTCTTTTTCTAGTCAAGTTATGTCATGTAAACCTTTGAACTATTTTTTATCTTGCTTGAATCTGCAACTTGCTGGTAGAATTAGCCTGAAATTTAAGAGTATGAAAGGAAAATCTGATAGGGTTTAATCTGTTTGCCTGTTTCATAACAGCAAGGTGGTATTAGTAATTTCTGTAATCTTTAGTTTTATTGGCTAGACAATAGGATGTTGTCCATATTGCATTTCTGCTCCTAGTTAATGCGTTTCTGCTTTTTAAAGAGTGTAGTGTTTTTTGTTCTTACAATATGGGTTTGATTTTCTGGTTTACTATATTCAGTTTGGTTGTTCCATATTTGAAGATGTCTCTAATTTGGTTTAGGATTAGTTTTCTCCTTATAAAATTTAATTAGTTTAATTGTCAGTATCTTCTCATTGATCTTGTGGTATTTGATATACATTCCTTCTACTTATTGATAATGACATGCAATGAAATATAGAAGAGAAGGTGGGGCAGCTGCTGGAGTGTGTATTGGTGTTTCGGTTCTTACAAACACAAAAAGCGAATTGGGCATGCAGTCCTAGTTTCTGATGAAAGTGCTGCTCGTGATGCACCTGCCGCTGAAAATCCAAACCAAGCACCTCCCGTAGTGCTCCCATTTGTTGCTCCTCCCTCCTCTCCTGCATCATTCCTGCCCTCAGAACCTCCTTCTGTTACACAATCTCCTATTGGACTACCATCTCTCACCTCTGTTTCTGCCAGTATGTACTCCCCTAGTGGGCCTGCTTCTATTTTTGCGATTGGCCCATATGCTCATGAAACACAGTTGGTTTCACCACCAGTTTTCTCAACCTTCACTACTGAACCATCTACTGCTCCTTTTACTCCACCACCCGAATCTGTGCACCTGACTACACCTTCATCACCTGAGGTGCCATTTGCACAACTTCTTAACCCAAACTCCCGAAATGCAGAGGCTTGTCAGAGTTTTCCATTTTCTAGTTATGAGTTCCAGTCCTATCAACTTCATCCTGGAAGCCCAGTTGGTCAACTGATCTCACCAAGCTCTGGCATCTCAGGTTCAGGGACATCATCTCCTTTCCCTGATGGTGATTTTGTTCGCAGCCTTCAGTTTCCTGAGTTCAGAGTGGGAGACCCACCCAAGCTCTTTAAACTCAATAAACTCTATAGCCCTGAATCTGGATCTCATCTAGGTTCAGGTTCTTTGACTCCTGATGCCTCAAGATCCATACCTCCCAATGGTTTTGCATCTGCGATTGTGCTTGCATTGCACCCACATAATTCAAGTTTCAGAAATGAACAGGTTGCTGATCGGAGATTATCGTTTGAACTATCTTCTCAGAATGCTGTAACATGTGTAGAAAAAGAGCCGTCGCAATTTTCAAAACAAACTGAGACAAAGTCTGTACACAATGGAAAAGAAACAGAAGAGGGAGAGCATGCCAATTTGCTGGTGGATGATCTTCACCGTCAAGTTGGTGAAACATCAAGTGGAGTACCGGACGAAGTGCAAGAAAATGGGCAATGCACACAAAAGGATGACAATAACCTGTCGATCACTCTTGCGGCAACAAATGAGTTCAATTTTGACAATGCAGATGGAAGGAACAATGCCTGTAAGCATCTTGTCAGTTCCGATTGGTGGGCAAATGAGAAAGTTGTTGGCTTGGATGATGGAGCCACCAAAGAGTGGACATTCTTCCCCATGATACAGCCAGGTGTCAGCTAATTACTGTGAATTAGGTCCAGGTTTGTGTTTATCCTTTCGAATAAGGGGCACACTTCTCTGGGGAATGCAAGCATTTTGGCATTTTGGCGGTGCAGACACTGCATTTCCTCATCCAGGTATTATCTTAGGATTTTCTAGTTACAATCATGAAAATACATGAAGGCTATTTTTGAGTCCTTCTCGAGAAACATGGGACAGATAGCCAATTAGTGATAGGAAGGTTTTATGGATTGAAGATGTATTAAGTTCTCTAATTTAGGTAGAAATAGCACTCCTCTAGTATGTATATAACTACGAGGTGATAATAACTACTGCTTAGTTAACATTGGAGAAAGCAGGATATTTCTTTCTGGATTTTTGTGCTGCTTTTGGTAGCTTTGCAATGGTAAAGCTTCATGCCTCACCACCTGTGTTTTATCACCAGTACAACAATGGCATTTCGAGTCCCATGCTCCATGAGGGGAAGCTTCAAATGCAACAGTCATAAGGAGCTTCTTGCTACTCGGTTTGGGTTATTAAACATTTTACTTTAAACTGCACCATACAGAAAAATATTACTAATAAATAACAAAGTGCATAATTTGAGAACGTAACTGATTCAAAGCCCTTGGAATTCCTGATAAAACCTGTAACATCTTTAGAATCATCAGCCCTAGCGGCTAGTGGCTTCCACCCATTTCCAAAAATATTCAACAAGTAAAATATAAACAAAATCACGAGGACATAGGAATCATAAAACGAATGCTCCAAAATATAAAGAAAAAAAAAATTCATATACAAGTATCAATGGGCCTCTCCCTGAAGCAAAATGGAGGGAAGTAACCTACATTTTGAACTTGTAACAAGTTTTGAAGCCACTATCTACAAGTGCATAAGTCACGTGTAGATAAGATGAGTGAGTATTGTTCCCACATAAATTGAGTGTATTGATTAACAATAACAACCACTACAAGATAATCTTAGTTGAACAATTAATAATCGAATGTAGGGCTAAACAAGCACATTAATTAAACTAAAAAAAGCTAAGTGAAATTGCACTAATCTAGAATGCGACAATGCAACGCAACTTTGTGGTTTTTTTGGCCAAATTACTAAAGCACACTTCCTATGATTCACTATTTGACTTGATTTGCTGGTGAATTTAAGCTAGTGATTTTGTTCTCATTGCTTATTGGTGAAGATACCCTATTGAACCCTTACTCTTCCAAGTGAAAGAATTGCTCTCTCTAGCCTAAACTTAAAAGGATTTCCATTAGAATACAAGCTTAGAAAGAGGCATTAATGCTCAAATTACGTTCACCTAATGACTTAGACTAGTTCCCCAACAAGCCCATAGTGACTAAACCATTCTCTTTGGTTCAATCAATTTTAATTTTTTCTAAGAGTTTAAAAGCAATTTATGCGGTGCATGTAATTGTGTTCATCAACTAGCTAGTACAACAATAATCTCAAGATAAGAATAAACAAGCATTTGAAAAAAACCAAACTCATATAAACATAAATTCAACTAATATAACCAATTCAAGTAGCTACATCCATAGAAAGTGTCAAAGAAATTATTCCATAAATAAACTAATTGCACCCGTCGTCCCTAAACTATACCCAGTGTTGCTTAATCATCATGAAACTATCAAATGTTGCTTAATGGTCCCCTAACTATATCCAATGTTCCTTAATTCGTCCTGCCATCCATTACAACCGTTAAAAATGGATGGAAAAATGATGTGGCTACTGATTTGGTATGGAAAAATGACGTGATTGCTGATGTGACACAACTTTTCCATCCATCCTTAACGGTGTGATGGACGGCAGGGCAGGATAGCAACAATTAAATAGTTTGAGGACGATTGGTGTAATACTTGATAGTTTCAGGACGATTAAGCAACATGAAATATAGTTTAGGTACAACTTGTGTCATTTACCCATAAACTAAACATTAAATATGAAAGCACATAAATTGGCATCCATGTCCAAGTACAAGAAAGAGGAATGAAAGAACCCAAATGACTAACTGAGCTTAACTCCTCAAGGCTTCAAGAAATCTCTAAGTGCTCCTAGCCTCATTTAAGCAAATCTTCACAAATGCCTTCACAAATAATGGAGAATGTAAGAAAATTATGGAGAGTGAAAACCTAGCTCAAGCTTAGAAGATGAAGAAGATGGCTTGAATCTAGATCTTTCGAAGTGATTCAGCTTTTTTTTGTCACCAACCACCTAATGGATACAAATTCTCCTCCAATAGCAAGCTTTGATTTAAATGAGAGAGTATGGGACCACAAAATAAAATGTAGGGGCGCCACAGTGCTAGAGAAGGCCAAATTGGTGTTACAATACCCAAAACACAAAAGCTTCTAGTGCCTCAACACCCAGGACTAGGGATGGCAAAATCGGACCCGACCCGATAACTTGGACCAACCCACTCGAACCCAAGCCTGACTTGATCCGATTTGACTAAAAAAGTCAACGACCTGAACCCGACTGTGCTTAACCCAACCTGATTAAAGGGAAACCCGAGAAAACCCGAACCCAAATGACCCAAACCCGAAATACCCGAGCTTGAATTGACCCGAACCCGAAATGACCCAAACCTGAGATTGACCTGACCTGAACCCGAGATGACCCGATAACTAAACCCGATAATACCCGATTTTAACCCTCACCCTAAACCTTAACTTTCCTCTTTCATTATTTTCCATATTAAGTCAGTACTAAATATGGAGGTTTCCATGTTTAGTAACTTCCAGTTTTTGAGTCTTTCATATTCAGTATGTCTTATATTTAGGAATAGTGACTTCTGTTATTAGTAACTTCCATTTTTTGGTACTTCCATATTTAGCAAGTCTCATATTTGGAGATGAGACTTTCATATTTAGTAGTTTCATTTCTTTTTTTAAGATATTCATGTTTAATAATTTTCATATTTTGAGAAAGAATTTTCATATTTAGTAACTTTTATTTTTTTAGGACTTCTATATATTACAAGTATTTTATTTGGGGAAAAAACATCCATATTTAGTGAATCCCAAATTTGGATTTTTCCAACAGAAGTAATTTTTATATTTAATAAGTTTAATGATCTTAATAGGCAATTATTAAAATTACAACATTCATCCCTAAACTTTTAAGTATAATGCAATAAGGTACCTAAATTTTAAAAACATTTATTTTAGTCACCCATAATAATTACAACATGGATCCTAAAATTTTTGAAATTTTTGCACTTTCACCCAAATTTTTTTAAAATTTACAATTTAGTCACTGATAATGAACTTGATTTGCATTTTGTTGTAATTTCAAAGAAAATTCATTGAAACATAAGTATAACAAAATTGTCGTTGCGTATATTTGAGTGAGAGCTGGGTAAAGATCTGAATAATCTGTACAATGATAGTTAAATGGTATGGGTTTAGAAAAACAATCAAATATTACTATCATTGTTAAACTACTTAAATATGTACTAAACTATAATGAAGAAGATTTTTATGAATATTTTAATTAAATATACTAAAAACTGAAATTTTAATTTAAATTAAATCACACAAAAAATTGAATTATTTGATTTAAATTTTAAAAAAAATTGAATAGATTCAATCGTTTTGACTTCACACCAGTAACCCAAATGAACACAAAGGTTGACCCGAATTTGACCCAAAAGGTGGCCTGAAGTTACCCGAGACTAAAATTACCCGACCTGAAGTAAACCCAAGCCCAAATAAACTCGGCCCAACCCAACCCGAACCCGAAATCAACCCGAACCCAAATGACCTGACATGAACCCGACTTGGACCCGAATTCATGCTAACCCAAGTAGACCCGAACCTGAATGACCTGACCCAAACCTGACCTGACCCACCCAATTGCCATCCCTACCTAGGACACAACAAGGGGGGTTTTAGCATCAATACACTTTGTGCCACTACGCCACTTAAGGCTACACTGCCAATGAACTGTTCACCAACACTTTTCATTTTTCACTCTGCTTAGTTCCAATCTGATCTTATTCTTTGGTTCTCTTCTCTACCCAACAAAATGAAAGTCTAAAGCAAGAAATAGTAGACAATGTGGTGTGGTGATATAGAAAAAGATGCTTGAAATTGATCAAAAGTAAACAATTTTGACTATACAAATTAACACCTATCAACTTCCCCAAACTTAAAATGTTGCTATTCCCTAGCATGGTCTAACTAGAAAATAAAATAACCAAAACAAAGAAGCTTAGGATGCATACCCAATATCACATTATGAAATCATCCATTTCACAAAATCAACTCAAAAGAATTTAAGGTATGTAAAAAAAGAAAAACTTTGTCACTAATGGTAGATAGTCATTCCTTAAGTGTTTTACTCTTCATTCTAAGCTTTCTTAGCGTATCTAAGGGCTCACAATGTGGCTTAGCCCATAAATTTGCAAGTTGGTCCAAACTTTGCACAGATTGTCATAAGGAATATGCATGCAAAGTACAAGTCCAATGACAAATAATCAAGGTTGTATCGGTGCCGAGCTTGGTATAGATGGGAGTCGATAGGAGGCACATACAACTTTTGAATCTCAAGACCCACCTAAGGTATTAAACACCTAGAACATGAAATTGCTTAGCTTCCAAGTAACTTCCTAAACAACTTTGCATGCATGATTTTAACAAAATATTTGAGTGAACTTCAAGTAATACAATACAGCACATTCAATTTCTTTCTTTAGTTATTCATTTTATCATTTTTTTTATTTTTGTTCTTTTTACAAGGGCTTTTTCACATTGAACTCATTTTAGCCTTTTTCTAGAGGAATAAGTGATTTTTTTACAAAGCTAGAAAGAAATTCACGCAACCTTTTTAAGGTGCCCACAATCATGCATGTTCTATCAAAGTACTCGGGCTATAATATGTATTTTTCACCACTTGTACAAAAACCCAGCATTTCCCCTAAACTTGTTCATTACTCAAACTCACCTAAAAAGAATCCTCACCTTTCCCCAATTCCATAAGTAAAATGCTTAACTCATTTCAAGGACCAAGAGAGAGTAAATGAGATTGGATATGGTTCAACATATGGGTTCAAACAAAAAATAAGGCTTTAAGGCTCAAAGGGGGTTAACTAAGAATTATAGTGAAAGATTGGCCATTTGGATAAGTAGTTAGCCCTAAGTTGTCATTTTATCCTTTATTTGCATACAAAAATTTAGATATGAAGGGGTCCACAAGAAATTATAATTTAGCACACAAAGCAAACACTACTTAAAAGAAAGAAAGTATCCATAGTGCTCAAGTATCACACAAGGCCTAAATATCTTACTGGGTGTTGTTCCCACGTTTAATGAAAATAAAGATCTTTCTATACTTAACAAAACTTATAAGTGATTTGATTTTACAAAAGGATTTAATCAGCCATGATAAAGAGTATACATTGGGTCCTTAAATGAACACAACCAAAAAATGCAACTATATCATTCTAAATGCACGTGGTTTCATGAGAAAATAAAAAAAAGATTACCTAAAAGTAGTGTAAACAAGAAAGAAACATCATCTAAATGTCAAGCCATAGGGAAGCACTAAAATAAGCATCATCCCAAAACACATCCTCCCAAACTCAAAACCAATATTGTCCACAGTGTTGATAAAAGAAAAGAAAGGAAATAGTGTCCAAGAATCATATCCGGGAAGCGGACATTCCATCCTCCAATTACTCCTACTCAAATTCTTGGTGCATGTGACATTTTATCTTTTCATGTTTGCTTTCAATTTTTCCACCATGCACCTATAATAAGCACAAGGAGCAGTTAAAAGACATCTTTTTTTAGAACTCAACTTATTAAAAAGACAATTGAAAACACAAAAGAAGGAAGAATGTTGGGGTGTCTCCCAACAAGCACTTGATTTATTGTCTCTAGCTAGACACTAACTTCTTCTTCGGCACTAAGGTGGTTGAGGTGGCTCTACACCATCTTTATTGCAAGGAACTCTCCAAAGCTTTGAGCATTCAAAATCCATCCAACAAGATGTGTTTTTATCTGTCCTTAAGTCCCAATCTCTTTTCTCTTTATGCACTTTGGGCATCTTAATATTTCCATCTCTTATAGCCACCAATTTTTTCTTTATTGTTTCCTTTTTCTTTTTTTCATTCAATGAATGTATTGCTTTATCTTTTGATTTCTCCTTGAGATTCAGGGGCTCAAATTCATTGATTTTTCTTTGGCCACCACCCATAATAAAAGTAGGAGAATTTCCTTGGTTGGATTCTATGACCACATCAAGCATGTAGACTTCCATCTTGGGGGGGGGGGGGGTGTTTTAGAGTCAAACATGTTGAACTCCACTTTTTCATCACCAACATTGAATATGAGTTTGCCTCCCCTTACATCTATAGTTGCTTCAGTTGTGGCCAAGAATGGTTTTTTAAAGATGAGGGGGACTTGGTTGTCTTCTTCCATGTCAAGAGTCACAAAATCTATGGGGAAGATAAATTTGCTAACTTTTATCAAACCATCTTCTATTACTCCCCATGGATACTTGATAGACCTACCAGCCATTTGTAGTTGTATTGTGGAGGGCTTTACCTTTAACTCCAACTTGTTGGCAATAGACAAGGGCATCAAGTTTACACTTGTACCAAGGTCACATAATACCTTCTTAACCTCCACTTCCCCATGTGTGCATGGAAAAATGATGCTCCTGGGGTCCTTCAATTTTGGTGAAAGCTTTTGTTGGACAATTACACTACATTCTTCCGTAAGACATATGGTCTCATAGTCTTCAAACTTCCTTTTCTTTACAATGACTTCTTTTAAGAATTTTCCCCAATTTGGAATTTGAGTTAAAACCTTCAAGAATGGAATGTTGATGTAAAGCTTTTTATAAATGTCTAAGAACTTGTCATATTATTCATTAAGCTTATTCTTTTAGAACCTTTATAGGAAAGGTAAAGGTAGGTTGGGTGGTAGTTTTTGCACTCTTTGGGGTTACTCTTTTAGTAACTCCATCACTTCCTCTTCTTCTTAAACTTACATTTCATATTCTAAGATTGGTTTCTCTTTAGTGGATGTCCTCATGATGGGATCTTCAGGTTACTTTTCTCTTCTACGTGTGATTGCATGACATTGCTTCCTTGGGATCAACTCAGTGTCATTAGGAGACTTGCCTTTTTGTAGAGTCTTCGTGGAGTTTGCCAATTGTCCCAATTAGTGCTTGAGGTTCTTAATGCTTGCACTCATGTTGGCCTCTATATTTGCCAAGTTAGCCCCTACGTTAGCCATCTTTACTTCATTCTTCTCTATTCTATCCTTTGTTTCTTTCATTAAAGACATCATTATCTCTTCCAAGCTGGGCTTCTTCTCCATTGGTGCTTGGCTAAATTTGGGAGGAGGTTGTTGAACATTCCTTATATTACCATAGGAGGAATTTCATGGTTTCTCCAATTGGAGTTGTAGTGGTTCCCAAATTGGTTACCTCCAAAACCAAAATTCTAGTTGCCCATGAAATTTGCTTACTCATACTTTGTCTCCATTTGTGCTTCATACATGTTGGAAGTAGAGGTAGTGACTTGTTTAATTGTTGAATCTTTCTTGTTGGTCAACTTGGGCATTTGATTTATAAGAGATTCCATTTGTGTTAACAAAATAATCAGTTAAGTGACCTAAAGTACACCTCTTTTTGGTTGTGCTTTTAACCTAGCCATCATTCTCCATTAAGTGCCAATTGCTGAAGTATTTGGAATGCATCACTAGTTGCCTAAGATCTATTGGTCAAAGCATCAATCATAAACCTTGAAGTGGGCACCAAACATTCATAGAAGAGTTGGATTTGTTGCCAATCCAAGAATCCATGTTAAGGTAATTTCCTAAGCAACTTCTTGAACCTTTTCTATGCCTCCAAAATAGTTTCGATCTTATGTTGCTTGAATGTCACTATGAAAGCTCTTAAATAGGTGACCTTTGAAGGAGGGAAGAACTTGGTTAAGAACTTTTTAGCCATTTCATTTCAAGTAGTGATGTTTCCCAGTTGAAGTGATTTATACCATCCTTAAGCTTTATCCTGGAGTGAACAAGGAAACAACGAAGTCTTATGGCATCGATGGAAACTCCATTAGCTTTGAAAGTATCACATGCCTTTAAGAAGTTTGCTAAATGAGTGTTGTGATGTCCAAATCCAAGCCCTGAAATTGGTTTTGTTGAATGAGAGAGATTAATGCTGGCTTCAACTCAAAGTTGTTGGCTTACACCGGTGGCCTAACAATGCCTGAATAGTTCTTGATCATCAAAGGACAGATGTACTCTTTAATAGGCCTTTGTGCGTTCCTTGGATATACTCCATCTTGATGACCCATGCCACCATTTCCTCCATTGCCACCACTATATCCATTGTTGCCTCTGATGAATACTCATAAATGTATAACTATTAAGTGTTTAAATCATCATTATACACTTTGAGTATGATTAATTTTTCTAATTTGAGCAGTTATTCCACTGGCTTACTATTCATGCATATTCATTGTTCATATACATATTTACTGTTCATACATGGAGTTATTGTTCACTGTTCATACTAAGGTTACTGCTCATACATAGGTTACTATTTATACGCGTGTTACTATTCATCCATATTAATAAAATATGTTAAATAATTATTTTTTTATGTAGGCAGATAAAATCATGACATCTCATAATTTTTGGACCAATGATCGGGGCATTAAACGTTTACAATTTTTAGTTTATGGTTCAGCCTAATTGAGATATAGAGGAGGTCAAATTTGAATCACAAACAAAATTAGTTCTGGCATTCACGCACTTGATGATCCATCACGAGAAAAATCATATTTGGAGTTGTAGATATCAAAATTGATTGATTCAAAATTTATCTGAAAGCCAACATATAGATCTTCAACTCTCCTTCACATGTTGAGAACCAATTTGATCTATTTCATTGCCAAAATCTGGTTATAAATGAGACCATTTGTTCTACCATGTGCTGAAGAGCAATTTTGATAGAAAAATCATAACTTGGGCAACAAATGTTGGTTTTCAATGATCAAGCTATTGTCTTCAACCTAAAAACGATATCTACAAATCTCATGATTTGAGGAAGAGCTAAATCAATGTGCATGGTGCATGAAAAATTAAAAGAAGTTTCAGTCACATTTGTTGATTTAGATTCACCTACCTTTACTGTTCTAACTACCCTTTACTATTTCAACTACCCCAAGCCTCTATAAATAGGCAGGTTAGGAAGCATGAAATTAAGCTTGTTCTTAGGCCATTTTATAGTTCTTGTATCAAAGTTAGCTTTTTCTTCTTTGGTTTTATTCTTGTTTTCAATCTCGAAGCTCTGTTCAATATTTTTCCTCTTGTTCTTATTTTGATATTTCAATCTATGTTTATTTCATTTTTATACATGTTGTTTACTCTTAGCATGACTAACTAATTTTTTTTTTCTAAGTTGAAGGGGTGAAGCTTTTGGTATAAAGGTTATGGCTAATTTAAACGAATCACAATGTTAATGATATTTGCTTTCTTAATCAATTTAACCACCCTCATCATTAAGTGGGAGTCTTGATTCATCATAGTCAATCATTGGCACAAAAGCTCCTTGATTCCCTCTGTAGAACAAGGCTATGCCAGTTATATTGGAATCTTAAGTCATTGCGGTCAAAGGTTGGCGTGGTGGATACTTGAACTCATTTGCAAGTGTTGGCGTTATAAGATTAATCAAGGCTAATACTAACTCAAGGCTAAATTTTTTGAAATTTGATTACTAAATTCCCCGATTAGGACCTTCTTTATGTGTAGATCCCAGTTGAGTGGCAAGATAAGAAAAAATTAATCATAACTGAGATACTAAAAGTGGACTCCCTAACCTTAGCTATTTTCTTGAAATTAAGTTTATAAACAAAATTGTTCACACCTTTTGTCAAATCTTCCTTTAAATTTATAATTTGTATTTCTTAATTCACTTCCCTGTGGTTCGACACTTGGACTCCTAAGATTTTACTACTTGTGATAGCCTACACTTAGGTTACAACTTCTAAAGTGCAGCAGCCTCCAATAGCATTGAGATTATCTCCACCACCGTTCATGGATGTAGGAGTGGAGCTAAATTCACCCAAGTATGTTGTAGTATGGAGTTCTCTAAGAGGTTTTGCTCTCTCTAATATTAATGCCAACAAATTAGTGCTTCGGGAATGGGTCATGCACCAAAGGTACCAACCAATGAAATTCCCAAGCACAAAGGAACAAATAAGTAGAGAAATAAGTGTTTAGTCTAGAGTCAATCTCTTAGCAATGATATTGCTCAAGGCAATATAATCAATCCCTACCAATAGCACCAACAACTTGTTGTGAGATTTGAAACCACCATCTGTATGTGCACAGGTAATGTGTAGATATGGTGAGTGAGTATTATTCACACAATGATTGATTTTATTGATTCACAGTTACCATTACTGTAAGATAAACTTAGCTAAATAATCAACACTTGAATGTAAGGCTAAACATGTCACACTCACCAAATCAATTAGTCTTATCTTATTCTTGATTCATTGACTATGTTAGTCCTATAATGGATGATTTTTTTTTAGAAGGTAGTTTGTGTGGTGTGACAATAGAAGAGATGATGATTAAGATTTTGGGTTAAAAAATGTGTTGCTAAATTCCTTAAGCATTTATGTCTTAAAAACTAAATTGGCAGCCAGAAAGTTAGAAAAGGGTTAAATTGTACACTAGGTAGAAGTTGTGTTTATTAAGTAGGGAGTTCTGATGAAAAAATTGCCACCTGAGGGGCCAAAGTGGATACATGCAAGATAACCAAGTATCAATCTTGGAATTTGAACCAATTTATCAAACACGTGTCATCCTCCACTTCCATGCATTGTTGACCCAATTCATTTGGTGATTTTGGTTTGATTATTGTCAAAATAGAGCAAGGGAAAGGGAGGCTAGGAACCAAGGAAGAATGACTAGAAATTGCAATAAAAACCAAGAAGTTTTCTCAAATTTGAAGGAGCTTAAGGTTAACTTTACCAACAACGCACTTGAAAGCTTCTTTGAGCTCTAATTTGGTTACTCTGAGAGGTTAAGGCAAGGGAATAGCTAAATTGGTTGATCATTCACATCTTGTACATAAAGTTGAAATGTTGCTCTGAATTAAGCCAGGCCATGAAGGATAACTTGGAAGTTTTATGATCTTATGTGTTGACTTGTTTGGGAAGGGTAATTAGGAGCACAAGATGAGCTTAATCTCTAGTTTTGGTTGGCCTTAAGGTTGAAGCTGGCTTATGTTAGGCAGTTAGTGAGTGGCTGGTGTTTCTAGTGCCCTGGTGCATGGCCTTCACCTTAGCCATGTTGTGAGCTCTAGCATAATATGCATAGGTTTGGTAGGTATGTTGTGTATGCCTTTGGGTGTGCCTAATGCTAAACTACTTGCTGGGGCTTAATGCTAGGTTAGAAGCCATTTTGTTGATTGTGAGGTGTATGTGTGAATTGTATGCTTTATATGTTTGGTTACGTATGCTAACCACCATAGAGTTGTTATATGCTTTTATTTTATTATCTAGTTGTTATGTGTATATTTTGTGCATGTTTTCATGTCTTTGTAGGTTTGCCAGGAGGTTCTAGGGTTGGATTAAATGTTTAAGTCATTACTAGGCTATCCTTACTAAGTTCAATGAACTTACAACCCTTTTGTCTTTAATGTAGGAAAAGATCAGATAGACTAATTCATTTCTATGTAGGACTTGTGGATAGTGATAAGGTATTGCTTGATTCCTTTATTTTTGATAAATATTTCAACACTAATTAATCTTTCTTAATGGATAAAATTTTCAGAAGTTTAGTTAAGTCTTCTTCAAATAAAGAAGAAGAAGAGGAAACTTTGGGGAATAGAAGAGTAGAGAATTCACAAAGCATCCTCATAAGAGATGTTGAGAAAAAATTGGGAAATTGGAACATCCCTAAGATGGATAAATGGGAAGTTTAACAAAAGGAACTTTTGATTTTAAAATGACATACGCCATTAAAACAGTAGAAAAGATGATTTCGATAATGGAAGAAGATCATAAATTTGAACTGTTTTCAAAATACATGATAAAAGATAATCTAGAAAACCATTACAATTATTTACATGTAGGTTTAGTCCAAATTGCATTAAAACCTTTAACAAGAAATGGTCTAAACACTTCGGTAATAATTGCATTAAGAGATCAAAGACACAAGAAATTTTCTGATTCTCTTTTGGGTATTGTTGAATCAAGTCTTTGCGATGGTCCGATTTATTGCAACTGTCACCCAAATTTTACTGTGTCTTTAAAAGATCCTCACATTATGAAAGTCTTAACTGCAAACATCATGACATCTGGTTTTGACATGCTGGAGGGATCCAAAATCTTGCGCCGGTCTGCAGAATTTACTACAAGGTGATGACAACACAGATTGAGCCAAAGGCCTTAGAATTCAATACACGTGGAGAAACTTTGCTTTTAAAAGCAAATGCAGAAAAAAGCAACATTGTGGTTCCTAAGCCTATTAAATGGAAAGATGTAAAGCTTCCAGAAAAATGGGTTTTCCAGAATGAAAAACCAATTAAAACCATAATGCCACAAAAGTTAGAAAAGATAATTGAATATGAAAATGGAGAAGTAGAAATACGTTTTAGTAAAGATAGGGTTACTAAAATCAATTTTCAGAATTAGAACCATGAAGGTTACCATCAAGAATTTCTTATAAGTCTTCAAAACCTTTGACTTCTAGATCTTCGTTTTCACATTCCTGAATCAGATCATGAAAAAATTTGTTGGAGGAATTTGAGAGTCATCAGAACAAATTTCTCATCCAACCTGCAAAATGGACCCTGCCATTTTGGAAAAGAATACACAGGAAGAGGAAGCAAAATTCATATCCATAAGATCCCTAAATCCTAGTTTTTCGGATCCCCAATTAAATGTTTTGACAGAACCATTTAAGTTTGACCCTCAAAGTCTTAATGAAGATTATTGGTCAAAAGAAAATGAGATTAAAAGAAAATGGTTTTTTTGACACTTATGCTCTAAAAGAACGAAAGAAATTAAGTGTCTTTGGTATAAGAGAATTATGAGAAATAAAAGAAATCTTAAATTCTTTGAATGGTTTATTCCTACCCTACTGTTGAATGAAGAAATGACGATCGACGGGCTAGAAGAAACTTGGTCAACATATAAGAGCAAGGATGGAAGAGAAGTCACTGCTCCACATCCCCCAGATACGGCGGTAATACTTAGAGAATAATAAAACACGGCAGCCGTACCGTTTAAAACATTAGACACTGAAGCACTAGAAATGGCTAAAAGATCCATAGATAAAAAAGATCTACAGAATGTGATTGAACAGAATAATTATACAAATCTTTATTTGCAATCCATAAGAAAACAAATGAACAGAATTGAAACTACTATGGATAAACAGAAATTTGGTCTTACAAAAGCTTATGTTTTTAAACCAGAACTTTTTCCAGAAACTACCAAGGCTCCAATAAGTTTTCCTAAGAAACCACCAGAATTTAAATTGAAACCTAATGATAGGATTACAGATTTAGCAGATCAAATTGCTAAACTAACTTTAAAAGAAGAACTGACTGATAAGAAACAAAAAGGTCTCCAGATAAATGCCATTGAAGAAACTCCAAATATCCAAGAACTAGTGAATTCTTATCATCCTAAACAAGATCCCATGGAACTTAATCGCATCACTTCTCAAGAGGGAGAGAAGGACCATTCAAAAGAAAACCATTCTAAACCTAGAATTGGAATATAACCCATTCATATGCCCAACCTAGACCATCCCTGGTAGACATACGACTTGATAATGTTTATGGTCCATATTTTGTAGAATATAAAGGAGACTCAATATGATAATGAAACATTGATGATTTATCAGAATATCAAATAATAAATATCATCTAGAACATGATTATGTTTGGTAGCCGTGAGGAAAGGAGTAGATAATACTGACCTAGAAATTGCAGAAATGCTATTAACTGACTTTACAGGACAATTAAAAAATTGGTGGGACAAGTGTCTAACCGAACAAGGTAGACAAGAAATAAGACATGCTAGAAAAATACTCACAGTCCAACACGGAAATTAGTTAATATAGACTAGTGAACCAGATGTAGTAAATACCTTACTCTGTATAATATATTCTCATTTCATTGGAGATACAACAAGTAAGGAAAGCAGAAATAGTGAATTACTTTTGAATTTAAAGTGTAGAACCCTTTCAGAACTAGAATGGTGTAAAGACACCTTCCTCACAAGAGTCTATGAGTGAGAAGATTGTAGATCCTCGATATGGAAAGAAAAGTTCATTCAAGGACTACACAAACATTTTGGGCAATTAGTAATGGATCATATAAAAGGAAAAGGACAAGGTGAATTAAATTCAGAAAATTATACCTATGGTCAAATCATGGCTGAGGTCAAGGAAGTTGGTTTAAAATTATGCCATGAGATGAAATGGCAGAAACACATAAAACGAGAAAAACTTGCAGGAAGAAAGGAAATGGGCCAATTATATGCCCAGTTTGGTTATGATATCCAAAAAAGACAAAATAAGAAATACAAACCTTATAAGAAGTATAAGAAAAGAAGAGAAAAAAATGATGAAGAAAGAACAAAACCTTTTAGAAAATTCAAAAGAAAAAGAACTAACAAGGATCAAAAAGTCTGTTAGAAATTCGAAAAACCAAACCATTTCGCTAATAAATGCAAGTCAAAACAAAAATTAAATTCATTAGA
The DNA here is from genome assembly GCA_005392925.1 of Aquilaria sinensis. NCBI lineage: Eukaryota > Viridiplantae > Streptophyta > Magnoliopsida > Malvales > Thymelaeaceae > Aquilaria > Aquilaria sinensis. The sequence goes on along the minus strand of SMDT01001590.1, from coordinate 17,422 downwards.
AATAGATGAAGAATTAAAAAAGAATATAATGCAAATCTTGTTAAATAGCAAGAGCGAGCCAAAAGAAGAAGAAAGGAAATGGCAGAAACACATAAGGAAATGGTCAAATCATGGCTGAGGTCAAGGAAGTTGGTTTAAAATTATGCCATGAGATGAAATGGCAGAAACACATAAAACGAGAAAAACTTGCAGGAAGAAAGGAAATGGGCCAATTATATGCCCAGTTTGGTTATGATATCCAAAAAAGACAAAATAAGAAATACAAACCTTATAAGAAGTATAAGAAAAGAAGAGAAAAAAATGATGAAGAAAGAACAAAACCTTTTAGAAAATTCAAAAGAAAAAGAACTAACAAGGATCAAAAAGTCTGTTAGAAATTCGAAAAACCAAACCATTTCGCTAATAAATGCAAGTCAAAACAAAAATTAAATTCATTAGAAATAGATGAAGAATTAAAAAAGAATATAATGCAAATCTTGTTAAATAGCAAGAGCGAGCCAAAAGAAGAAGAAAGATCAGAAAGCTCAGATGAGCTTAATGAATCGGTTTCTCGGACAGCACAGAAGAAACGGAGAGCTGTGAATCTAATTGTGGTTGCGACGCATGCCAATGACAAAATACCTTCAACAACCTTCAGATAAATACCCTTAGGATTAATGTTTTAACTGAAGAAGATGAAAGAATTTTGGAAGTGGCCAAACAAATCGATGACCCAGAATTAAGAAAAGAAATTCTGTTTATACATTTAGAAAGAGCAAGTAACTAGGAAACTAAAACTCACCAAGAAAGAAGAAATTTTAAGAAAAAAATAGATATTAAGGGAATAACTAAACCCCCTGTTTATAACCTAAATGAAATCCTGAAAAGGGCTGATGAGGCTTAGAAGATCCAGAAAGAACCAACAATAGTTGAGCTGAGAAGAGAAATTTCAGAAGTTAAAGTTGAGGTAAAGGCTCTCAAGCAAAGAATTGAGATCTTGGAACTCCAGAATTTAGAAGGATATTCAAAGGAACTTCCAGAGGATGAATTAGTTATAGAAGACTTAGAAGAATTTGACTTCAGAACAAAACAGAAAGGTAAAAATATTCTAGAACCTAGTCGAGAAAAAGACAGTTTAGAAGATTTTAAAATAGAAGAAAAGCCATTGCAGATTAATGAAGTCTATTCCGTACCTAATTAGAGATTTACAAGCAGAATGACTTTATTAATAGAAAATGAATTCAAAATAACGGCAGTAGTCTTAGTAGAATCAGGAGCAAATAAAAATTGTATTAAAGAAGAAATTGTACCACACCAGTACCTAGACAAATCATTTGGATCAATTACATTTGCTAACAAAGAAACCATCCCCATTAGATTTAAATTAACAAATGTTGATGTTTGTAATGAAGATATTTGCATCTGGCAACATTTTACAGTTCTTAAAATGAACCAAGAAATAATTCTAGGAATTCCGTTCCTTGCTACAATCATGTCATTTAAGGTAAATAACAATGGGATTTCTACCAAAAAATTTGGCAAGAAAATTATGTTTTAATTTGCAGAACCGCCAAGAAGATTTTTGCTAGAGGAACTCAACATAGATCTAAGAAGAAAACAGAATGTTTTGACGTGTCTCCAAGATGAAGTCAAATATAAAACTATTGAACAAAAATTAGAACACTCAGAATTACAACAGCAGATAGAAAGTTTTAAAATAAATTTCACAAAAAGAGTTTGCTCAGAATTACCAAATGCATTTTGGGAAAGAAAGAAACATATAGTAAAACTACCATACGAGCCAGACTTCAGTGAAAAGAACATTTTGACAAGATGCAGAGCAATCCAGATGAATGGGGAATTAATGTCCTATTGCAGAAGAGAAATTCAAGAATTGGTAGATAAGAAATTAATCAGAAACAGCTCATTTTCGTGGAGTTGTTCCACCTTTTATGTAAATAAAAATTCAGAAACAGAAAGAGGTGTCCCAAGACTAGTGATTAATTGTAAACCTTTTAACAAGGTTCTTAGATGGATTTGGTATCCCATACCTGACAAGAAAGATTTGCTATCCAGACTTCACAACTTAGCAAAATTTTCAAAATTTGACATGAAGTTAGGATACTGGCAAATTCAGATTACCGAAGAAGATAAATACAAAACAAGATTTAATGTTTCTTTTGGACATTATGAATGGAATGTCATGCCATTTGGCCTAAAGAATGCCCTTTTAGAATTCCAGAGAATTATGAATGAAAATTTTAATTCTTGCAACTCTTTCACTACTGTTTACGTTGATGATGTACTCGTTTTCTCCCAATCAATTGACCAACATTGGAAACATTTGCAAGAATTTATAAAAATAATTGAAAGAGCAGGATTAGTAGTTTCAGCAAAGAAAATGGAATTGTTCCAAGCAAAAATCAGAATTTTGGGTCACGTTATTTTCAGAGGAACAATTAAACCAATTGAAAGATCAATAAGTTTTGCTGAAAAATTCCCTAATGAAATTAGGGACAAGAAACAATTACAAAGGTTTTTTGGAGGCCTGAATTATGTTGCTAATTTCTATAAAGATTTAGAAAAATACTGTAAACCTTTGTTTGACAGACTAAAGAAAAATCCTCCTAAATGGGGACAAGAACAAATGAAAGCAGTCCAAACTGTAAAAAGAAGAGTCAAAGAAATCCTTTGTATTAATATTCCGGATCCTGAAGCCTTTAAAATTGTTGAAACTGATGCTAGTGACATAGGATATGGAGGAATATTGAAACAAAGAATAAATGACAAAGAACACTTGGTCCGATTCACGTCAGGAGTTTGGAATCAGACCCAAAGAAACTATGCTACTATTAGAAAGGAAATTTTAGTAATTGTCCTTTGTGTGACCAAATTTGAGGAAGACCTCCTCAATAAGAAATTTCTAGTCCGAGTTGATTGTAAGGAAGCTAAAGATATTTTTATTTAAAGATGTAAAGAATCTAGCTTCTAAGCAAATTTTTGCTAGATGGCAAGCTATTTTATCTGCCTCCGATTTTGATATTGATTATATTGCTGGGGATATAAACTCTTTGCCTGATTTCTTGACTAGAGAATTTTTGCAGGGGAAAGGAGATGGCAATAAACCCCAACAACTAGAAAAACAAATCAATTCTCCATCCAGAAACAAAACAGGAAGAGATGGAGGTAGAAGCCTGCTATCAAATGGACTTGCAAATGACTAAGGCTTTCCTGGCCAAACATCATTTTCCTCTAGAAATACCCAAGAAGACTGATAAGTCTCTCCGAGAAATATCTTATAAAAAGATAAAATTAGATGGAGAATCCTCTAAGAAGAGAAATTGGATTAATCAAACAGATCCTTAGAAACTTTGGAATGTGGAAAAGAATTCCCATAAAATAATTTCACGGCCATTAAAGCCTCAAGGAATATCCTTATTTAGTTTGGGAATACCAAACCCTTGGTGGAAATTTTAGCCACTCAAGAAAGTTCAATTTTTTGAGTTGATACTCCAAGAATCTGGATCTGTTGAAATAGAACACAAACTAAGAAGGACTAAAGTCTCTTAAAAGGACAATAATGGAGAGACCAAGAAAAAATTCATAATTGAACTCGAAATTTCCTCATTTAAAATCTTGAAAGTCTGGACCTTCAAAGAATGGGGAGTCCCATCAGGACAAAGAAGGATTTTGACCAGAGGAAAATATGAGAACACCCTATACTATTATTGGGACTATACGATTGCTTGGGATGAAATATTCCATATCTAGAATCGAGACCACCAACACTCCTGGATGATTCTGTTCAAAACTAGATAGCAAAGATTTCTAAATTGGTTCCATAATTGGAATGAGGGAAAAGGGATTTTTTTGAGATTCTTTTCCATAACAAATGAAACCATCATTCGAAGGATTTTGTGACTTTCAAGAACAATTTGTTAGACAAGGGCATCAAGTTCCACTTCCAGACTTTTACTTTGTGGTAATGAATCACATTCCTTGGATTTTGCAATGGAACTACAAGAAACAACTAGCAGAGTATGAATCACATTACTCTCTTTGCCTAGAAAGAATTTGGAAGGTGAAATTGTGGGATAAATGTGTCCTTAACTAGTATTTGCCTGAGAATCTATCATTTGATAAAATTGATATTATTAAGGAAGAAGAAGACTCTAAAGAAGATTTCCTCAATAAACTGCTTAATCAATTCTATCAAGGAGGCCAGTTTAAAGATAGCCTAATTCTGTTGGAAGCTATGAAAGAAAAAATCCTCTAAGGAGCCCAGAAGTAGATAGCCCAATCAGCCCAGAAGAAGATAGCCCAATCAGCCCAAAAAGAAGGCCCAGAAAGTTCGTCAGTCAAGCCCAAGTCTGAAGAGCCCAAATAAATTATCGGCAGAAGATGACAACCAGAAACAGCCAGAAGACAGCTGTCAAGAATAATTAGCCGGCATCTTTTACCAGCCACCTATCTCCCACTTCTAGAAATAATGGTGCACTAAAGGTGGCCCTAGATTCTTTCACCTTCTGATTAGAGAACGCCAGCTAGCCTTATCTCTAAAGGCTCCAGACTCCTGCCTATATAAGGATACTCCAGTCCCTAGTAAAGGCATTTGAAGATTTCCAATTCTCTAGCTCTCTCCCTCTCTCCCCTGTTCATGTGTTGAACATTCTCACTGTAAATTATTTAAGTGTGCTCGTGTGCTTGTGTGCTGTTTGCTTGGTGAACCTTGGATCTATGGTTCATCATTCTAATCTTTGGTAATTGTGTAATCAACTGGTATTCACCAGTTTTTTGTAAATACTACTTTGCAATAATAGTTGATGGATGTTTCAGTATGTTTTCTTGTCACGGAACGGGGCCCCAGTGCCCCATAATCTTGTAGGCTCTTAGGGATTATGAATCCCTCTAAGTTACTATTGGCTAACTATTACTCGTCAATATAAATTTAAACAATTTATATGCAACTAGTTTCTTAGCCTACTTAGTTCAAGAGATATGCATGCTTTTGTCCTGGCAATGCAAAAGAATAAATAGATCGTTGGTTAAAAACGTTGCTCGAGCATTTCTATTAAGATTAGTCAACTAGGAGAGCCGTCACATCTCTTGTTCCTAATGCTTGTTCATAATCTTTCTTAGTTAATCATTGTTTTAATTTTACTAATAATATTGCGCCAAATAAACCTGTAAACCCTGGGCTAAAATTGGTATCAGAGCCAAGTTCTCTTAATCAGTTAATTAAATTAAAATTAACTTTATGAATACATGGTATATTGGCTGGAAACTATCTCGTGCCTGCTTTTGAGCAGTTTCACTTGGTGAAGAGTGTCTGGCTGAGAAACAATGGCCCGTACCATGTTCTCAGAAGAATTGCAAGTTTTCAAAAGAAAGGTCTTTATTTGCAACCTTTAAGAAAGTATAAGGAAAATGTGGTACCAATACAGGTTGGGTATTTTAGAACGGTCCTCACCAATGGTTGTTTGCTGAAAATGTGACTAGCAATGTTTCGATTACTTGTTGTTGGTTAGGTTTCAGTAAGGTTTCGATGTCTTGCCATTGGGAGTTGTTGAGATAGAACACTGTGGCAGTGAGCCATTGGTTTATTCAAGGGCCCAAACATTTGTACACTATTTATTCTTTTGGGCTATATTATGACAGTCAGACGTTACCCCTTAGCTCAGTTATTACAAATGGCGTCATTTCATTTCTCCACTTATGTTCCGTTTGGATAGCAGGTTACCGAGGCAAGGGAGAAGAGCAACACCTTCCCTCCTATGTTTGGATTGAATGAAAAGAGAGTGGGAAGTTAAGGAGGGATAGGACTCTTCCCTCAAATCCCTCTGTATGTGATTTCTTGAATCCCCACCAAATCACGCAGAAATGGAAAGGAAGTGTTCAATGATTCCTTTAGCAATTCTCACTTACAAATCTACCCTCCCCTGGTTGTAAGTAATTATAAAAGTAGCTGAAGAACAGAGCATGAGAGAGTAGCTTAGTAAAAGCTTTGGCGAGCGACAGTGGCATCAGAAACCATTACAGCAGCATCGGCAGGCATATAGACGGTGGCCTAGGTTTGTAGTCGAACTTGGATTCCGGCTAATTCTCTGTTTCCACTTCTCTACTCTTCTCATTGCTTTGCTCTACTATTTACATTCTTTGTACTACTAGTTCTTCTCTTGCGCGTTGCTCCCTCAGCCGCAAGATTGGCCATGAAACTATCCGGCCAAGAAATCACACAAAATTTGTTCTTCTATCTGACAACCATCCTTTTATACTCTCTACTCCTTTCATTGCTTTGCTCTACTCCCTACTATCTACATTCCCTCTACGACTTGTTATCCTCTTATACGTTGCTCCCTCGGCCTCAAGACTGGTCATGAAACTATTTGGCCCAGAAATCACATAAATTTTGTTCCATATCTGATCACCATCCTTCTGTTTGAACTTCCTGTCTCTGACAAAACATGAGACATGTTGACCGAGATAGAGCCATTAAAGGGTGAAGAAGAACTGGTAGATTTCTACTTTTTTTTCTGGGAAAGTTTATGATTGGAGGCCGTGTTGGGAATCTTATGTAGTAGAATTTGTTGATGGAGATTTGTTGCTAGTAGTCATTGTTGAGTATCTGTGGTTGAAACGTGACCGGTTGCTTGTTTGAAGGTATAATCTGGTGGTGAGGTAGTGAATGGAGGCAACAAGGTTGGGTGATCAAGTTGTGTTTCTTGAATCACCATAGTCTAGCTTCCCAGGGTTAGACAAATCGATATAAGTGAAGCTGGGAGCAACGCCTAGTCCACCAAGTCCACCGAGTGTATGAAGTATGTCATCAATTCGCTTCTCGGAGGCACTACCGGTGACCCCAAGCTGAGAACTTGACTTGTTATAAGTTTTAACTTCAAAAGAGCATTAAAGATTTTTTTCTTTTTTTCTTTTTGAAAGAAAAAGTTATGTTATAAATTGTACATTAATAAATTAATCTGATGTACATGGGGTGCAATTCAATGGATCTAAGGAACTAAATGCAAGTTTCTTCCTCATAAAATTTAATGTGTACAAAATTCATATTTCTCATTGTAATTTTTCTAACACAATTTTTTATTTGTGATTATTTAGGTTGTCATTTTTGCAGTTATTTTTGGGGTTTGCTAAAAAATTATACAAGTGGAAAAGCTATTTAGTATTAATTTTAATATAAGTTCTGGATATATGTAATTGGTTTTTGTTTTGTATGCATGTGTGATAATTATTTTTGGCTTTTGATATGTCTCAGCTAATTAACTGGAAAAAAATGCAATATTATATTGGAAAGTGATCATTGATAAAGTCTTTTACATGTCATTAAGGTTATGTTTACTTTTGTATGTATGTTACTAATTGTATTTTATAGTTAGATGGACAATGATGGCAAAGATACAATCTTTACAATACTTTGGTGGATGCACACTCACCGAATAGGAATAACAAATTTGTTAATGATTGTTGTCTATTGGTATTTTTCTAAGACATGAAAACATAGGTTGTTAATAGGTAATAATAGGATTAACTTTGAAAGAAGGGAAATGATTAGAGCTCAAGTTATGCATGACATATTGGGACCGACAGGTCGTGATATAGTTAGAATGAGCACTACAGGTTTTACACAATTATGTGAGTTACCCAAAACTGAAGGTGGTCTTCAACCAACACGACATGCTAGTGTCGAGGAACAAGTCACCAAGTCCTTATACATTTTTACCCATCATGCCAAAAAGTGTGCGTTGAACTTTTCATTCTGGAGAGGCAACAAGTCATCACTTACATCGGGTTCTAAAAGCTGTTATAGAGTTGGAGGAAAGATTCATCAAACAGCCTAATAAATCCATAACCCTATTAGAAATTGAGCAGAATGGTAAATTCTTCCTATATTTTAAGGTAAATTTTGTTAAGGTTGCAATATTTATAGCATGTTTACAAATAATGGTTAACTAACATTTAACTTTCTTGACTATAAAATAATATGATTGTATAAGAATGACTGATGGCACGCATATTTGTGCTAGAGTGCCCACTCAAGTTACTCCATGGTGATAGCCAAAAGGCTATCGCCTCCCCCAGCATCAATTCCCCCGAAGATTTGACCGGGGGGCCTGACGTAGCTTGGAAAGAAGCATTGCCACAGACCTCGGCAGAAGCGAGATCGAGCATGACGAAGTAAGCACTTCGGCTGAGACGCCAGGTTATCTAAATATGTCGTTGACTCTCTTGGGGAACCAAACAAACCGCCTTCAGGAGAAAAGAGCCAGCTACTGAAAGTAGGAGAGATTCCCCCCCGAAGGCAGAACTCCCGAGCTAGAAAACTCCCCGAGCCACTAGCGTGATTCCCGAAGGAGGGCGTCCGTACCAGAGGGCGACCTCGCCCAAAGGACCTCGGGGGTACGGCAGGAGCATTTAATGAGCATTTAAGGAGCCTCTGACAGGTCGCCCACACGCTGCCTGAAACGGCGGACTAACACCCAGGCATCATCCAAGTCCCATCTTAGCCACAAAACTAGGAGCCTACAAACGGTTACCTGTTCCCTATGCCCAAAGAACACAGAAAGAATCCGACCGAACACGTGTCAGGATCCAAACGGGCCAGGTATTTCTATAAATACTAGGGGGCTCTCTCTTGCCATGGGCACTCTCGCACAGCAGAAAACATACACAGGCCAGGCCCCTTATCTATTTAAGTGTTCCTACTTCACTCACTATCAGGACACTAACTTGGGCATCGGAGGCTCCTCCTCGAAAATTCATCCCGGGGACCTCCTAACCCCTTTTTCGGAGTCTTTCAGGTACTTTCCCACCTGGGGAACATTTTCGTCAGACGTTCCCCCTCCTCGGAAGCTCCCTCGGAATTCACCATGTCGCAAGACAAAGATGCCGAAGGGTATCATTTGGCGCCGTCTATGCGAAACCACCCTCAGGTTGCCGTCGTTGAAACTCGGCGTTCTAAGGACAAGGGACTTCCGAGGTCCCCCTCCGCGCCTGAAGTCCAACCGGCTACTGAGCAAACTCTTCCAGGGACTTCCTTGTCTGAGGAAGAACGTCCTCTGGTCATCACTATGAGTTTTCTGCGCGACGTCCAGCGTTCTGTTGTGGCCGAAATGGCACAGCAGATAGACAAAAGGTGGCCACAACAAACTCAGGCCTAGAGGCTTCCTTCGCCAGCGCGCCCTCGCGAGAGAAGTTCTAAATCAGCTCATCGTACTTCGGGAAGTGGAGACCCACGAGAGGAATCTTCAACTGAAAACACGCCCCTCGGGGCACGGCTTGTGGGACGGGCGGAGTCCAAGCGACCCAAAATCCCGCACCAAAGGAGTTCGTCACCTAAGGCGAGGTCCCCATCCCCGAAAAGATGCCGACGATCCCCTTTCCCCGAAGAAGAGCCTAGCGCCACACTCCTTATGGAGAAAATATTGACGAGGTTGGAAAGGGTGGAAAAACAGGTAGCCCGCAGACCTGTCTGGGCCAGACTATCTGAAACCTTTTGTGGCGATGAGTCACCGTTCACCCGAGTAATGTCGAAGCGGCCATGCCCAGTGATTTCCGGGTACCTCGGCTAGAGACATTTGATGGCCGAACAGATCCACAGGCCCATCTGACGAAGTACAAACGGAGCATGGTGTTGCACGGGGCTGATGATGCCACTTTATGCAAATGTTTCGAGGTCACCCTTGCCGGCCCCGCTACAGCATGGTGCAACTCTCTGGCCCCAGGAACCATCAGAGAGTTCCAGGAGCTGTCCACTGCCTTCACCCAGCAGTTTATTGGGAGTCGTCCTACGGCGAAGATGCCGGTACAGATGTTCAACATAGCACAAAGGAACGGGGAAACCATCCGTGACTATGTCGAAAGATTTAACTGAGAGGCCCTAAGTGTTCCAGACTTCCGGCCAGAAATATGCATCCTCGCCATGATACGGGGCCTTTGGAGGGACTCGCAGCTATTTTATGAATTTTCCAAATACCCCCCGGACACGCTCGGTGAATTTTTCCGAAGAGCCGAGCAGCATATGACAGCCGAGGAGCTAAGAATGGGGGGGCCAAAGAACGACCATTCCCGTCCCGAAGGATCAAGCCAGCAAGACAAGTATCCGACAGAGCAAACAGGATGACCTCGGAGGATCAGGGGAAGGAAGCCTCCTCCGAACTTTACACCCCTGAACACCATAAGGACCAACATCCTCATGACAATGGAGAAACAGGGGTCCCAGATTCAGCGACCGAAGGCGATGACCGCTGACAACAAAAAGAATATGAAGAAGTTCTGTCAGTTTCATCGCTACCACAATCATGACACTGAAGACTGCTTCCAGTTGAAGAAGTACATCGAGTCGCTGATTAAGCAAGGTCAACTGCGGCGCTATCTGCGAATGCCTTCGCCAAAGGCGAGGAGAGAGGAGGAAAGAAAGGCTGATGAAGATGAGTATGACTCCGACAGAAGGAGGAACCGAAGTCTAAAAAGGCGCCTCCCACCTTCGGCGGGGGTAATACAAACCATCACCACTGGACTGCCATCCTCGGGGAGAAAGAGGAAAGCCAGGGAAATAGCAACGATGGAGTACCAAAGTCCATCGAAAAAGCTCACCCGAAGAGATGGTTCCTCCGTCATCTTCCCTCATGACGACCCATTGTTGGTCATGGCAAGAATAGGGAATTGGGACGTCAAAAGGGTATTGCTTGATGATGGGTCAAACGCCGACGTCCTATTCTCGCATCTGCTCCCAAGCTTGGGAATATCCAGCATCGACCTCAAGCCTGTTACTTCGCCAACCTTTGGAGTAGAACCCTCAGAGCTGCCCGTCCTCGGTTGGATCGACCTTCCCCTGATGATGAGAGGGAGTTCGATCAACGGAAAAGGAGAAAATTTTGCCTCCACAATGACGAGGTTCATTGTCATGGATGTCCCTTTGTAGTACAACGCCATCCTTGGAAGGCAAACACAAGGGAATTTGCACATTCACCCAGATGTGAAGTACTTAACAATCACCTTCGCCACCAAGGACGGAGACGTCGAAATTTTCATCGACCAAGCCGAGGTCAGAAAGGTGTTTGTCAAAGCCCGAAAAGCCCCAGCAGCCAACTTCGCACAAACCTTAGCAGGAGGGACACTACCCACCGAAGAACCAAAAATGGGCGGGGCGGAAAAGCTTGCAGAAATAGAAACGGAAGAAGTAGAACTTGTCCCCGGCCAAAATACCCGAATAGGGAAAAATCTGGCCGAAGGTGACAAGAAAAACCTTGTATCCTTTCTACTGATGAATAAAGAACTGTTCGCCTACTCGCCAAAGGATATGCCAGGGGTAGACCCTCGCATAATACAACATAGCCTTAAAGTAAGCCCGGAAGCAAAACCTGTCCGGCAAAAGAAGCGAGGCATCTCGGTCCACAAAAGTAAATTCGTCAAAACCGAAGTACAGCGCTTGATGGACGCAAACGTAATTAGGGAGGTCAAGTACCCCGAATGGCTGAGCAATGTGGTTATAGCTACAAAAGAAGGGAGTAGTAAACTCCGGATGTGCATCGACTTCAGAAACTTGAACGATGCCTGCCCGAAAGATTCCTATCCTCTCCCACTGATAGACCAGTTGGTCGACTCAACTGCCGAATATGGGCTCCTAAGCTTCCTCGACGCCTTCAGTGGGTATCATCAAATAAGGATGGATCCTGAAGACGAAGAGAAAACTGCTTTCATCACCGAAGGTGGAACATATTGTTACACTAGGATGCCCTTCGGGCTCAAAAATGCAGGAGCCACCTACCAAAGACTGATGAGCAAAGTCTTTCATAACCAAATAGGGAGGAACATGGAAGTATACGTTCATGACATGATAGTCAAAAGTAAGATGCCTAAAGACCATGTTACAGACCTAGAGGAAATCTTCCAGCAACTCAGAATATTCGGAATTCGACTTAACCCCGAAAAATGCATCTTCGGCGTGACCTCAGGAAAATTTTTGGGCTACATGGTATCAGAAAGGGGCATTGATGCTAACCTAGAAAAAATTAAGGCTTTGCTTGAATTCCGAACTCCTGTCACAGTGAAAGACGTGCAGAGACTCACTGGAAGGATAACCTCTCTTAGCAGGTTCATCTCCAGGTACGGAGATCGGTGTCGGGCATTCTTCAAAGTCCTTACTAAGGCAGGAAGAAGAGAAAACGACCTCGGGGTTGGTGACCATCCTAGGAGTGAGGATTGCCAAAAATCCTGGGAAGAACTTAAAATCTATTTGTCTTGACTGCCTACTCTGCGACAACCTCGTGAAAAGGAGCCCTTCATCCTATACCTCGCTGTTTCAGAAAAGGCAGTGAGCTCGGTCCTTGTGAAAGAGGAAGGGCCGAGACAATGGCCAGTCTATTACGTAAGCAAATCCCTGCACGGCGCCGAGGTCAGGTACCCATTGCTCCAAAATGCCATATATGCCTTGGTGCTGGCAGGAAGAAGATTGCGGCCATACTTTCAGGCTCACCCCATCATCGTCCGAAGTAGTCTGCCTCTACGGGATGTTATGAAAAGAATTGATCATTCGGGAAGGCTTTCCAAATGGTGTATAGAACTCGGCGAACACGACATTATTTATGAACCTCGGAAAGCCATAAAAGCTCAAGCACTAGCTGACTTCATCGCCGAAGTAGCTACCACCAAAGATAGCCACCCGGATCTTGGCAAAGGTGAGCCAGAATGGACACTACATGTGGATGGAGCCTCAGGTTCCGAACACCAAGGAGCCAGAGTGATCATCAGAGGACCCGAAGGTCTAGAGGTGATAAAGGCCATCAAGTTCAACTTCAGTGCCACTAATAATGTGGCTGAGTATGAAGCTCTGATAGCAGGGTTGTGCCTGGCCAGCAAAATTGGAGTAAGAAACTTGAAGGCTCACAGTGACTCCCAGCTGGTAGTTCGGTAAACGGTAGGGGACTACGGCGCGAAAAACCCAATTTTGGCACAATACCACGAACTGGTGACGAAGCTCATTCGAGAGTTCGACAGCATACGCATCGAAAATGTACCTCATCGGGAGAACACCGAAGCAGATTGCCTGGCAAAGGCAAAAACGTACACCGAGGTACTAAACCACCCGAGCATTGAAGTACTGAGCATAGTAACTTCGGAAAAGGGCTGGAGAGATCCAATAAAGAGGTATCTTGCGGACAACGCGCTCCCCGAAGACCCCATTGAAGCCGCAAAAGTGTGAAGACGCTCTGGGCGATTCTTCCTAATAGGCGAAGAACTGTATCGGCAGGGATATGCAAATCCTTTACAGAGGTGTGTTGGCGAAGAGGATACTGAAATGATCCTCGAAGAAGTCCACGAAGGCGCTTGTGGTTCACATATTGGAACTGATGCCCTCGCCGCAGTGGTACTTCACCAAGGATATTTTTGGCCTACCCTAAGAAAGGATGCCCGACAGTTCGTCCGAAAATGTGACAGCTGCCAAAAACACGCAAAAATCCAGAGGACACCCTCGGAAATGGTGACTTCGGCTGACTATCCCTGGCCCTTCGCAGTTTGGGGCATAGACCTCATCGGGCCGCTCCCAACAGCCCCCGGAGGCGTGAAATTCTGCGTGGTCGCAGTAGACTACTTCTCTAAATGGGTCGAGGCAGAACCATTAGCAACTATCTCAGCTAAAGAAGTGCAGAAGTTCGTATGGAAGAACATTGTATGTAGATTTGGCATACCGAGGATACTGGTGGCCGACAATGGATCCCAGTTTATTGACAAAGGGTTCCAGGACTTTGTCAACGACCTCGGAATAAAGATAAACTTCACCCCAGTAGCCCATCCTCAAAGCAATGGCCAAGTAGAGGTATCTAATAGGACCATAAAAGATGGTCTGAAAAAGAGGCTAGGGGAAGCAAAAGGGAAATGGCCAGGCGAACTCCAAAGTGTACTGTGGAGCTACCGAACAACACCCCGAAGAGCCACGGGGGAAATGCCTTTTTCACTCGTTTTCGGTATAGAAGCCATCATCCCAATCGAGGTAGTGCAACCATCAATTTGAGTACAAGTTTTTGATGAAAATGGAAATGACCTCGGCCTAAGAACCAAGCTCGACCTCGTCGGCGAGCACAGAGAAATAGCCAAACTAAGAAGAAAAGCTTTTCAGCAAAGAGTGGCCGCGGCCATAAACTTGCGCGCAAGGCCAAAAGGAATAAAGAGAGGAGACCTCGTTCTCCGAAAGAATGAATTCGCACCTCGAAAGCCATCCCACGAAGTATTTCGCGCCAACTGGGAAGGCCCTTACCTGGTTCTTGCCGAAGTACGAAAAGGGTCCTACAAGCTCGGCGATTCTGAAGGCGTAGAATTGAAAAATACGTGGCATTCGGACACCTTGAGAAAATTTTACGCTTAGGATCTCGGCAAAAGAGACCGTGCTGTACAAAGAAAGGAAAATTTTCTCTAAAGTATAAAAAGTTTCTTAGCCAAAAAAGTTTCTTGGCATGAGTGGTGCGAGTTCCGCAAAGGTGGCCGCTAAAATAAGCAAAGGCGTTGTTTTCCGAAGTCTCTAGAGCAAACGTGTTCGGGACAACAGAGGAAGTCTGGCAAAAGACTTAGCCAAAATTTTTTTTGGGCATAAGTTGAACAAGTCAGGATTTCGCGAAAGAGGTCACCATGATAAGCACAGACCAAGTTTTCCGAAGTCTCTTGAACGAATAAAAGTTCGGGACAAAGGAAAACCAAAAATCTCAGGAAAAGACTTAGCCAAATTTTCAAGGTCTTTATTGAGATAAGTGTGCTTACAAAAAAGATAGCCAAAAGAAGAAGTACAAAAAAGAAGAAAAAAAGGACAATAACCCTAGAACAAACTAAGGCTTCTCGGCGTCCTGGGAGTCTACGGCTCCTGTGTCCTTTTGCACCACCTTCGGCGCCGGAAGACAAGGAGGCAGGTTCAAATGGTCAATCTTAGACCAGGTCCACCGAGGTCCCTCGGGAATGTCCAGGGCCGCCAGAAAAGAGAGATCCAGATCTGGAAACCTCTAAAGGACTTGGTGGCGAACAAGACAGAATCCGTTCTGAAAACCAACCTTGGTCATCTGGTCAGACTTGTCTTTTTCAACCTCAAGCTCCTTGAAGTCCTTCTTCAAATCTGAGACCTTCTTCTTCAGCTCCTTCACTTTCTTCTTTTCCGGCTCCTTCTTCATAGCATCGACCTCGGCTTGGAGCACAGCCTTCTCAGCAAGCGCCTTCGCCAGAAGACCTTCGACTTCTGACTTTTCTTTCAGATGCGCCTCATTTGCCGAGATCAGCTCTGCCACCTGGGAGCCGAGGTCAGAAAGTTTCTAGGAGGAGTCCCTCAAAAGTTCATCTTTTTCTTTCTGGAACTCCTCCCGAAGGGCGGCAACTTCCTTCTCCGCAGCTTGGGCCAGCTCCAGGTTCTTGACAGCCAGTTCCGAGCACATGGCCTTTGTTTTTTCTATGGCTTCTAGGGCCTTGGCCCGGAACTCAGTCTGCCTCGCCACCCGAACTCGGAGTAAGCCAGCGTAGCCTAGAAGCTGCAAAAGGATAAAAGCGAGGTCGTTGAGACAAAGAGAAAACCAAACACTTAGAAAAAATTCAAAGGAGGAAGGTAGACGAAAAGTGTACCTAAGCGGCGTGCTCGGAAAGCTTCGCGGCAAGAGAATCGTCGCCCGGGTGAGCCGCAGCAATGGCCTTGAAGGAGGCATCGGTGAGGACCCCTTTCGAGATCTACGTAGCCATTTGCTGGCAGTCTCCGGAGTACAAATTCATGTCCTCCGTAAACGTCCAGAAAGGCTCCTTCGGGATTTTTCCCTTCGGGATACGGGCGTCCCGAAAGGCTCTCCTCTTGGCATGCTCAGCTACCCAACCCGGAGTGAGCAACTCTTCTACACAAATAAAACAAAGGTTGGTCAAGAAAAGAAAAATCTCAAAGATCATCAAAAAAAGAAAAGTGCCACAGTTTGTTAGAAGAACAAACCTGCTGGCACATCGACGACGTCCTCGTCGGAAGCCGGAGCCTCTTCGGCAGAAATCCCCTTGCCTTTTATTCGGCGCCGCTCTTCGGCAGAAGGCGCCTCTACCACGGCGTCTAGGAGAGCCTGCGAAGGGGTAGGACTTTGAGGAAGGACCTCAGCAGCAACCTCGGGCTGAGGGGCAGTAGCAGCCTCAAGCTCCTCGCCCACCTCTTCGGAAATCTCCGGAAGGGGAGGGGGCACATCCTTCTTCGCCCGTTTAGAAACAGACGGCCCAGCCCCGGACGTTTTCCGTCTTCGGGAGGCTGCTTTCTTCATTTGATCACCCTTCGCGGGCTGACCAGTGAAAAGGGCTTTGTAGAAAGCAGTAGTGTCCTCGCCCATTTCTGCAAAGGAAGAAAGACATCAGTGTGAGTCTAGAACAAAGTTATAACAAGGAGACTAGAAAGTAACTTACTCTCACAAAAAGTTTCGAAAGAAACTTCCTCCCGAAGGAGTTGCACTAGCCAGGAGTCCTTCCCGGCGATGGCAGGAGCCGGCATCCCAAGGTCCGTCTTGTGCTCCCTTACCACCCCGAGCTCCCGAAGGACCTCGTCGGTCATCAACCTCCAATTGATGGGGAAGGGGTAAAGAGGGCGCGAAAGGACCTCGGGACCCCAGTCGGCGACGGCTCGGATGCGACCGTCGAAATCCGCGAATATGGAAGCCAACTCGGGAGTCAGCAGTATCCTCGGATCTACAACGCCATCCTCTAACCGTCCCTGAGCCCACTTGGTCGGAACACGCGACCAGGCCTCGTCCATCTTCAGAAAGAAAAACTTTTTTTGCCACCCTCGCCAGCTATCCTTGGTGGCGAAGGTGAACATAAACTTTTTGCTCCCGGATCCCCGAGGTAGCATAAAATAAAAGCCACCTTTCGGGACCACGTAGAGCTTGTAGTACTGCATAAAAATGATGAAGTGGGGTTATATTTTGAAAACACCACACATATAGAGGAAGGCGTTGAAATAGTAGTACGAGTTCGAAGGAAGTTGATTCACAGCAATGCCATGAAACTGGCAAAAGTCGTAAATCAACTTCGGAGGGGGGGAACTGAAGTCTGGCTTTCAATTGAGCTTGGAAAACGGTGATCTCATTACTATGGTTTGAAAAACTATAGTGGTCAAGACGGGGCAACCTCGTAACAGCATACGAGGGAAGGAAAAATTTTTTCTTCCACTTCGCTAATTTGGCAGGGGTAGTGCAACAAGGGTGAGAAAGAAGAGGCTGCCAACTCTCAGGAATAGGCATTTTTTGGCTGAAAAACAAGTTCAGAAAAAGCCAAAAACGGACTTCGGGAAAAACTTTGAAAAATAAAGAGTTCTAGAAATCAAAAACCCACCAAATCTTTTGCCGAAATCTGGGTGTGAAGACGCCGTCGTGAAAGATGACCGGAAAAAAAGCTCAGGTGAAAGAACCGCCGCGAAAGGTAGAAAAGAGCAGAAGGA